>ML777883.1:563816-580728 GCA_009831015.1 Picea engelmannii
TCTTGTACTTGAACATTTAAGTGGGGTAAAAGGAGGTTGCCCCCTCGAAGAGGCTTATTATCTGATATTATCTCTTTTTCAAGGCGTTGAGTACTTTTCTTGAAGTTTTTCTATGCTATATTGATGTTTGGTTCTTAACAACACCAAAATGTTTTTAGAACCCATTCACATAAAAGTATTCATAAAATGCTTTGCAAAAATGTCAAAAAGCACCCTTGGTCGCGACCCTCATGAGAAGACAGGGTGATTGGTTGCAACCACTTTGTTCAGTCGCGACCTCCATTGGTCAACAGTGTGACCGGCCACAACCATATTGGTCGGTCGCCCCTCAAGTATACACTATACTTGTCCGATCACAACTTCCTCCTTGAGACAGAGCCATCAAACCATTCCGTCACACCCCACAAGGAGGCGAGTTGCGACCACACAGACTAAAAAAAATTGAGGCTTTCCATTAACCAAAAAATGCATGAAATACAAAAATACTGCATGGGTTTTGTAAGTTGAAGTTCAACCTATTGTTTTATAGATAAAGGGTGCAAGATTTGTGGTTCCACGCTCTGCAATCACCGCTCCAAATTTGGACACAAAAATGGCTCTCCAAAATTTCACCAAGGTAAATGGGTAAAATGAGGTAAAAACACTATTTTTTAACCCACATATAGCTTCATTTTAACCCTGTTCAAACTATAACTAGCTCTTTTTCTTCACTTTTTGGATATTTATCATTTTTATTTCTCTTGGGACTACATACTAATCCAATTTTCGTCAGGGACACTATCAACATAATCTATGGAGTCTTTTGTAAGATCTTTTTTGACTCCTTAAAAAAGAAAAGATCACCGACTATGCTTGTCTTTTCACACTCGTATCATGGATTTGAAAATACGTCCACCTGGTATACTTTTACCCATTTTTTGGGCCGAACGAACTATTTTACAAAAAATGATCTCATCATAGAAGATTATTTAAGCTCTTTTCGAACTCGTTAAAAAATTTAAATATTGTCGAGCGATCTTGTTGTCTTTCACACTCGTTAAAGTGAATTAGAAAGTATGTC
This sequence comes from Picea engelmannii, assembly GCA_009831015.1. Classification (NCBI taxonomy): domain Eukaryota; kingdom Viridiplantae; phylum Streptophyta; class Pinopsida; order Pinales; family Pinaceae; genus Picea; species Picea engelmannii. Next base: position 564,877 of record ML777883.1, read on the forward strand.
TCTTGAGCAATACTTTATCTCTTTTTTGGTCTCATCATACTATTTATGAAAAAGGAACACCCTATCCATTATGGTTAGGAGAGTTCTCCTAGATATTATTTTATACCTTTTCATACCCTCGATACTAAGTTTACGAAAAATTCCCTTCTGGAGTTTTCTCTATGACCTTTTCAGACTCTCTAAATACGAAAATGCCATTGATTTTACCTTCTTTGGACTCGTTAAACTTTACATAGAAGGACCCAATCATGGGATGAAACACCTCCTTCCTTAGGTTCGTTAATAATATGTCGAGAGACTCATCACCAAATGAGCTATTTTGAGCATCTGTTCTCCTCCTTTATCTTGTAAAATTAGAAATAGGTACTCACCGATCATGGTGGGGAATTTTTAGAGGATGTGTTTGTCTTGTTATCTTCATTATCAGGAAGTTGTCATTACTTTGAGTCAGACTTGAAAAATGCACATGTTCTAATCACCACATACAACATTAAGGTTATCCATTCTCTCTCATTGACCACCATTCCCATAATTGTGTCATGTTCCACTCACCGGTCCATGAACAATTATTATGGTCTTCACTTAATTTAATGTTGTCGAGTCAAGTCATTTGTCATGCATACTTGTTCAAGGGAATTTCTACCTACGTCATCCACATGTCATTCCTTTATGCTTATTTATCTCTTCCATCCCTGTGTTAGTTGTGCTCCATTATTATCATTCTCACACCATCTACCTTTACCTGTTTCACGTTGATTGATGGGGGATACATCAAGGACCTCCTTCGACGGATTTCACCCTGTTGACTACATCTCATTATCCAGGATTGAAAATATAGAAACCCTTCATTACCTTGGAACTTGTAGACCTCAGTGGTAGGTCTCCTTGCATTTTGACTGTGGGTTTACATCATTGACTCATGTCGAATGAATCTACGAGAATTCAAATTTAATTCATTTATTCACACTTCGTAGATTGTACTCAGTATATTGGGTTCCATCATCACCATCGATGGACTCCCTCGCATATGTTAATGGTATATATTAATGACCAGTAATCAGATGGTTTCTACCATTCTTGACTTCAACTCATTTATTCACATGTTGTAGAATCATACCATTTGGATTACGGATGAAGACCTTGGGAAATATCACCCTCCTATTAAATGAGCTTATTTCCCAAGCTCTGATGGAGAATGTTCATGAGAACTTCATTGATTTCTCAGTTATTGATTCATCTCATTGTTTTGTGTGACGTCACATAGAACCAAATTTGTACTTGGTCATGGCTATGATTTCACTCGTGTTTTTCATGGATCCATAGTGTATACTTTCATGGCCATGAATCACGTCATGTTTGTTTCTTGATGGATACATGATTTATTATGTTGTGTCTATCACTTGCATCATGCATATATCCGTGGTGTATTTATGGAGGCTATGATCTAATTTTTTTTACCGAGCATGTGAATGTCCTCCTCGAGGATCTTCTTCTAGAGGATTGGTGATGCTCTTCTCCAAGAATCTTTTCCAACACTTTTACACCTTTTATTGGTAAAGTATTTCAACCATCAGACACCTATTCTGACCTCACACTTTAGGGGGAGTGTTTTATAGTGTTATTAACCCCTAACCCTTGGGACATCATATCCTAGTGGCCACCTACCCAATTCATCAATTTTCATCATTTTCCCATTGAGTTTCTAGCCTATTTTTCCTTCGATTGTGCTTGTCCTTCCTCAAGACTACACCCTAAAGGGTTTGTAATGTCCCCACTTTGGGACATCATCATAGGGCAGAGATTTATGATGACCAGATTAGCCAGATGGGTGCTAGAATGAGTATAGCGGTATTTGAGAGGCATTGTGGGGTCCATCTTGCATTGATGATCATATTCCATCATTATGAGCCATTCCACACAGGTTGTCTTTGGTTTCGTTGCATTCCGATGATTTCCATGATTTTGACTATTTTGAGCTATAAGTCAATGGAATTCACTGAAGAGGTCATTTTGAGCACATTACTTGGAGGAACCTCTCAGTGTAATAGCTCATTGGAATCGGGAGGAGCAACACTATAGGATGGGATGGCTAGAAGTGAGTTTCAATGGCCAGGGAAGCCACAAGGAGAGATAAGGAGATTTTCAAAGGTAAAAAGGTTAATTAATTAATTAAAGTGATTTAATTAATTAATTAAATATTAATAAAATGAAAGTCACTTTGGAGGGAAAAAGTGAGCCAAAAAGTATAAAGGAAAGGCAAGGGCCTCTTCTCATTCATTCATGTATGATCTTATTTTGATTTCTGGCTTCTAGCTAGTGAGCCCAATATTGGGGGTTTTGAGGGTTTTGACATAACAAACCCTAGAGGACGATTCAGTGGTGAAAGATTCCACCTATCTTGTCCCAAGCTTGGTCTTAGATATTTAATACTCTCCCACACCATTCTAGTTCCAGATCTACTCAGTTGCAGGAGGATTCTACATCAGTTTCATGTGCAGATAGAGAGAGGGTGCACCAATTGAGGGATTCCTGCAAGAGGGGCACACCATCTTTGGAGAGAGATTCGTTGTAGGAGATTGGAAGGGCCGTTGAGGATTCTATCACTTGGATTTTCATTGCAGGGCCTTGGACATCAGATCTAGTGCTTTCTGAGATAGTTTTATGGCTCAAATTATTTCTTGAGCAGTGGGGCGAATTGAAGAGAAGGAGCGCGTTTTTGAGATCCAGATCTAGTCCGTTTGGAGGGGTTACACTTCGGATCTGACCCTGAGAATTTACCTAGTGACTTGTAGTGTCCCGATCTATATTTATGGAGAGTTTCAGAGCATTTGGAGGCCTCCTTCAGCAGGGCTGAATTATCTAGGGTTTTAGTCATCCAGTGGGGTGCACCATTCAGTGGGGGATTTCATATCTACAGAGATTGAGAGGGATCTTGGAGATTCGGTCACCTGGGTTGTTCTTACCATCACCCAATCTATCAGTTGGCATATTTATTAGGGTGATTGGAAAATTTTGGTAGCAGGGAGGAATTATCTAGGGTTTCAGTCATCCAGTGGGGTGCACCATTCAGTGGGGGATTTCAGATCTACAGAGATTGAGAGGGATCTTGGAGATTCGGTCACTTGGGTTGTTCTTACCATCACCCGATCTATCATTTGGCATATTTATTAGGGTGATTGGACACTTTTAGCAGCAGGACCGAGTTATTGAGGGTTTCAGCCTTCTATTGGAGCATGGCATACTTCAGCTGGAGAGTTTGGCATTCAGATCTGCTTGTATTGATATTCATTTCTCATTCAACCTTTGGAGACATCTTTCGTATTAGCGGGAGCATTTTGTAGCATCTCTTATCTATTGTCTATCTTCTTGGCCATCTGTTGAGCATTCCAGATCGACATCTTCATTGTAGCAGGTTTCTCTATTTTATGAATAAAGAAGAATTGAGATGTTTTGGCTTGTCTATCTTATTCCATATGGTTGAGGTATGTTCCATGGTTATCTCTTTATGTTATTTGTTGCATACACACATATAAACACATCTAAAAGGTAGATCAACAAAGTGTTTGACGAAATACCTCACTCAGATTTTTTTTTAAAAAGACACCAAAACAGTGATGATCCTTGCATAATGGCTTGGGATCATTACAGGGTTGGTCACCCTTTCTGGACTACCAAGTCACGACCATGTTTCTATGTATGTGTTCTTAGGTTGTGACCAAGCCTAGAAGCTCCTTTTTTTGGACTTGGTTGCGATGGATGAGACCTCCCTCTAATTTATCGAGGTTTATTCTCAAGAAGATTCCATTATGAGCCTGAGGATCTTATCCTGTTAACCATATGGACTTATCTCTAAATCCCTATAAGAACCAATCCATTTCCATGGGAAAAAGGAGAAATAAATATCAAGGTTACTCTAGCATTTTGGTGGCAAAGCTTGGGCAAGGAGCTTGGAAGAAAGACATCTCTTCAGTTTACACATATAAGTTGTAATATTGCTTACTTTATTGATAGAAGATATGCTGGATGTTTCCCTTTAATTGATTGTTCATACAAGTTTGTATGTTATGACATATTATCAAGTTTAGAAGCATATTTTGTTCATATCTACATTCTTGTATTAGGTATAGGAAGAACCTAAGGGAGCTCCCCTCCTACATGGTGTAAAATCCATACAACATACCCTACTACTGTTTCAATATTTTTTCATGCATATTAGTTATTTCCTAGATAGTATTTTACTCTCTCTTAAAGTTTGATAATGTTTTGCATGATCAATTTCAGTTTTGTTAAGGTTATGACTAACTATCCAATTGCAACAACATCCCACAGAAATGTTCAATAACATTTTGGAGCACTCTTAGGTGCCTCCCAAGGCAAAGAACCTTATATTCACTTCATTTATTTATAGTATAGCTTTGTACATTCTTTTAAAGACTTTCACTTCCTTTTTAGAATCCATTTTTCTTCCTGTAGGATTTTTCTGTAGAAACTGTACAGTTCTTGTAGAACTGCACAATTCCTATAGAATTATCCCATAGGTATGTTTTAGTTTCATATTTTGACTTAGCTTATTCTTATTTTCCTAAAGGAATCAATAAACAATAAAAGGACATTTAGATTGATATTGATCAAAGGGTTAGCTTGCTTTATTCACGCATTAGTATAAATTTACTTCCATTACAATTTTCTGTCATAGTTTAAGAGATTTACTTATATTGCAATTTTTCTATTAGAGATTAGTTTGTATTTATCTTTTTGTTTCAGTATTAACTTTCTTATTTCAGTACTCTTTAATGTAATTAGAATATTTTTTTTTCATGCAATATAGATTATTTGTACTTTTAGATTGGTTTGTTTCCTTCAAACAATTAGTTCAAAGCTGCTTGTTGTTACTTGATTTTCCTACACATTTTCAACCTTTGATCACTCTCAACCATTTTCTACTAACAGTTTCATAATGCACATACAGTGCATAGAACCTCTTAAGTTTTTATGAACCCTAAGTTGACAAGCAAATTAGGAGATCAAGCGTACAATAAATCATTCCTTCTATTCCTAAGACCATCAAAAGTTTGAATGAGAATTGAAAGATGGTATTGAGAGAGAAGTTGAGAAGCATAAATATGACTGAGACTGAAAAAGTGTCCTCATATCTCACTAGAATCACTCAAGTCCATGATGGAATTGGTGCATTTGGAGAGGTTATAATAGATGGAGAAATGGTTAGGACTTCTCTAAATAGTTTTTCATAGAAGAGGAACACCTTTGTTAAAGGTGTTGTCTCCAGGGAGAATAGTCCCAACTAGAAGAAATTGTTGGATGGATTCATATAGGAAGAGACTTGTGAGGAGGATCTTTGTAGTAGATAGTCAAAGGGTGAGGAGAATGAGGATAATGTTTCCCTCTTAGAAAATAATAAGGGAAAGAAAGTTATGAGAGAGAGAAGTCCTCTCATGTTTGAAAGAATGACATGATAAAAGTGATATACTTTTCATGTCATGAGTTGGGGCATTATGTAGGACAATGTCCGAACAAGAAGAGAAGTAAGAAGGTTGCAGAGATAGAAACATCACCAGAAGTGAATGAGTTCATGGAAAAGTTCGAGAAGGAGTTTTCCTTGATGTATTGTCTTGTAGGATTTTGTTTCTTAGGGTGTACAAGAACTCTTTCATGGTTCTTAGGTAGTGGGGATTCTCAACACATGATGGGGATGAGGTCTGTATTCCTCAATTTTTAATATATCGGCTCATGAATCTATGTGGGGTGTGGGGTTAACACCAAGAATGTTCTAGATGTGAAGGGAGTTGGAAGTGTTAAATTGCAACTGGAGTCACGAGGGTATCTAGAGTTGGATGAGGTATTATATATTCCCAAACTTCCTGTGAACTTTCTCTCTATGTTGACTTTTGAGATAGATGAATGTGGGATTGTGTTATAGTAAGGACTGGAATACCTATATCTAGAGGTAATATCTTCTGACACAAGTGTGTTTCTTGGTTTCCGATTGGAGATATTTTACACAGTGCTTGGTTAGCTTGTAGTTGGATCCAGTGAGTGGTTGGATCCCGAGTCTAAAAGTTGTGAGGATTTAGAGAGAGGACCTTGGGTGGATAGGTCTCTTGATTATAGTTTAGTGAAGGTAGTTGAAGATGCTTTGAGTTCAGAGGGAGCAGATGCTTCCAATGTAGAGGGAGAATCTAAACAAATAAAGGACATGATGTTCTTGGAGATAGATCCAGGTGGAGGTTCTAAAAGTTCCTCCTTTGCTAAGAGGAAGTGTTAGATTTTGGTATCTCAAAGGTATTTCTACATATATTGTGCCTAGGTAGGAGTCAAAGAAAATGTCTCTCTCTAGTGACTTTATAAAGTGAGTTTATAAATTCAATTTGAGTTCGTACAACTGAGTAATAGGCCATACAGTATGGATCTTCTAAGGGGCACAACCATTTATTCTGCATAGAAATCAAAGAAAATTTGGCACAAATTTCGAGGTAGATTGTGATCATTTAATGTTGGAATATTTCATACAGGAGTGACCGTACAACTGAGAACTTGGAGTAGATTTTGAGACTATTTGTGTTTTTGTGTGACTATACTAGGACATATAGGTCATACAACTATTTTTGCATAGTTTTCAAGGCTATTGATGGCACAATTTTCAAGGTGATCTGTTGCCTTGGTTTTCTAGGAAATGTACTATATTTGTTGTTGATATTAATGCTTTTGTAAACTCATAATATTTTTCTTTTGAAGCTCAATAAAGAAGACTCTCTTGGAATGGTTTTCCCCTTGTGGGGTTTTCCAAGGGCATTGCCCAAAATTTTTCCATGTCAAATGTGGTGAATGAGTTTGTTATTCATTTATATTTCCTTGCTATATTTTCCATATTTTAGTCATTTTGTGTTGCTTCTCATAAAGTACAATAGTTTACCAAAGTCTTTATTGGAGGTTGAAATTTGTATGTTGGCTAAGTGTTTGTCTGAGAAATTTCAACATCACCCATCCCAATACTCCTCTATCCCAAGCACACTTAATTGCAAATTTCTAATGGGATCGGATGCATTAAAAATGTAGGCACGTAGATAAGACCAATGGGAAATCATTACATGATGTCTGTAATTAAAAAATGGATATGGAATTACATTACATTCACCAACATAAAAAGGGTTATTATCTTGGTTTATCAAAACCATAGGATTGCAAATTTTGATTCAGTGGAAAAGGTGCATGGCCACTGAGATCCACCTGGATAATTCCCACATCTAAAGGGGGAATATCATGGTTTATCAAAACTATAGTCTCAAAAATGTTAATTTAGCAGAAAAGGTGGATGTCCACCAAGATCCACCTAGATAAATCCTCCACCCTAGGAAGCAATGGTACCCATTACGTCAAGTTCTCTCGGGAGATGGGGAAAATTTTGGTGAATATGAATCTTGGTGAGTCACTTTCATTGTCGAAGTAGTTGTCCTTCTTGTACTTGGAATTATCCTTTTTAAGGATGTCGTGAAAATATTTTTTGAGGTGATGGATCCATTCAATAAATTTGGCTACACAATTTTCCACGATCTGAGTTTGGTAGGAATCTATGGGTGGAGATACAATAGGAAGAGATATATCAATGGGGCGTAATGGCTAGAACCCCATGCACACCTTAAAAGGGTATTTAACAATAGATATGTGAAGATCTATGTTATAGCTATGATGAACATATGGAACCTTCTTTTGCAGAACAACAATTGGGCTCCAACGAGGTGAAGAGCTTGGTCGAATGTATCCCTTTTGATGAGCTCATGAATTTGACATTTCATTTCCTCAGTCTCCAGAAGGGAGTGCCTTTAGATTGGAACATCGGGTAAGGGATATGATGGCACCAATTCAATGGAATTCTTGACTTGATGGTGTAGAGGCACCCTCGTAGTTGAATAAAAATATATTTATGCTCCTCTACAATCTTGTCGACTTACTTTTGAGGTTGTGGTGTTCACAATGACCTTTTGTTCACCTTTTCACTACATTGTGAAGAGGGAAAAAAATTTGGTCTGAGATATTACTTTGCGACAACATTTTTTTGAGATCAATGAAATGGTAGTAGTAATAACTACCTATGGTATCTTGAAGAGATAACCCCCTAGAGTAACAATGACACTATGGGACCAAGACTCATAAAAATTGAGACATTTCCACATATATGGTTTTCCTAAAATAAAATCACAGACTTCAAGTGGGGAAACATCACATAATACTTTATATTTGAAGGGATTCATGTTATAGGATAGGAGACAATACTATCTAACATGGATTTCTTGTTCCAAGTTCAACCATCTAATGATGTACGATTGGGGGTGTGGCATTATCGACAACTTCAATCTCTTGAAAAACTTGGTTGAGTTCAAGTTCTTATGGATCCCGCTGTAAACAATTAAATGTAGCGGTGTCCCCTTCACCCACATCTATGAATGGAAGAGGTGCCTTTCCTGCTCAAGCTCATTTGACTTGTTTGCTTGTATATTTGTGGTTGTGATGGTAGCACTAGGTTATGCATCGATGATGCACTTTCCCTATTCCAAATCAAAGTCCAAGTCATCGCCTGGATCCTTTTCTTTACACTCACCCAAAAATGACTGTTTCAAGAGACATTCATCAGTGTTGTGCCAGGGGATTTTGTGGAACTCACACCACTTTCTAGTCTCCTTATTCATCTTCCCATTGCATCTGTTTCCTATGAATTGGATTGGTTGTCTTGATATTGGATTTCCTTGATGTGCCCCTTTTTTTGTGAGTTAGGTACGTCTTTACCATACTTATGTTTTTGCTAATTCAAAAACCCAAACTCCTTCTTATTTCATTGCTTAAATTTCTGCTCGATTTTGATAATATATTGATAATCAAATCCTAGTGAGGATATGTCCAATAAATCCATCTCTATTTGGATGTACCTATGTCGGATGCTATGGTACTTTAGAACAAAATGTCTCTCTACAAATTGAATACCCATATTTGAGCATAGGGTATGGAAGATGTTGGTATACTCTAGCACTATCTAGTCTCTCTCTTGATGCAAAGTCATCCATCTTATATAATGGCCATCATAGCTTCCAATGGGGTAGAAATCATCCTTGAGGGCATCCATAAAGGTTTCCAAGGTAGGTTCTCTCCCGAATGAAATATATTCATCTATGGTATGTGTTATAGCATCAAATTCCACCTCTAAAAGATTTGATTCTCTATTGGCCTTATCCCTATCCTCCTTACAAACAATTATTCCCCATACCTCCTTGAGACCTTATAAAAAATGAAATTTTGAAGGATGTATGCTGCCTAATAGTTATGATACCCACATACACACAGGATGCTTAAAGGACACCCATGTACATGATAATAAACATTCAAAAAAATATAATTATGTCAAAATTAAATATGAGTTACAAGATTCATTGGTTGTCTAACTCCTTTTACTCAATTGTCTATAAATGATTGGAGACTGTATAAAAATAACATTTTCCTCATGGATAAAGGTAATGATACTTTTCACAATAAAGGAAGCACTCATTTGTCTATTCCTTCCAAGTTTGTAAGACCATTTTATCCCTATTGCTAATGATTTCTTAACCTGGAAACCCTTTTTTCCAGTTTCCCTCTAATCACCAACATTTATTTCCAAGAGTGTCTCTCTATACCCTCTTTGGGCTTGTGGTGACTTCAATGTTAGTAATATCCTTATAGAAAGAGTCAGGGTGGAGGAATCTAGGATCACTTTTGATAGGGAAATGTTGCATCTAGCAGGTATAAGTTTTAACTACTTTTCTGCTTTCCATTAGTAATATAGAAAATTTGTTCCTTTGAAGTATCTTGTGTTATTATTGTTCATATTTACAATGATTTTGTATACGTTTCAGTAGAATACTAATTTCTTCATCCTTTTCTATTATTTTACATAGAACTAATAGGTTGTTACTATTATAAATACCTCTCTGTATAGATATACTTGTTCAAGGTTTTTGCGGGTCATGGAGAAATCTTGTGGAAGGAGTGAAATGACTCCATCAATTTGGAATGACACAGAACTTTAGGGTTGTGGTGAGTCGATTTTCCTCCTCTTAAGTAAGTTAGTTATTCTTTTTAAATTCAACTATTTTATCTTAGTTTGGTCTTCTATTTGGAATGTACTTATATATGGTCATAGGTATGATGCAGTATAGCCCACTACTGTAGGGAATTTTCGCTGAAAGCAGAATTGGCGACCATACTGGGGAACTTTCCCTGGTGGGCCTGCTTTGGGCTTTAGTTATTTTTTTTTCTTGGTTTATTTGTATTTAATTTTCCATAGACTACTACTTGGCACTTGAATCAATAGTTTGCATTCATCAAAGTCTTTTCCATTTTCATTTGAGCCACTTGTCTTGTCTCCTTCGTTATTTTTTGAAGATTTTGAACCACACATGTGGGTTGTAGTTGACATAGTCACATAAATACATGCACTTGAAAGTTTATTCAATCATGTGAACATGGGTCTCCTTGTATAAAATCATGTACATCATCTTAGGAAAGGTTTTTTAATAAACTTTTATGGTTTGAGGTTGCTTGGCCAGGTGTGTAGGTTATTTTTTAGACTCTTTTGTGGTTGTTTGTTGAGTCTTGTGGTAGGTTTTTTTAGATTATATAAATAAAAAAATAATAATTATGTGTTATTTCGTGGTTGGGCCATTCTCATTTTTAGAGGTCAATTGGGAAGTTACTTTCAGAGGCCTTTTTGTCCAATATTTGTTGTCATTGTTGTCTTTGAAAAATCCTTATAGGTATGAAGTCTTTTCAACTTTCCTTTTGTTGTTTCTTGCTAGTATTATGGAGAAAAGTGTGTTTTCAAATCTTTCTTATTCATTTTAATTTTTAAACAAGAAAATAAAAAAAAAATCTTTAGAAAGTAAAATTTATGTTTCTTCTTCATCCCTTGCATTTATTTTACTGAAGAGAAAAACCTTAAAGTATGCTTTGTTCTCTTATAGTGCTTGTTAATTTTCAGTTTGCATTTCCATACTTGAAAAAGAAAAGGATTTCATTTATATAGATTTGATGAAAGGAATTCCAAAATTTTGTTAGTTTTATTTCATTTGAAAATTTCATCAGTAAGTGCATTTCATCTAAAATAAAAAATTGCATTCTTTGCATATAAAAAAGAAAGAGTTTTCTTTTGTTTAATTTTGAAGCATTGTTTACACTCATGTTTTTAGTGAAGAACTGCATTTCACATGTGTGTTCTTAAGTGTTTTTCTATTGAGTCCATAAAAAAACCATTCGGTTTCACTCATCACCCTTTTGAGTAAATAATAACCCCTATAAAATGAACACTAACTAAAATCAATTAGACAATTTTTTCATTTTCCTATGGCAAACAAACTAATCTAGTATAGGGCCTTGGTTCAGGTTGGAGAGTTAATTTATCCAAGGTTAGAAACAAACTTAGGAGTCTAAGATAGGGAGTGAAAAACCTAATTTCATATAAGTATAGCTGAGAATCTCCTCTAACATAGGAGTAAAAAATGAGGTCACATGAAGGAAAGTCGAGGAGATAACCCCTACAAAGATTGACTGAGTGTAGTGTAGAGATCGTATTTTAGGGGGTTTTGTCAGTGCCCTTACCTCCATGAGAGGTGATTCTATCGAGGATTCAAGCTTAGTTATCCTTCCCATACATCCAATCCCAAATTTTGACTGTACCCCTCGGACAATGACTGCGACTTGGTACCCTTAGTTTCTTTTCCTAGGTCTCTTAGAGGTGACTGCAAGGGGTTTCCCGTGGTACCTGGGGAAGACTTCATATAAATTTTTTTAGTATTGTTGGAGGGTGCCTCATGAATAATGAGTAATTTCACTAGATAAGGCTAGTCAGTGGAGGTCAAGGTAACTACTTATCACTCCTTCATTTACTAGTTGACGGGACTTAATCAACCTATGGCTTCATCTGGAAGGTAATTTACTTAGTTTATTACTATTCAAATCTCAAGACCTAATCCACTTGAGTTGAGATATTGGAATTGTTTTTTGTGACTGTTGTTTATTTTATGGATTTTATTGTGGTGTGTTTTGTGATCATATATTGCCTATTGGTAGTCACCTCGAGTTGACAATTCAAAGTGGCTAATCAACCACCTCATTGATCAAGGAGAATTCAAGGTCTTCTACCTGAGTAAGTAGAAGTGAATAATCCATTTCCTCCCTGGAGGTATCAACTAGATAAAACAAACACTTTTGTTTTGACTAGTCCAGTCGAGACTAAAGACATGAAACCCATAGAAACTAACGCTTATGCTTCGAAGGTTGTAAGTATAATAGAACTTGTATATGAAAACTTCACTCATCCTTTCAATCCTCCATTAATTGGAACTGATGGTCCATTTGTTTCACAAATTCTGACTCTTGGGTCAGACTTCACTAACACTCTCCCTCTTCGGTGGGATATAATGGAAGGAACTTTAGAAGTGTCTCGGTTGGGGATCCCTACAACCCCCACATCAAAAAAAGTCACTAGAAAAATCCTTCCTCCCGGTGTCTCTAACCAAATGACTAATGTGGTTCAATCCACAATAGTTGCGTCGGTCAGTAGCTCTGCTTCATTGATTTTTGAGTCCACTCAACCTTTGGGTGCAACCATGTCATTAACATTAATAACTAATTCATTTTCATTTGGTATATCGTAAATGAGAATTTAGAATGTATTGACTAGTTCTCAGTTGATGTCCTATGCTACTAATGTTGGTACGTGGAGTTATTTGATTCCCTACCAATATTTTACTTGGGGTGGAGTTCATATTCCTCCGTTGTTCCCTTCTATCAGGAGTGGGTCATTCCCATCTTCTGGTCCTAGTCCCTTTGAGGGATGGGGTGGTCCTATGGCTAGAGGATTTCAATATGTTGGCATGTTGTCTACTTCAAATCCATTCACGTTACATGGTGGTTTCAGAAGTAATCCTTTTACCACATATGCAATGTCGACAGGGGGAAACCCCTTTTAAAGGATAGTGGAATCCCTTGCAAGGGTCTTTCTCTTCACAAGGGATGTCATCAGGGGGAAACCCCTTTCTTAGTCAGAATACCGACATGCAAGGAGTTTTCACTTCGCAAGGGGGTTCAGTAGGGGAAAAAACTAATTTTCCATTCGAGAACCAGATGGGGGGAGGTTTTCCTCCATTTAATGAGGGTCAACAATGTTTCATCCAAGGCTCTAGCCGATCTGTAATCTCTTCTTGGAAACCTGGTGCTAGCACCAATCCAGGTTATTATTTCCTAACTGGTCCTCAACCTGGAATTTCCAGCATCCCTAGCTGGAATTATGGTTCCCATCCGAGGTTATTGTTTTTGTCAATATTGAATTTGATATACCTATCTAAGCTCATGAACGATATGATTTTTCATGATCCAAATTGGCCACTAGTTCCCACCAAGTTTCCATCCAACATTACTAAGTTCAAAGGAAAGCATGGTGAATATCCCAGTGACCACATAACTAAATTTCATTTGTGGTGTTCATCAAATTAATTAAATGATGATTCAATCCAACTTCTCCTTTTCTAGTAAACTCTTACAGGATTTGAAGGGAAGTGGTACATCGAAATTTAAAGTGGAGCATTTCACACTTTTCATGATTTGGCATTGTTTTTTCTAAACCATTTTCAACTACCTGTCTAGTACGATGTCGACATTGATATCTTGTCTATAATGAAACAGGACAAAGACACTCATATTTCAAATCATATCTAGGAGTAGTAAAGATGGAAGAGGATGATTAAATCCAAAGTTCCTCTCAAATTCTTTTTGGAATGGTTCCTCAAGTCTTTGTTGTTGATCATATCTAAGATGTATCCACATCAGGAGTCTTTTTTGAGGAAGAAGCGATATTCGGCCCAAAATTTATATTTTATCTATTCGTAGTTTGATATCCTTTATAAAAATTATAATGAATGCACCAAAACCCAGTTTCGATCCTGTAAAAATGAAATTCAGACCTCATGCCGACAACATCATCAAGTCCATTAAAATCATTATCACAGATCTGGTTACAAAGAAGATGAAAAAAATGAATATTCGTCAGTTTATGGAAAGTCAACCTATTTCTTTGACCATCCCCATCATTTATTCATCATATGTGCATGATGTCCAATCAACGACCCCAAAGGGTACCCAACAACCTGGAGGGAAAGCTAAAAATGGAAAGGATAAGAAAGGAGGTGGCAGTAATAAAAATGAGAAATTTGATGCAAATATGGAGGGATAAAGAAGGATATCAAAAAGGTGAGATTACCATGAAATATATATGGGGGTGATCACCTTAATCATCAATGCATACAAATAGAAGAGGCCAACGTCCTGATAAAACAACAACAGCAGTAGCAGCAACCTGTTGTACTGAAAATATATTCCTGCAAGGGAAAAATATGGAGGTAGGCTCTTCCACTTCAAATATGAGAGGGGGAACCTCAAGTGCACCTTTTTCGGATGGATATTATTGGTTTGTCAACATGGTCAATCATATGAAATAAGAGGAGGTGGATTTTTTGACTAGGTCTTGCGATTACAATAATCCTGAGTCAACATCAAAAGGAAAAGAAACTTCAAATTCTATCCATATAGAGAAACATGAAAAGGACATGATGCAACACATACCAAAAGTTGTGTACAAAAGGGGGTCACATAATCCTAATGTTCAAGATTCTCCCAAATACTCTATCATTGAGGACTTAGCTCAAATAACTTGTGTGACGTCTACCCTAGAGGTGCTCCAAATTTGCCTTGCGCAACAAGACACATTTTTTTCTATGATTGGGGCTACTAAATATTCATGCCGACTCATTATGAATTTTGACACTACTAAAGTGAAGCGTCAACTTCCTTATCATGTATCCTTCTAGATCAACATTATGTATGCAAAATATGTTATCAGGAGGATCGTTGTTGATGAAGGTGCTTTGAAGTGTGTCATGTATTTGTCCTGTTGGAAAGCCATTGGCTCTCCAGAACTTACCCCTTCTCCCACTTTTTTGACCATGTTTGACAGATGATCTTTCAGACCGCACTGGCTTATTTCCTCTTTTTTGGTCTAGTTAGGAAAAAAGTTCATTTCCATAGAAGTTTAAGTAGTCGATGTGTCGTTCGACTATAATATCTTATTAGGAAGGAGTTGTACTTGCACAATGACGACTATCATCTCATCGATTTTTCTTTTTTTATGATTTCCCAATGAGGGGAGGATTGTAACCATTGACTAGGTGACATTTAACTACCATGAATCCATGGAAAATATAGGATCTACAATCCCATTGATTGAAAAATCTCAGAAGACAACTGAGAGTATTAATGTTGGGATGTAGAAAGATTCTAAAGACTGGACAGAGGAACATGACGGACTGCAACAATGCCCGTGACCGCCTGATATGAACTCTGGCGCTCTGGCCCTAACTCATCCCTTTCCGCTATACAGGTCTGAGCCTCACGTGATTTCGGAACCTCCAGAAATGAGCGTGGACGGGGGGGGACCCCCCTCGTACAGTGACATGGCCACCAATGATAGATCCGGATTGCGGGCTAAGCGGCCAGCCTTTGAACCCCCAATGCATCTCAAGGAACAACTCTTTGCTGAGGAGCGCAGCTCCAACAAGGATATGGAAAGCGAGTCCAGCACATCCCGCCCACAAACATCCAAAAACTAGTTGCTAGGTAAGTGTATTCCTCAAATGGAAAAACCGCCTCTTTACCGTATTACTTCGACTAGGGTGGGGGAACACACCCAATTCATGATGGACCATGCACTAATAGGCAAATTCCTGGGCCTATGGCCGACTGAAAGAGACCTCTCCA
>ML777883.1:583284-605765 GCA_009831015.1 Picea engelmannii
AAATCATGGATAGCGTCATTCTGGCCAATGAGGTTGTTCACTCCTTAAAATCGAGCAACACACCAGGTCTGCTTATCAAGCTTGATCTATCAAAAGATTTCGACAGATTGAGCTAGCAATACATGCGCTCGGTCTTGGAGTCCTTTGGCTTCTCTAACAGTTGGGTAGATTGGATTCTTGCGCTTACCTCAACTCCCTTTTTCTCCATTCTTCTTAACGGCTCTCCCTCTCGGCCTTTACATTCTTCTAGAGGCATCCGGCAGGGTGACCCCCTTTCCCCATTTCTCTTCGTTATCACGGCAAAAGGCCTCGGCCGCTACCTCAAAGCAGCAGTCTCGGATGGCTCTCTCTCTGGGCTACCAATCCACGGCCTCCTCCCGGGGCCCTCGCACAGTCAGTTCGTTGATGATACTCTTCTCATGATCACTCCCACGGTCAAAGATGCAACCAAGCTCAAATCAATTCTCTCTGACTTCTCGGACGCCTCAGGTATGCTTCTCAATATGGACAAGTCAAAGCTCTTCTTTTTCAATATGCCAGCCCCAGTTCAGGTCCACCTCTCTTTCTTTCTTGGTATAGCCAGAAGCTCCCTTCCCTCCACCTACCTGGGTATACCTCTTTCTGATGAGTCAGCGAAATCCATCTCTTGGGACAGTCTGCTCCTCTCCTTAGCAAACCGGTTGAGAAATTGGACCTTTAGACCCTTAAATATTGCTGCCAGATTGGTTCTGCTCAAGTCAGTCCTGCAAGCTCTGCCCACGTATCTCTTTACTTCCTTAGCCATGCCTGTTTCAGTCATTAAAGCCATAAGGAGTATACAACGCAATTTCTTGTGGAAGGGACATCACAGCAATAAGAAATGGGCTCTTGTTGGTTGGGAGAAGCTTTGCAAACCCAAGCAGTGTGGAGGGATGGGAATCCGGGACCCGAGGAAGATGAACAAAATCATGGGGGCCAAAATGTGGTGGAGATGGCTTCAACACCCGCAAGAGATCTGGGCGTGGCTCTGGAAACAAAAGTATGCACCTAACACGCAATACAATCAGCTAATCAGATTCAATGAACAGATGCCATGTTCTAACATTTGGAACACAGCATGGAGGAACCGCCCCCTAGTTCAGCAGCATTCCTTCTGGGAGGTAAGGAATGGCGAAAACGCACTCTTTTGGAAGGACTCATGGCAACAACTACCCCCCCTCGAGGATATGGAATGCCTAAATCCCTACAAGCTCAGACTACAACAAAACATTTTCAATAAGGTTAAGGATTTCTGGCTCCCAACTCAAGAAGGACAGCCCTGGAGACAATGGAAAACCAACTCAATAGACATGCAAATCGGAGAAAATCTTGATCTTAAACCATGGCAGGAGTGCCTGCAGTCCAGGAAAATCCCAACCAGGGAAGGACCGGACATCCTCCACTGGGGTCATTCCACATCAGGTACTTTCTCAGTCAAGGAAGCCTACTACCTGCAAGAAAATCTCCCAGGCCAAGGCCCTGATTCAATCTGGAGCAAGGTCTGGCAGCCTTTCATATGGCCCAAAATTTTGTTCTTTCTTTGGCTCACGGCCCAAAACCGCATCCTAACATGGGACAACCTCATGAAAAGAGGTTTCACAGGACCCTCTAGATGCACCCTCTGCATGCAAAATGAGGAGGCCATGTAACACCTACTCAACACCTGTCAGTACAGCCAGAAGATTTGGGATTGGGGGGCACAAGCCATGCGACGCTCCCAAAGAAACCGCAGCAGCATTCGAGAGACCCTTGTTAACTGGGATGTTGTCTCCTTCCACAATCCAATTCTCCAACGCATATGGCAGCTGCTCCCGGGATTTATCCTCTGGGCACTATGGAAAGAAAGAAATAAACGAATCTTTAATTCTAATCCGTCCCCCCCCTTCGACACATGGGACAGGGTGATAAGATTTATTTGGGAAACCGTTCTCAGTTCCACCTGGCCCCAAGAAGACATGCAGTGTAGGACCGAGGAGAAAAGAATACTCGAAGGATGGAACCTGCCAACAAATATGCAAACTCAGGGGAAAGCCACTCACAGGCAAGCCATCAGTCCATCGGCTTGGTCTCCGCCGCCCCTTGGATTTCTCAAGCTTAACTTCGATGGGGCCTCTAGGGGCAACCCCGAGCCAGCCGGTCTAGGGTCCGTCCTCAGGAACCATCTGGGCAAGATCACCCATCTAATTGCAGGCTTTCTGGGTGAAAACACCAACAATGTTGCGGAACTCTCCAGCCTGGTAAAAGGCATCCAAATGGCAGTGCAAAATCAGCATCTACGACTAATTTTTGAAGGAGACTCACAAATAATTATTCAACTTGCAAAGCGAATCCTTAATGGACAGCCCCCCTGGAGGACTTCGCCCAGCTGGAGACTCTTGGGTCTCCTGGAAGATTTCAAGGATTTCATCAACCCCAACCTTATCCTCATCCCCTCTCATGTGAGGCGTGAAGCTAACAAGGTTGCGGATCATCTAGAAAATATAGGAACTGATGCCAAGGAGGATCTCATTTACTGGCAAGCTAATACTTCTGCAGAGACTGAACTCTCTAGCCAGTGCATATACTTGGCTAGCAGAGACTTTCAGGCCCCATATGGGGTGACAGGTGGCGAAGGCGCGCCAACTGGCCTCGCACAAGGCCGGAGATTAAATGCTAGAGGCAGTCCTCCATAAACACCCATTACGGATGATGGTCAGCCATTACAGCTCTGCGATGGATGGAATCCTCCCGCGAGCGAGCATTTACGAACTTGGCGAATGTAAAGTTAAGGGCAACCATGGGAATTTGCAGTTTGATTATTTGTTTTTCCTTGCTCCGGTCTCGGCTCTGCTCAGTGTCTGGAGGTGTTGGTGTAGCTTCGTGCTCCTGGCACCCTGGTACACCATCCTTCCATGGAAATTTGAGGCAAGTCCCTCTACCTGTGCTCTCAATTGGCTTCCACCCTTGTCTCAGCCTGTGTGTTTTCCTCGGAGAGCGCTCTGCAACATGACTAGGAAGCGCGGAATGCCTCGACGTGGTTCTACTTGGTATGCTCGCAAGGAACAACGACAGCGCAGGGAAAATCTTGAACGGGCTCTGGTCATAGCTTCCTCCCTGTTGAGAAAGAAGACTCATGAAGAGGAGAAGGTTCGGCTCTCAGACATTGCCGAAAAGGAAATCAATCGTGGAACCATGGATACTGTTATGTTGGAAAGAAACAACGAGCAACTGTACCCGGCTGGCATTGTTGAGGAGGACCCGACTCTGGCAGATTTGCCGACCTTGGAGGCGCCTTGCGATACAGGGCAGTCTGGCAGGGGAGAAGGCATTCTCAATCTGGTCTTGGATGATGATCCTCCTGGTTTCATTGTAGAAGAAGTTCCTTGGCCGGACCTGGAAGCTGAGGTTGATGCTGGATGTGTGACGGGAAAGGAAGGATGGCAGGACGACGTGAAGAGTAGAACGCCCGAAGCTGAAGGTGATGACCTGCGTGGCTCTCTCCGTGAGGAGCACCTGGCCTTGGTGTTTGAGCTCCGAGGCCACATGGCTGACCTGGAGTATCGTGCCCACATCATGGGCCAGCGGCTGGACGCGTTTCTGCATGTCTTCCCTTTCGCTCCAGCACGACAGTCTTATGGTCACAGGTCACCAATCCCCTAGGTTTTTCATGATGCTATGGTTTTTTAGTTTTATGCTTATGTTTTATGTTAATTTAGACTTAAGGCACCTGGCCTGGTTTCCTACGGGTAGGACAGGTGCCATTAGTTTACAGTTGTTCTAACTATATACCTATGCTGGTTTCCAGTTTCCGGCAGCATTTTGGTTTGCTAAGACTTTGGACTATGTACACTCTGATACAGTCTTTTGATAATATATGATAGCAGGCTCCTCCCTTTTTATTTAAAAAAAAAATTAATGTTGGAATGTATCCTTCGCTTATGGGAACATTGAATTTTCTAGCACAGGTTTCTTATATTAATGCTACTTGTTTGGCTACCAAAATTTGAGGTCCTCAGTCCCCATTACAAGATTCAATTCATTTAAAACATTGTATTTTGAAGATCCGTGTGTGTTACCCTCACTGTAAGAATCAATAAAGGGTTGTGTGCATGCCAGGATGGAAATTACACTGTATGAAACTAAGGTCAGTTATAAATCTATCTAGAAATCTATTGCAGAACCTAATCAAGCTCCTTCATGGATAGAAGCAGACGATCATTTCCTAGAGCCTATTTGGGCTCAAACTTATTTGACGTCCCTAGGAAATGAAAGGATCTGAAAGGCCATATGAGGATATGCATCATCGATCATACTTCCTCCCTAAGATCAAGCATGTGGAAAGTAGAGAGTTATAATTATCCATGAGTAGAAATGTCAATCAATCTGTGAACCCCTTGGCAAACAACGATGTTTATGCCAAAGGGACCATGGCTAACATATCGAAAAATATTTCAATTAACATTTCTAAAACTCTAGCATTGTGGAGAATGTGTTTATAGGCACAAAATGTTCTCTTAAATATATCCACATGTATACCACTTTGTTTAAGGAATTTC
Organism: Picea engelmannii; assembly: GCA_009831015.1. NCBI lineage: Eukaryota > Viridiplantae > Streptophyta > Pinopsida > Pinales > Pinaceae > Picea > Picea engelmannii. The sequence goes on from ML777883.1 coordinate 587,838, forward strand.
GTGACATCTTCACCTATTCCTACAAAGCGATGCCAAGCATAGACCCTCGAATTGTCGAACACGAGATTCACACTTACAAAAATGATAAGATTGTTCGACCAAAGTGATGACCAGTTAATTCGAGGAAGGAGGAATCTATTAGGGGGGAGGTTGAAAAGATGCTTAAGGAGGGGTTTATTTACCTAGGCCCTCTCATTGAATGGGTGTCGAAACTCGTTCCTATTGAAAAAAATAAAGGAACCATACATGTCTGTATGGGTTTCCAAGATCTGAACAAGGCTTGTCTAAAAGAAAACTTTCCCACACCATTCATTGATCATATTATCAATGAGTGTGTTGGACGTGAAATATTCTCCTTCATTGATAGTTTTTATGGTTACAATCAAATTCAAATATGACCCGAGGATCAACAAAAAATGATGTTTATATGTCCTTGGGGGACATCGCGTATTGTAAAATGCCTTTTGGTATAAAACATGATGGAGCCACATTTCAACAAGCCATGTCATTTTCCTTCCATGACTTGAAGCATATTGTTGAGGCCAATCTGGATGACCTTGTTTCTCACTCTAAGAAGAGGGTAGATCACCCAACACACCTTAGACTTGTTTTTGAAAGATGTCATCATTATCATATTTGGTTGAACTTGAATAAATGCATATTTTGTGTTGTATCAGGGAATTTGTTGGGTTTCAATGTATCCAACAAAGGGATCACGGTTGATCTATTAAAGGTTGAGGAAATAGTTAAGTTTCCATGCCTATGAAATATTCATCAGTTGCAAAGTCTCCAAGGAAAGGTTAATTTCCTTCGAATATTTATTGCGAACTATGCTGACATCACCAAAACATTTATTCTCTTATCAAAGAAAGGGGCTCCCTTCATTTGGGATGAGTTCACCTAGTGATCTATCGATGTGCTTAAGAAAGTTCTTATGTATACCCCTCTGCTTAGTCCCCCAGACTATAATGGGGACTTCTTGTTGTACATCACGACAATAGAAGCCACAATTAGCATGGTTTTGGTTTAGGAAGATGATATCTCACAAGAGCATGTCATATATTATCTCAGTCAGTGTTTGATTGGACCTGAACTCAATTATTCGCATGCTGAGAAATTACCATGGAAGTTATTCATGTTTTTCAGAGACTATGACATTACATTTTATTACACAAAACCACTATAGTCTCTGATGTAAATTCATTTCAATACATCCTAACACGACATATAATAGGGGGGAATTATAATAAATGGATTGTTATTCTGCAAGAATTTGATTTGGACTTTGTCTCTATTAATTCCAAAAAAACTTTCATTTTTTCTGAGTTAATGTCATATTTCCTTAAAGAGAATGAGGAACATGTGATTACATATTCATTTCATGACAAACATTTATTCCTTATTTCTTCTAGAGATTCTTGGTATAGTTATATCCTTATATATCTCTAGACTCTTAAGTTTTCTCCACACTATTCACGGGATGATTGACGTCGAATTCACCATCAGGTGAAGAATTACCTCATAATCGACGACACTTTGTATCATTGTGGGGTTGATTCAATTCTCTATCACTGTTTAAATCATGAAGAAGTGGAGGTCATGCTCAATGAATACCATAGTGGAATGTGGTGGTCACTTATCAGGGTTAGTGATAGTCCAAAAAACATTGTGTGCTAAATATTTTGATTGACAATCTTCAATGATTGCATTGAGGTGGTCAAGAAGTGCCATAATTGCCAGATATTTTCTCAAAAAATGTGTGCATACCTTGCTCCAATTTTCCCCGTCATCACTGTCAGTTCATTCACAAAGTGGGGATTCAAATTTACTACATGACCCCTCCATTGAATAGGGGTCATAGTTACATTATCATGGTTGTCAACTACTTTACTAAGTGGGTGGAGGACATGCCTACTTTCACAAATGAAGGTGAGATTGCAACCTTATTTTTGTTCAACCATGTTATCACCAGGTTAGGATTTTCAAGAGAGATTGTCCCTAATCATGGAAGTCACTTTCATAATTAAATGATGTCTGAGTTAGTATATAAATTTTGATTTAAGTAGGATCATTTGTCTCCTTATTTTCCACAAGTGAATAGTCATGTACAGACCATAAAAATGTCTCTCAAGACCATACTTCAATTCACAGTCAATAAGAGAAAATCTAGTTGTAATTTTATGCTTTATCCAACATTATGGGCATACTAAACCTCGCTTAAGAATGCCACAGGTTTTTCACCTTTCCATCTCGTTCATGGGGTGGAAATAGTCATGTCAGTTGAATGTGAAATCCCCTCGTTAAAAATCGCAATAGAGCTTCTACCAGAGACAAATGATTTAGAAGCACGTCTTGTTTACTTAGAGAATATAGATGAGCATTGTCATGATGTTTCCACCACGAATGAGACACACAAAAAATGTGTCAAATATCAGTATGATAAGTTGGTTCACCCAAGGATTTTTCTAAGGGTGATCTTTTCCTAGTTTATGATCAGGATACAGATGCTTTACACATCAACAAATTCAATCCAATGTGGAATGATCCTTACATCGTGAGGCATTCACATCAAAAGGGAGCTTACAATTTAGGTGATTATGAAAGGAATGTGTTGTTGGAGTCTAGAAATGGGCTCTACCTCAAATAGTATTTCAATTGAGCATTGGCGCTAAGGCATTATCTCTTTGTATTTATTGTACATATATAATAGGTTTAGTATTTTTCCTTTTTATCTTTGGTCATTTATTGTTTCTCTACTTGATTGGAAAATGTCCATGAAATATTCAGTTCACGGATGGTGCAATCCATCACACTCGAAATATCTCTTCCGCCACATGGGTGATTTATTCTCCTGAGGGTCGACTGGTTGTATCTGAAGATGCTTGTTTAGGGATAGAAACAAATAATGTGGCCGAGTATAGCGTCATGATCGATCTCCTAAGAGATTCTATTATGCATGGTATCTCATGTTTATAGGTTTTCCTAGATTCCCAATTGGTGGTGTCACAGCTAAACGGTCAATATCATGTGCATGATCCCACATTTATCTAACGAATCGTATGGGTAAGTCTTCTAGAACGATGTTTTAATTATATTGCTTATATTTATATCTTTATAAGTGAAAATTTTGTATCTAATGCATATGCTAGTTATGTATTAGATTGGCATTTGTCATATACATGAAAGAAACACACATATAATTGTACATAACAATTGTATACCAAGGGAAAAAGAGATATGTATATATATTATTTCCTTGTTCGATAATACAAAATTATGGGTTTTAATTTACAAAATTTGGGCTCCTGGCCCAGAATGTCCATCTATACTCCGATAGAAAATGTGTCACAAACTATCTATGCTAAGGGCCCCACCCTTTAATGTGTCTCTCTATAGAATAAAATTGCATTGGATAGATGCCTAAATAGTCGTACCTAAGCCCGGGGTACACCAAATACATTTCGTTTCATTTGCTCCGGCAAGTCCTCGATCTGCACCATTGGAATCTCTGGACACTCTTCAAGGTATGCTCCATCTAAGAAGCATCAATGAATAACTGAGATTCATCCCAACCCTTGCATTGGTGGCATGGATATCCCTCTGGTCGTCTCGGTGTAATATATTTTCATTCATACAAATTTTGTCAATTATAATCCATCCAAAAATATGTTGTTTTATTTTTCAAATAATTAAAACAAAATAAATAAAAAATATTTTAAAATTGAAACTTTTCTTACCGATCTCTCCTATCACACCACCAAGAGGCACGCGCATGTCAGGATAACGTGAAAAAATTATCCCCTCATAGGGATAACAATCTACGACAATGATATAAATATCCCACCACATGAAGAAAACATCATCGTGGGAATAAAGGACTCACCCACCCCCTAAGCATTGTGTAATTGTGGCCCCTGCAGTAAACATGGTTCCCTAGGTCCATGTGGTGACATGAATACTTTTGGGATAATTGTGAGAACTCTCTCAAAGAAGAATGAGCACAAGATGCTCCCATATCCAATTTTTTTTTTTTTTCAAGTCTTCTAGTCAGTAAGTTATGCCTTCATGTTCTATAATAACGAGGTACTCCAATCATAAATCAATGTATGAAGACACTCTACTGTATAAAACATATGTGGTCGAGAAGCCTGGTGTAAAGTTGCAGATCCTATAATCTGGGTAATACTCTGAAGGATCACTTTCAAACTCATGTCTTATATATTACAAATTGGGATCTGACTCCCAAGACATTGTGTACGAGGAATACAATGCTCGCTAATGTAGTCCTCAATTGTCATCCCTATACCACCTCGAGTCTAGAGATTTACCACATCTCCTTTGTGTTATAAATTGGTGATAAAGTGTATATCTTCTAATTTGATGGTCAATAATTGACCATCTATCATGAAAGCATCAACATTTAGATTCCAATACTCGATAAACAACTGTAGTAATCTCTTTTGTTCCTGCATGTTGCGACACTCATCAAATTTTCTTAAACCAAATATTTTAAGAGATTCAAGAATATCTAGATGATCCCAAAGCTATTGGTCATCATCCACATGCTCTCTCTTATGCTATGCTATAGCCATTTTCCAACACCTACAAAGAAAAACCACAAATTTTCATTAGTTTTTCCTTATCCACAAAGATGTACATAGATCCCTTTGGAAATAGGAGCATACATACATGCATGTCGTTAAGGTCCCTTTCATATATGGGAGCATATATGTGGCCCACGTTAAGTGTAGGTGCATTCTCCTTTCATTAAGTCCCTTGACGTATATGGGATCATATATGTGGCCCATGTTAAGTGCATGCATTTACATATCTTCCCCTTTGTAAAAAACAAAAAATAAAATGAATTTGTAGGTAAATTTAATAAATTCATGGATAAAATGAAGAGGAGTTAGAGCTTGTCTACTTGGTCCTGACAATGTTGAATTATGTTGATTGTATCTCCCATTATAATCGTTGGAACTTTGGAGGATTTTTCTAACTTTCTTTCCAGATTTGGTAAAAAACTCAAATAACATAATTTTTTGGGAAATTTGTTATATTATAGAGAACTTATAACCCAACTTTATATATGTTTTTCCAATTTTGGTTATTATATCTCCTAATAGACCATATATTTTGGATACAATGATCGCTTGAGTTGATATTTTGAAGGCAAGATGATTGGAATTATATCATTTTACCCACCAAGTCCATGCTTTCACACATTGAGGTAATGTTTTCATCACTGGCATATAGGATAAGATCATTTTCCTCCTTGCATTTTTCATTCTCAATGACCAATTATACATATGCCCTAGGTTTGACCCCATTTATTGGCGACACAAACCTTTCTAGTGGATTTAATTGTCGTTCAATTTGTGGTAGAGCCTATCATCATGGGCATCCTATATTAGCACCTGATTTTCCTTTTGGTTCCCATGCTTAATTTCTCTTAGGTTCGAGAGTCCTTTTAGTCATGCCATGGAATTTCATTGAAAACCTCATGTTCTTCTCAATATTTTTATGGGATTTTACCCATGGGACTCCCATATTTCTATGTTAAGTTGTACTACTGCATTGCATTTCTCTACTTTCACTTTTTATCCTAATACCGACTTCATCTTGTTGTTTTCTTATCCATTTCCTCATTCATTCTCATAAGTTTCTAGCCTTTCATATTATTGCCGTTGCAATTTGACACCTATAACCTAGGAGGAAACAATCCCTTCAGTGTCCATTTCCTAAACATGCTTTCCTTGCATTGAGGATAGGTATGTTCCTTGCACTTGGAACTAGTTTTCTCACCCATGACACTCATTTCCTCCATGTATACTAGAATTCTTTTATTCTTTTTTAGGATTTCATAATGTGAAAAAGACAAAAAAAATCTTATAAAAAAACAATAGTGTGAGAATGAGTCTTCTCTATTCGTATTGGCAACATTCATGCCGTCTTTGAACAAAGCACAAAGTTTTGAGTGAAGTCTCAATGGTTTGGGATTAGTATGGCTTAAGGAAACTGGTCTAGTTACATAGAGTTGTTACTCCTATGACTGGTTATTCTTCTAGTCAATATGCAGAGTTTATTGTTGCCTCCTGCATCATAGAATTATGTCAATGATCATTTTGATTTTGTGCTACATAAGTCACATAATGTGTCGTGTTCTTTTTTAAAGGAAGTTAACCTATGTTGGCCATTTTATATAATTATTGGATTTCCAAGTCAGCCTTCCCATGTGTCAATTACATCTCAGAATCAGAAGTATCATTGTCCTATACATGTGTTGGTATGGAAGGTCCTCATTGACTTTGTACTGGCAGGTTAATCTCTTATCGAATATGACGGATTTCTTAGAGATTTTATCCTAGAGTCATACCTTGGCCCTATTTACATCATTGATAGGTAACCTTTTGCTCAACATATTAAATTCCATTATTGGTCCTTGATTGAGCAGTTTTCCTTGTGTTTGATGGAAAGAACATTATTCACACATTGGAATTTGTGCAATACCTTGGATTCCATTTGTCCTCATTGGTGGTTTCCTCACCTTTGTCTATAGTATTAATTATTGGATGGTATTCAGAGGGTATATTTTGTGTGCTATTTACATTTGGTGCACATGAGGTGTTGATGTTTGGGCAACATCAGAAATACATTCTACTAGATTAATAATTATTAAATAATATTATTAATGTAATAATATATTTATATAAGGTATAAATATATATCATAAATAATTATTTATGATAAGTATTCCATCTATATTTATTATCCAAGGGATGCAACCTTCATGTATGGTCACCATATGTTCTATATATATGGAACACTCATCATTGTAATAATTGAATATTCATATACATTATCATCTCTTATGAAAAATCAACACGAGGGATGTACTTTGTGGTGGTCCTTACAAATTTCATTTGAGTCCTTCCAAATATTTGGCCTTCTACTACTCCTCATGTTGAATGATGGGGGATGCTTTAATGTCCTCCTTCTAGTGGACCACTTCCTATCGAATTCATCACATATTTCTCTAGAACATGTATCTAGATTCACTTTTATTACCTTGGGGATTGCGGTCATCAGTGGAAGGTTACCTCGCTATTGACAGTGGGAATACATCAATTTCCCCCTATCAATAGATTCTACTAAGTTCTCGACATCAGATCCTCTATTCACACTTGTTACACTATACTAGGTACCTTGACACCCATTATCATTATCGATGGGTTGTCTTGTGTTTGTTAATGGTATACATCAATGACCAATATCAAACAATGTCTCCCTATGTTCGACTTGAACACAACTATTTTCATAGTGCAAACTCATACCATGATGGTTGGGTGAAGACCTCCAGATTGTAGTATCATCATATCTTTTATGTTGTTTCTTGGGTTATGATTGGATAGTACCACCTCATACATTGATACTCATGAAGGATCAATTTTCCATCTCTTTCCCCATATATCCTTAATTTATTCTAAGACATAGATCCACTGTGTATTTTTTCATGTCCATGATCATTTTTATATATACATCTTAATGGATTTACAATGTACTTGATTGGTGGCCATGCTTATAATCACACCTAAGCATGGGTATGCTCGCCTCAAGAATTGAGTTGTTCTGACTTGTTTCAGTGTTGGTTATTGTCCTTAGATTGAATTCTGGATACCTTCATCTCCAAATAACTACTCTTGAAGTATTATACTATATTTAAGCTATCATTTTCTCTTTTGACCTTACACATTGGGGGGAATATATTATAACACCAAATTCCACCTCTAAATGCTTTGATTCTCTTCCCTATCCTCCTTACAGACAAATTTTCCCTATACCTCCTTGATACCTTCTAAAAAAAAAAAATTTTGAAGGATGTACTCACCCTAATAGTTATGCTACCTACGTACATGTGGGTGACTTAAAGGACAATCACATACATGCCAATAAATGTTCAAAAAAATATAATTGTTCCCAAATTGAATATGAGTTACGGGATTGGTTAGTTGTCTAAATCCTTTTTCCATACTCAATTATCTATAACTAATTATAGACCGCATAAAAGGAACATTTTCCTCATAGATAAAGGTAATGATACTTTCCACTTTCAAGAAAGAACTCATCCGACTATTCCCACCGAGTCTATAATCCCATTTTATCCATGTTATTGTTGATTTATTGACCTGGAAACCCTTGTTTCCCATTTCCCTTTGATCATCAACCTTTTATTTCCAAGAGTTTCTCTCTATACCCTCTTTGGTCCTGTGGTGACTTCAATGTCAGGAACATCCTTATAGTAGGAGTCAGGGTGGAGGAATATCGAGTAGGTATAAGTTGTAACTACTTTGTTGTTTTTTATTAATAATAAAAAAAACTAGTTCCTATACATTTCAGTAGAATACTAATTGATTCGTCCTTTTCCAGTATTTTACATAGAACTCATGATTAGTTACTATTATAACTACCTCTCTGTATAGATATACGTTTTCAAGGTTTTTGCAGGTCACATAGAAACCCTATGGAAGGAGTGAAAGGACTCCATCAATTGGGAAAGAAACAAAATGTTAGGATCCTAGCGAGTCGGTTTTCATCCTCCTCATTAAGTTAGTTGTTCTTGTGAAATTCAGTTATTTTATCTTAGTTTGGAATTTTTTTTGGAATCTACTTTATATATGGTCATAGGTATGATACAATGTATCCCACTACTATAGCGGATTTTCCCTAAAAAAAAATTTCCTCTCCTAGTAATCTTCCCACCAAGATTTGACATGAGAAAGGGCTTTAAGGAGCGCGAAGGTGATATTTTCTCCATCAATTTTTTTTTGGAAAAAGAAATAACCTTCTAGTATATTCAACCATTTCTTTAGACAATATGTATCTATATGGCCTTCAAATAAGGGGATATCAAAATTAACTTGTACCTTGAAGGGTGTTGTACCTATGAAATGGTTGCTTGTTGAAGATCCCTTGGCCACCATCGATAGTCATTGAAGGATATGAGCAAAGTTGTCGATCATATCATTCCTCTGTCATGCGATGGATTCCTCAACCAAAATATTGAAAGGATATCGTTCTCTGTCATCTATAGTTTCTTCTGCCATGGGATTCCTCTTGGGCTAGCGAGATTGGTTGTCCCCAAGAGAAACTATCTCAATACCAAACTCTCTATACCTTAAAATCGTCGGGGACATGCACCGAAAAATAATAAAGAGAATACTACTTTGATACCACTGATCCAAATTATGTTGAGAATGAAATGAGATACGAAAAAAAATATAGAAGAGAACCCATAAATCTAGTGAAACCCAACTCTTATTAATGAATAAAATAACATAATACTATAGAACACAAACTATCTAGAATGGAGGTAGCTTATCTTTGAATAGAAAGAGATGTTGTCTATGCTCAATTTCAACAAGCATTACGTCGCACTTCATTTCCTTCTCAAAGGACCTCCTTCACCTAGATTATATATGAGAGAGTGATAGGAGAATAATTCCCATTATGCATGTGGATTAAATTAGTCTAAGTTTACAAAATTTCATAGGAAAACACTAGGAATTCCCGAGAGGTCACCCGTCCCAATACTAATCTATCCCAAGCACGATTAACTATAGAGTTTTGATGGGATTCGGTGCATTAATGTTGTAGGAATGTACATAACACCTCTAGGTGTTAGTAAAACAGGATCGCAAAGAAATAAAATAAAATAAATGATGAAATAAAACACATAAGATACACAATAAGATAGAGACACGGATATAGGTGGTTCACCCAGTGTCGGCTACACCCACTAGATAAATTTCCAGGTCCTTCCAAAGAAAAATGAAGGGATACAATCTACAACTCAATGGTTGTAACTTCCTCTTCTTCCTCTCACAATATCCTCTCTCATAATACAATAATCACACACATACAAAGCCACAATACAATTCCATCATAAAAGAGGGTTTCATTCTAGGGAAAAAATCCCTGAAATAACTTCTATCGTCATATCTGTGACCTTATAATGAACGATCCAAATTGACTATGAAATTACAATATTTTACAAGGCAATTTTTCCCAAACTTTTTCTTCAGGGGTACTTCTCACGAATCCCCTGACAAGGGGAGGGGGGGCTACAAAAATTGTCACCAACCCCCCCCTTGCCCCCCCCCCCCCTAGAAAAATATTTTGGGGGTAAACCCCCCCCGACATCCCCCGTTAGGGAATGGGGTCCAAGCACGACTGAAACAAACCTATGAATCATGAATTTAATCATGCTCCACAACCAACAATCTCCCATTTGGAGACTGATAAAAAAAAATCCATTGTTGTTGTACCTACTGGACTATACTCCACCTTAGACCTGAAAAATTTCTCATATTCACCTTCATGCTTGAAGACCAACTGAAACTGAGTAGGAACTCAGTTTCTCTCTGGTTACTCCCTTTTTTAACATGTTTGTAGGATTCTAGTTAGTATGTATCTTTTCCAACTTCAAATGTCCATCTTCCAAGATAGATCATATGAAATGGTACCTAAGATGTATATGCTTAGTCTTTGAATGGAAGGCTGAGTTGTTTACAAGATGAATGACACTCTCGTTGTCACAGTCCAACCTGCTATTCTCCTGCTTCTTTCCCAATTCCTCCATAAACCGTTGTAACCAAATCATCTCTTTACTAGCTTCTGTAGAAACAACATACTCTACTTCGATTGTTGAAAGTGCAACAACCTTTTGCAATTTCGAAATCCAACTTACTGTCATTCCACCTATAGTAAAAACATACCATGTGGTTCTCCTCCTGCTATCTTTATCACCTAACATATTTGAATCAACATATCCCTATAGAACAGTGTCTGAACCTCCAAAACATAATGCATGAGTAGAAGTACCTCTCAAATACCTGAAAATCCACTTTACTGCCTCTCAATGTTCTTTACCTATATTGTTCATATACCTCTTCACAACTCCCAGTTCATGTACAATATATGGTCTTGTGAAAACCATCACATACAACAAGCTGCCAATTGTTGATGAATAAGGGACCTTGGACATGTATTCTATCTCCTCCTGTGTCTTGGGACACATTTCCTTAGTAAATTTTAAATGGCTGGCCAAATGTGTACTAATTGATTTTTCATTCTACATTCGTAACCTCTCCACACCTTCTCTATGTGCTCACCTTGAGACAATGTCAATTTGTGATTTTTCTTGTCTCTTGTTATTCTCATACCAAGGATTTTCTTTGCAACACCCAAATCCTTCATTGCAAATGAATCAACTAATTTATTATTGAGCATATTTATATCCTACATATTAAACCCTCCAACAAGCATGTCATCTAATATAACTTCCATTTTCTAGTTTTTTAAAATAAACACAGTGATCATAATGGCATCTACTATAACCTTGTTCAATCATAAACCTATCAAAATTCAAATACCACTTCCTTGGAGCTTTCTTTAGGCCATAAAATCTCTTCTTCAACCTGCATACCAAATTTTCCTTCCCTTTGACCTCATACCCTTGTGGCTGGTGCATATAAATCTCTTCCTCCAAATCCCCATGGAGAAAAGTTGTATTTACATCTAACTGTTCAAGATGCAAATATTCTACTGCCACAAGACTTAAAATAGTCCTAATTGAATTCATCTTAACAACAAGACAAAACATTTCATCAAAATCTATACCTTTATTTTGTGCAAACCCATTTACAACAAGTCTAGCCTTGTATTGCTTTTCTCCTCCACCTTCTTCCTTCAACTTGTAAACCCATTTATTCGACAATGCTTTTTTTCCTACAGGAAATTGAACCAAGTCCCAATTTTGGTTATTTACCAAGGAATCCATTTCCTCTTTCATGCCTTTCTCCCACTTTTTTTTAGTGTCTACTTGCATTACCTCTTCATAACATTCTGGTTCACCAGAATTAGTCAACAATAAATAATAAAATGAAAGAGAGTATCGTTCGATGGGTCCACTTAACCTGGTAGATCTTCTAAAAATACTTGTAGGAGTTTGAGGTACCTGCTTCTCCTGTTGTTTTACATTTTGATTTTCTTATACCTTTGGAATTTCTTTTTCAGTGATCTCATCAAGCATTGTGTATTCTGGTTTTTCTTTTTCCCATTTCTTTCCCTGCAACTGATCTTTGTACATGAACTTCTCATTTAATATGTCATCTATACTCCTAATGATTTTGTGATTTTCATAATCCCATAAGATATAACCAAAATCATTAACACCGTATCTAATAAAGGTACACTTCTTATATTTTCCCTCAATCTTTTTTCTATTTTCTTTATCAATATGGGAAAGTTCTTTACAACTGAAAGTCTTCAGAAATGAATAGTTTACCTTTTGACCTTTCCATGCCTCCTCTGGAATGCCACCATCCAAAGAACTTGAAGGTACTCTATTTATTAAGTAAACACTAGTATCTACAACATATTCCTAGAACTATAAAGGAAACCCACCATGCAATCACATACTCCTTGCACACTCCATGATTGTCCTATTCATCCTTTCTGACACACCATTTTCTTGTGGTGTTCCTGGAACTGTTTTCTCTATATGAATCTCATGGTATGAAAAGTAATCGTCAAACTCCTTGCTGCAATATTCACCTCCATTATCGGATCTGAGACACTTCAACCTTTTTCCTGTCTCATTCTCAACCAAAGCTTTCCATTTCTTAAAAGTATAAAAAACATCATATTTTTTTCGAATGCAATAAACCCAATTTTTTCTAGTTGCATCATCAATAAAAGTAACATAATAATGAGAGACACCAAGAGATGATACCTAAGATGGTCCCCATACATCTTTATGCACAAACTCTAACCTTTCACTCTTATTTTCTTTTCCAACTCTGAGAAATTTGTCTCTCTTATTTTTTCCGTAAACACAATGCTCACAGAAATCCAAATCAATTTGTTTAATATCTGGAAAAAAATTTCTTTTGTTAAGTATCTACATCCCCTTCTCACTCATGTGTCCAAGACTATGATTCCATAGTGTTGTATCCACTCCTGTAGAAGATAAATAGATAGAAGAATCAATATTAACAGTACATAAATACAATGTACCTACCTTCTCTCCTCTTACTATCACCGGTGATCATTTGGTGACCTTCCACGCCTTATCTGTAAATATAGATATAAAACCTTTTCTTGACAACTTCCCAATTGAAATTATACTTTTCCTTATGTATGGAACATGTGTTACCTCTTTCAACAACCATTGGTTTCCATTCTTTTGCTTTATTTGTACCTTTCCCATTACAACAATTTTGCATGGTGCATCATCACCCAAATGAACCTATCCAAAATCACATTGAACATAATATACAAAATGTTTCCTATGGGGTGTGTCATGAAATGAACCCCCTGAATATACTACCCAAGACTCGGAAATATTATCTATAGACAGAATCAAAGCATCTTGTAACACGTCACATGTTACATTTGCTTCTTGATTTTTCTCATGTTGTCCATCTCCTTATTTATTTGGATATTTGTAGTATTTCTTTAGATGTCCTTTCTTCCCATAATTCCAACACTCTATCTTTCCCAGTCTATATTTGGATATGCCCTTCCTAGAATTCCCACGGTTTTCTGAGCCCTTTCCTCTATACTTTTGTCTTCACCTGTTCTCCATGTTTAACACATTACCTGATGTCTCAACTATGCTTTTTTTTATCATTTCATCGCTAAGGATAACACCAACAACATCATCAAATTTTAGAGTGTTTGAACTAGAGACATAGTTACTTACAACCATGACCAAGTTGTTCCAACTTTCTAGCAATGAGCACAAGATTAGAATATCCCTGACCTCATCATCAAAGTTGATTTTTACAGAACTTAGTTGATTAGTAACTGTATTAAATTCATTTAAATGATCTGCAATAGACCCACCTTATGACATCTTCATATTAAATAATCTCTTCATTATAAATACCTTATTAGACACCAATGTTTTTTTATACAATTTAGCTAATGCATCCATCATCTCCTTTGTTGTCTTTTCTTTCGAAATATTGAAAGCCACCGATGCTACCAGACTCAATCGTATCATTCCTAGTACCTTTCTTTCAATAACCTCCCATTCTTCATCCTTCATGGTTGTCAAATTCTTTTCTATTCCATCCAATGGCAGGAATAGATCCTTCTGATATAAATAATATTCCATTTTCATCTTCCATAACTGGTAGTTTTGGCCATTCAATTTCTCGACCCTAAACTTTCCATCTTCTTCCATTACTCCCACTCGAACCAGGAACCCTCTTTTCCTGCGAGTTACCTTTCACTTTGATACCAGTTGTTAAAAAAATAGGATCGCAGAGCAACAAAATAAAACAAATGCAAAAATAAAACACAGAAGATACACCATTCAATAGAGGCATAGATATACATGGTTCACCCAGTGTGGGCTATGTCCACCAGAGAAATTTCCAGGTCCTTCCTTTTATTATTGAGAAAAATGAAGGGATACAACCTACAACTCAAACATTATAACTTCCCCTTCTTCCTCTCAGAGTATCCCCTCTCATAATAAAATAATCACACACACACATAGTTGCAATAAAATTCCCTCATAAAAGAGGGTTTCCTTCTAGGGAAAAAATCCATAAAATAACTTATATTGTCTTATCTGCGACCTTATAATGAACGATACATATTGACTATGAAATTACAATATTTTACAAGGAATTTTTTCCCAAAATTTCTCTTTGGGGGTGTTTCCCCTGAATCCCTTGCTAGGGGGGGCTACAAAATTTTTCGTCTCCCCCCCTGGAGCCCCCTGGCGATATTTTTTGGGGGGAAATTCCCCCCACACCCCTTGTTCGGGAATGGGGTCCAAGAATGACTGAAACAAACCTTTGAATCAGGAAGATAATCAGGCTCCACAACCAACACTAAGAAATCATTACATGATGGTGGTAATTAACAAATGGATATGGAATTAAATTACATTCCCCCTTAATGGAAACATCAAAATTGTGAATATCATGGTTTATCAAAACCATAGGATCAAAAATGTTGATACAATGGAAAAGGTGGATGGTTGTCGAGATCCACCTGGATCATCATCTTCTTATTTTTTTGCTTCAAATATTCTTATACTATGATCTTGAGGAGCCCTTCATAAAGAATCTTCCCATGTTATATTTTCTCTATTTAGGGCATCCAAAACTAGTAATTTTACTAACCCACGATGAGTAAAAATTTCAACAGGTTTTCTTGTGCTCTTCACATCTTGAGTTGACAACTGCACAATCCTCAATATAAAGTAAGGGATATTAATTAGTTTTTGATGTTGTAGGTGTGTAAGAAATTCAAAATGATACCCAAATAATAGGATATGGAGAAACTTAACAAATTATATATTTCTAAATAAAATATGCTACAATCGGCCATGGATGTTGTAGTTAAAGAGGCTTCACACCTTTCTATCATTCTTCAACTATTTAATTTTCTTCCATAAAATTGATTTGATCCCAATTCAACATTACTTTGATTAAAAGCCACCTTTCTCTTGTTCATGGTAAACCAATTACTTGAGCTATGGTTTCCTCACTATCCCTGATATGAATTCCTCGCACAACTATAGTTGACAAGAATAAACTTGTGCAAGTTCAAGGGAAACAACTACATTAAACCCTTGTAATTTCTCAAATTAGGTTATCCAACATGCATTGAGGAAAATATGGTATACCTCTAGATTTCTCCGTAACTGGACTAAAATCATAGGTTCATATCATACAACATTTTCTCCCATGGTGTAGAAATAATACTCAACAATAAGCGGATGAGAGTAGCAAGTATTATTTAGGAATTCCAGGGAGTAATAGAAAGTGCTATTCCTTAGTAGAAATGACAATAGTATATCAAAATGGTAACAATATTCATGAAAATAATGTTTAATTGGGTAAAACAATGGAAATTGTTTTTCCAAATTAGACTATATAAGAAAGAAACAAAAATTTGAAAATGAAAAATTATGCCAAAAATGCCCAAACCAAAATAGAAATTAGATGGACATGAATAGGAAGGTATAACATGCATTATAGAGGGAATAAAGGCTCGAGTGAAGTGATGAAAAGAACAATGACAATGAGTAATGACACCATAATTTTATGGAAATTTGAATATGTGTCTATTAAAGATTGAAAAATCAAATCATTCTCAACTGACTAACACAACAAATGAGGATTATGGAAAATTAATGAGACTGTGAGTACAAGTGGAGTGACATGTACCTTTGTACCTTACTTATATTGTGTTGATGAAAAAATAAATGTTGCAAGAGTAGTGACAATTAGTTGATGTAACCAACAATTAATTGCAGAGTAGATTCATAGCAAATGGAAATGTGATCCACTGCATTCTAGGAGTTATAGAAAATAAAGTTCTATTGCAAGGATAGGGTCCATATAAAACATAGATCCCAATCAGGAAATAACCTACAACTAACAAAAACATGTGATAATGGGTTATGGAAAATTGGATATGTAGCACCTATTTCTGGTAGGATACAAGATCTACATCAATTGAAAAATGATAACATTGATGTTTCGTAGCATACTAGATCCACAAAAAATAGGTTGTTCAACAAGGAATTATAGCGATTGGTAAAATATAATTCACTTGGGTTCTCTAGTAATTAATGAAATAGGGTTATGCAAAAAATAGTAAATTCAGAAGAACAATAATCATTGGTGAAGAATTTATTTTTTTAAATAAAATGCATGTTGATTTTCAAGCAATATTTATCTGAATGTGCCTCAAAAGGTTTTCACAACTATATATATGTGTGTGTGTGTGTGTGTGTGTGTGTGTGTGTGTGTATGTTGAGAAAATCATGATGTAAAAATCCCAGATGGCATAGCCACAATGATTATAATATCCAAATCCATGCAACTACTAAGATATTTTACAAAGGAATGTTTCAATAAGGGCTTCTGGTACAAACTCAATTGGTGACCATTGGCCATAAGAGGCATGCGATCTTAATATATGGTGCATAACTTGACAACATTATTACCATATACCACATCTATCTCATACAGTCCCAACCACCGAGTACAAAATTCACCTTTGAAATAATTAAACTTGGAATCATACAAGAGGTCCCAATCCCCAACCTAAATTGTTTTCTTCTTAATGAATATATCATGCCACTTTTCTCTATGTTGTTGGAAAATATATGTATTTTAAAAAGAATCTCGATGTAACTCATCGAGTTCATTAATTTGATTGATCCAATTCATTTGAGCTTCTGACAAATTCAATCCAACTTGCAATGTAGTTCCAAGTGTCTTAAATTCAGAATCAATAGGAAATACAGCATGATTACTATACACAATATCATAAGGGGTAAAGTCCGTGTTTTCACCATGTAGTGCGATAAGCCCATAAAGATTCTAAAAGTCTATTAATTGAATCCTTGCAATGGATCTGCACAGTATTGGTCAATATGGACTCCAAACAATTGTTGGTGACTTCTACTTTCCCATTATCTTGAGGATGATAAGGGGTATATGTCTTGTGTCAGATTTGATATTGATTTGTATTATCCTGGATGAATTTGGAAGTGAATTGAGTTTCATGATTTGTAATAATTTCTCATGGTACACCAAAGAGGACAAATATTTCCTTATAAATAAAATATACTACAACTTGTTTAGTGGCCTTTGGAAGTGATTTTTCTTCAACCCATTTGGTGTAACGACCCCTTCGTTACGTCTATGAATAGCGAAGTACAATAGGAATTTTTTTTTTTTCTTTTTTCTTTTTTCTTTTAACAAATAAGAAATTAACAGCATCACCTAATTCACTAAGGTGACACATGATCAAAATATAAACAACTCTACATATCATTGCGGAACGAGATTTCAAAATATAATGCCAAACAATCTCATGATATTATCACTA
>ML777883.1:633063-679086 GCA_009831015.1 Picea engelmannii
TTTTGAATATATTTTTAAAATGTATTTTTTTCTTCATTTAAAAAAATGTGAAGATTTTCTACTCTCTCCTTATTTTTTTTTTAATGTAAATTTAAAAAAAAAATAGTAAATAAATTTTCAAGTGACCATTTAAGCTCCAATTTTAGGGGTTTTATTTGCATAGGGATTTGTTGTCAAGGCCACAATTTCAATTAGGTTGTAATCAAGTCCCCGAGGTGTAGGAAAGTCGGTAACAGAGTGTGTTGTTAAGGCACTCCATGATGTTAAAGTCACCGGTTTGAAACTTGCAGGGACAAAAAATCCAGCCATGTTAAGGGTTAGTGTGGCTCAGGTTGGGTGCGATCCCCAGGTGATTTTGATGGCTTAGATGCCCCTGAGTCACAGTTCCGTAGACATAGGATAGTCTCGCAGGTCACGAACAAACTAGCAAACAAAAAAAAATAGCCCGAAATTAGCTATAATTTTAACATTAAAAAAAAAATCTTTAGGTAGCATCACTTTTTTATTTAGGTGTTGATTTTAAGGTTTTTTTGAGCAATTATTTGATGTTTCAATGTCATTCTTGAAAAAATTTGTAATTTTGACACGATAAGAAACAATGGTTCTACTAGTAGCACCACTTGTTGATTTGGGGTTTTTTTTTCATGCTTTTTATGCAAAAATATGGGTTTTAAGGGCTAGAGTTCTCGTTTTGAGATCATCGTTCCCATTAAGTTGGTAAATTTGTTATGAAATGGAGTATAATAATGAAGGTATATTTGAAGGACCTTGGGTTTGGTATTTGGGAATCAATCACAATAGGTAATACAAATGAAGCTCGGAAGGAGTCAAGTGAAAACAATCCAAAATAAATAGATGTCATATTGAGTGACCTATCATATTATGAGATTTTCAAGGTAATGAAGTGTACATTAGATAAACAAATTTGGGACAAGCTACGAAACATTTATGAAGAGCGATATGATGATTGTTCCCGCTATGAATCAAAGATAGAATAATATATCTCCATAATCATGGAAACAAAACATGTTGATGAAGAAAATGAAGATAATCAAAAAGAAAATCCAGATTCAGAGGAAGTGAATTTTGAAGAAAAACTCATTATTTCCTTAGAAGAAATAGATAGACTCAAGGAAAATAATACAAAGTAGAAAGAGAAACTGCAGAAACATGAAAATAAGGATCCTGATCTTGAATAAACAAAGAGAACAATTATTATATTGAAGACTCAAATACAAGAGGAAAAGAGGAAATCAATACAACCATGCAATCCTCAATGGAGGAAATCAAACAAGACCTGACCACCCAGCTTGAATATGTCATTTTGACGCTCTGCTACAAGATGCATATCCCTAGAGATAACCCTTTATCTAACCCACCTCCACATACTGAAGCTGAAAATTCCTCTCATTCCCATAACTTTCAGCATTATCACTTTCAACGTGACCTACGCCTTCCGTAGGTGGATGTGACCAAATTTGATGGCTCAGATCCCATTGTTGGGTAACCCAAATGGAACATTATTGCTCTTTATACAACATTATAGATGACTTGGACAAACTTCGGTATGTTGTTCTCGATCTAGATCAAGAACGTTGGAAATGGTGGCAATGGAAAAAAACTTCCCGTCAAGGGTATATTTCTTGGACACACTTTGTGGTAGAGCTTTATAAACACTTTGACACTGAAAACAACCATTTGGTTCGTTTGAAAATTTTGAAACAATCAGGAATAATGGAAGACTTTATAGCTTTTTTTGAGCATCTGGCTTTTCGGACAGAGGGCATGTCTGATTCCTTTTTCGAGAGTGTTTTATCAGTGGCCTCAAGGATGAGATTCAGGACCATGTCCTCATGCCTCGACCTCAGAGTTGGGTGGAAGCTACTAAAAGAGATAAAGAATCACAACAGTTTGTATATTCTCAAAACTGGAAACCCTCCTTTATCCCTCACACTAAACCAGTAAATCCCACTACTCCCTCTGTTCCACTAAAGATCCAAAAATTGACCAGGGCTGAAATGGATGAACACCAACTCAAAGGCCTTTGTTATAATTATGATGAAAAATATTTCTCGGGCCACAAGTGTAAGGAACAAAATATTTTTATGGCCATCTCGGAGGATATTTCGGAAGAGGTGGTTGAAAATCCCCTTGTGCCTGAATCACCTGAAACCATTGACGTCACTCCTCCCTCAAACCCTTTAGAAGTAGAACCGGTCATTTCCCTAAATGATCTCACTAGATTCTCTGCTCCCCAAACCCTCAAGCTAATCAGTTACATCAAGCATAGGAAGGTCATCATTCTAGTTGATAGTGGAAGCACCCATAATTTTATTCATCATCGCATTGCCCAAGAAAATCATTGCTACATCCATGCAGTCAATAATTTCCAAATCATGATTGCCAATGGTGGCTCCATGAAATGTGGAGGGCGTTGTGAAAATGTGTGTCTCCAAATTGGTGAGTACCACCTGAAATATCATATGTTTGCTATTGACATGGGCGGTAGTGACATTGTGTTGGGTGTAGACTGGCTAAGGACTTTGGGTCCCATTCTCATGGATTTTAAGGAATTAACCATGCAATTTGACCAGGAGGGCCAATAATATAAGTTACAAGGCATCACCGATGGTTCACCTAAGATCATTAGTTCCCATCGCATGGAAAATATGCTAAAAAAAGGTCATTCTGGTGTTATTTCCCAACTCCATGCCATACAAGCAACAAAGATACCCTCGGTGCCACAAGACCTCCAATCCATCCTTTCTAAACATCAAGTGGTTTTTCCCACTCCCCAGGGACTCCCTCCTTCCCGTGGTGTTCATGATCATTCCATTCCCCTTGTACTAGGAAGTATTCCTCCCAATATTCGTCCGTATCGTCACCCATTTTCCCAAAAAAAATAAATTGAGAAAATGGTCCAGGAACTCCTTAATGCAAGCATTATCCGCCCTAGTACGAGCCCCTACTCTTCTTCGGTGGTCATTGTCCTGAATAAAGAAGGTTCTTGGTGAATGTGTCCTGACTTTTGTGCCCTCAACAAACTTACCATTAAAGAAAAATTTCCCATTCCTGTCATTGATGACCTCTTGGATGAATTGAGTGGCGCCCAGTTCTTTACTAAACTTGATCTATGTTTTGGCTACCACCAGATATGTATGAAACAAGCAGACATTCCCAATACTGCCTTTAGAGCTCATCAGAGCCACTATGAGTTTTTGGTCATGCCCTTTGGCTTGTGTAATGCCCCCTCCACCTTCCAAATCCTCATGAATCATGTATTTTGTCCTTTTCTCCGTCATTTTGTCTTAGTTTTCTTTGATGATATCCTCATCTATAGAAAAACCTGGACATACCCTCTTTCTCATGTGGATCGAGTTCTCCATCTACTCTCTCAACACCAACTTTTCCTAAAACAGTCTAAATGAGCTTTTGGCGCCTCAGAAATCGAGTACCTGGGTCATCTAGTTGGCAAGGACGATGTCATGGTGGATCCTAAAAAAATTTAAGCTATGCAAGACTGGCCTCACCCAAAGACTCTCAAAATATTACGTGGATTTCTGGTCTTAACAGGTTATTATCGCAAGTTTGTTAAGAATTATGGAAAGATTGCAACACCTCTCACTGCACTCCTAAAAAAGAACTCTTTCACTTGGACTCCAGTAGCTGCTCAAGATTTTCAAACCTTGAAGATGGCCATGTGCACCACTCCAGTCCTGAAGCTTCCTGATTTCACAAAGACCTTTGTCTTGGAATGTGATGCTTCAGGGAAAGGAATTGGTGTTTTCCTTATGCAGGAAGGACGGTCATTGGCCTTTACCAACAAGCAACTATCTGAAAGAAATCTGGTCAAGTCAATCTATGAAAAGGAAATGTTGGCTATTTTGCATGTCGTTGATCTCTAGTGCCCTTATCTATTGGGGAAACACTTCCAAATTAAGACAGACCATCAAAGCCTCAAGTATTTTATGGAACAACACATTTCCTCCCTAGAGCAACAAAAATGGGTGACTAATATCTTTGGATATGATTATGAGATCATTTACAAGAAAGACAAAGACAATGTGGTTGTGGATGCACTTTCCCAAAAATATGAAGATGATGGATCCCTTTTTTCTCTTTCCTGTATTTTACCAGATTGGCTCCAAGCCGTTCGCTAGGAATGGCTACATGATCCCAAAAGTTTGCATCTGATCCAACAATTGTAGTCCAATTCTTCATCTTCCCTAGAGAACTCTTAGCTCCATGATGATCTTCGATACAAAGGTGGTTTGTATTTAAGTAAACAATCAAAACTTAAATACATGGTACTTTCTGAGCTTCAATATGCTACACCCACAGCTAGGCACTCCAAGTTTACCAAAACCTATGACAGGGTCAAACGTTCTTTTTTATGGGATGGTATGAAACAAGACATTCATAATTTTGTCACTCACTGTGATGTGTGTCAATGAAACAAGGGCGAAACCATCAAATCTCAGTGTACACTACAATTGCTTCCGATTCCACCTACTATTTGGAGGGATATCTCTATGGATTTTATTATAGGCTTACCCAAATCGGGAAATAAATCCGTCAGCATGGTGGTTGTTGATCTCTTTTCCAAGTATGCTCATTTCTATACTCTTCAACACCCATTTACATCATTCACGGTGGCTCAACTTTTCATGGATCAGGTCTTCAAGCTTCATGGCATGCCACATTCTATTGTTTCCGATCGTGACCCAAATTTCACTGGCAATTTTTGGAAAGAATTGTTCAAGCTACAAGGCACCCAATTGCATCTCAGCACAACTTATCATCCCCAAACTAATGGTCAAACAGAAGTTGTCAACAAGTGTTTGGAAAAATATTTGAGGTGTTTTTCCTCAGAAAAGAAAAATCAGTGGGCTCAATGGTTACCCCTAGCTGAATGGTGGTACAACACTTCATACCATATAGCTACACGCATGACTCCTTTTGAAGTAGTATATGCACAAAATCCACCTTCAGTTCTCTCATACTTACTGGGTGTCTCGAAGGTCCAGGCGGTTGACCAAACAGTTACAGTTTGAGAGGCTATTCTCCATACCCTCAAAGAGAATTTGGTCATGGCACAAAATTGCATGAAGCGACAAGCAGATCAAGGTCGCTCTGAATGTCAATTTGCAAAAGGGGATCTTGTGTTTGTTTGACTGCAACATTACAAGCAAAATTCCCTCAAGTCCAAGCATTGTCAGAAGCTATCACCCAAGTTTTATGGTCCTTATACCATTCTCAAGTCTGTGGGACAGGTGGCTTATCGATTATCTTTTCCTGGTCATTCTAAGCTACATCTTGTTTTTGATGTTTCATGCTAAAAAGAAGGTGATTGGAACTAAGTGACAAATTCAAACCAACCTTCCCTAGTTAGATGAAGAAGGATCCATTTGGCTACAACCACACGAAGTTTTTGACTAGCGTGAGCATTGTCTGTATCAGAGAACCATCAAGGAAGTGTTAGTCCAATGGAAAGATACAACTCCAACATATGCCACTTGGGAGCCAACTACCATTCTGCAGCAGTTTCCACATCTCAAGCCTTGAGGACAAGGTTATTTTTAAGGGGGAGGAAATGTTAGGGTCCTAACCCACACCTAAGTAGAACAATATATTCAGATGTAATAAAGGTCAATATTAATAAGGCCTTAGAATAAAATAGAATAAGTCGAATGCAAGAAGACCTAATAGAAGCTTCCGCTTCTAGAAGGATCTTCCTCTAGATGCTTCTTTTGATAGACATATTTAGTATAAATAGGAGTTGAGGGTATGCGAGCCCTAGCTTGGATATTATTGTAATAGAGCTCTGCTAGACTAGAGGTTTTCCCCTTCTCTTAGAATCAAAGTGCTATTTCTGTTGTTATTCTTATATCATTTCAGTATTGTTGTGGTGATTGTTTTGGTTATATTGTTGTTATTCTGCCATTTCTAGCATTTTATTTATGTTCTGCATACTTTTTATATCTGGTATATTACATTTTATAAATGCTAATTGAGCTTATCATAACTATTTTTTATTGTTCATTATGACCTTATGAACAAAATCAATATTCTTGAAATGAGGACCAATTCTCACATCGTACTTTCAAGTAAACTAGTTTGTAAAATTGTGATACAAAGTAATGTTGAAGATTAATATAATTTACGTTTAACTTGCCCAAACTTTAATTAATAACATAATACATATCTTTACCCTTTTTTATAAATTATTTTCTTTTCTTGGTTAAGTTTTATATTCATGCATCGTTATAGTATAGTAAAAAAATGTTGAATTAGAGATTTTGAGACTTGTATTAATTATGGGAATATAAAAAAATATGACCAAATTACAATTAAGTGGAAGTTAAAATTTCACAAATATTTTATAAATGTTAATTGAGCTTATCATAACTATTTTTAATTGTTCATTATAAACTTATGAACAAAAACAATATTCTTTAAATGAGGACCAATTCTCACATCCTACTTTCAAGTAAAATAGTTTGTAAAAATGTGATACAAAGTAATGTTGAAGATTAATATAATTTACTTTTAACTTGCACAAAATTTAATTAATAACACAAGACATATCTTTACCCTTCTTTATAACTTATTTACTATTCAAGACATCTTAGCTACAAAAACATGATAAACTTGGTATTTTAGTTTGTAAAATTATGATACAAAGTAAGGTTGAACATTAATATAATTTAATATAATTAATTACATAAACCTCAAAATGAACATATAAATTATATAAATTATATATATATATATATATAGATGAACAAGTAAAATAATTGCTATAATGTACATATCTGGTCAACAATACAAATAACTTCTATAACTAAATATCTAGTCATAGTCTCTCAGGCGAAGCATGCTGTGGAAGGATAAGTGATGTGCCCTACTCATACAGATGAAGTGAAGGAAGAGGAGGAGGAGGTATTGAAGTAGAAACACAATCACCACCTTGATCAACATCACCACCCTAATGATGATCATCATCAGCGCTAGACGATGCGCCATCCCTCATCCCTATTAATAACCTGACATCTCCAACGATATGATGCATAAGAGACTTCATATCGCATAGCAAGTTCATCCAGAGAAGCAAGAGATTAGGGTCAGCCCTGATGTCTCTCATATGGACAGGGAAGACTCCTGCACCAACCAAAACTACACTAAGTTTATCACACACCTTCATCCTATATCTAAGATCTGGCCTACACCCCATGTTGGGTCGTATATGCGGCTAAGGACCCTTACCCATCGCAGCCTCAACCATCTCTTCATTTGCATCAGGTGGCATGGGAGGAGGCATGTCCCTAAAAAATGTGCCAACATCTACAAAATATAACATAGATTAATAATTAGTCGACAATTTCATTAAAAAATTTAATAAAATACTTTAAAGAACATGTTAGAATACAATTTATTCAAATTAAGTAAGAAAATAAAATGAAATTACAAGATTAATTTAAATCTTACCTCGATCATCTGGTGGCTCATACGTTGTGAAGAAGATGTTCAGACATTGTCTCCAATCCATCCCTTCATAAGGGCACGACACCA
This sequence comes from Picea engelmannii, assembly GCA_009831015.1. Classification (NCBI taxonomy): domain Eukaryota; kingdom Viridiplantae; phylum Streptophyta; class Pinopsida; order Pinales; family Pinaceae; genus Picea; species Picea engelmannii. The sequence goes on from ML777883.1 coordinate 640,636, forward strand.
TCATGAAAATGTGATCTATCTCACTGGATAATAGATCAAATTCCTCCCTAAAAATCCTAGCTAGAAAATTGGGCATGCCCCTCTTTGGAATCATTTCACCCCACATGTGCATCCACACCTAGGTCATTGACCTAGGAGGCTTATGGAAAAAACTAAGACTCGTCTCTGGAAACCTCTCAAAAAAAAAAAAATATGAAGCGAATGGGATGTTCACCCTCCCATCTATCATAGCATGACATCTATCTAGTGCTATACAAAACTGCCTCAATAAAATGGAAAACCACCTAATAAGTCATGGCCTCTATATTAAATAATCAAAATAATATAAAAGCGCACAACTAATCCACTGACTATCACCAATAAAGTGAGAAATGGTCGACTGTAACAGTGAGAAGCACCTAACTTCCTTTGCATCGAACGAGGGGATCAATAATTGTCCACCAACCACCTGCAAATCACCAAGATAACATATATCATGTGCAATATACCTATAAGAGTAGGAAAGTTGAATCTCAGTTGCAACACCCATTGGGACATAAGGAAACTTGGGAAAATCCTCCCCTCACCTAGATAGCCTAGTGATAAAATAAATAACCTACTCAGTGGGATGATACCAATGATGAGGACTGAATATGAATTCCTGTTGATGGGAATACCATCGACGGATCAATTGCATAAGAAAGGAGGAATTACCCTTCAGGGATGTATCCTCCTCATAATAATTGAGGAGGCTTACATTCCTCAAGAGGAGCCACATAGCTACAGTACTAGGCTGAGGGTACAAATCCCTCTCCCTCTCTCTGGCCTCCCACTCCTGAACCATATTGTAGTGGTCCAGTATTTGTTGTTTCTCCTTCATGCGTTGATGTCTCTACATAATTAACATATAAATTACATCACCATCATACATAAAAACATAATTTTTTTTCAATAAATGAGAAATTTAGTTCAAAATATGCAAACATAAATTTTGTCAAAAACTAAAATAAAATCTTCGGTGCACCTGCAAAATAGTAACACACCACCCACGGTGCGTACACATATCTTACGCACCACATGAAAAGTGAAATTTGTTTTAGCCAGTGCATAGTAATTATCAAATCACCGGGGCACCCCATTGTGTACGCACCAGTGCGTTATATATCACAAACACACTGCTCTAACACTATCTATTTTCCACAATGTGTCTGTTATTATATACACACTAGTGCGTTAGATATAAATGACACACCATTCGAACAACTATCTATTTTAAATGGTGCATATATTATTATGAACACACTGGTGCGTTCCATATAACCAATGCACCATTGAATGAAAATTATTTATTTTTGCAGGTGCATTCATAAGAAATGCACCAGTGCATTCATTATAAATAATGTACTGGTGTGTTTATTCGAAACACATAGGTGAAAATAAATAGTTTTCATTCAACATTGCATATATTTTTATGAATGCACCAGTGTGTACATATAAAGGAAGCACCATTCAATGGTAACTATTCTATTTTAAACGGTGTGTATATTTTTATGAACGCACCGATGCATCCCTAAAATCAACACATCATTGAAAAGAAACTATTTGTTTACGTTGGTGCATTCATAATAAACGCATTGGTGCATTCATTATAAAAAACACACCGGTGAATTTATTCGACATGGACAGATAAAAATAAATAATTTCCATTCAACAATGCATATAGTTTTATGAACGCACATGTGCATACATACAAACGATGCATCGTTCGGTGGAAACTATGTATTTTGGAAAATGCATCTGTTATCGAGGATGCACTGATGCATCTGTTATCGAGGATGCATCTATTATCGAGGATGCATCATTGGTAAGGATGCACTATTCCATTATGTTATACAATGCACCGTCGAAAATAGACTATACATGATCAATGTTTCCTATAAAATTTACAAGGCACACCGCGAAGAAAAAAAAATGAAAAACAATGCAATTTTAACTCAATTTCAAAATTTAATCCACTAAAAAGACAATGTACAAAGAAATAAAGAATTTACTTAGACATTTTCTCGTCAAGGAGGCATCATTGGGATGTAGTGAAAAAAATGAAATTTTCCCACTGTATGGAAAAATTGGAATCCCATGAGCTAAGCACCAAATGGAAAAAATGAAAGAAATGGAAGCACTGATGACAATGCGCTTCAGTTGGTAAAAGGTGGCATCGATTCTTGAGAGATTCTCTGCACTAGAAATGGTTAACATGTTTTTTTACCACCATTCTGGTGCACTCGCGTTAAGCACACTGGTGTGAACCATGGAAGATAGCACACCATTAATTTTAAAAAAAATTGTGACAATGCACCATAGGGAGTGCACCAATGCGCCCTCAGGACAAATGTGCATCATTTTTCCTTTTTTTAAATGAAAAATTTTCAGTTGTTTTTATCTCACCGGTTCTTGCAATCCGTTTTATCGCAGGTTTTTATTTAAACCATGTTCTCATGCTCGCACGTTAAGCGCACTGGTGCTAACCACTATAGATAACGCACCGTTTTTTTTTTTTTTAAATGTGACGGTGCCCCATATGGAATGCACTAGTACGCCACTAAGACAAAGTTGCACCGTTATGAATTTAAAAAAAACACAGACAATGGAGTTGTGTTGTTGCGCACCAGTGCTGCAAGGGGACAATGGTGCACTGATATCCATTTTGGAAGAAAAATGCAAGATGACAAACTTGTTTGTTGTGCACTGGTGCACCCATTTAGGGAACACTGGTGCTTTCGATATGATTATATATGATGCACACCATTCTTTTATTTGTTTTTTAAATAAATTTGCAACGATGCACAATTGTCTATTAACAATGGTGCATTTATATATGGTGGCACACTAGTTCGGTATAGTCTTATAAAGACACCGTTAAAAAACTGTTTGCTAAAGCCTCCACTAGTGACCTCAGCTATAAATAGATTTTTGGGATATTTTTATAGGGTATTCTGAAAAAACCTTCGTTATAGGGTCTTTTCCTTGTAGTGTTGATTACATATTTCTTCCTCTCTTCTACTAGGTTTAGCATGGAAATGTGTCTCATTTCCCAACATGTGGTATCATAGCTTAGTTTAACAACCTTGGATCTGATATAAACTCTAGGTTCAATAAGATTTGTAAGTTATAAATCTTTAAATATTGTGTTAAAGAATGGAGAGAAACTCAAGAATAGAGATCGGAAAATTCAATGCCAAAATTTTGAGCTTTGGAAGATTAAAATTGAAGATATATGTGTAGATCGAGAAAAATGGAAAACAATCTATCCAAGTACCATGCTGGTAGGAATGTTGACAGAGGAATGGGAGAACATCGAGAGAAGAGAAAGGAGTACGATTAGACTTTGTCTTCTATATTCGATGTTGTTGAATGTCTTAGGTGAAGATTCAACCAAGAAACTGTGGGATAAGTTGGGGAGCTTGTACCAATCAAAATATCTGGTAAATAAGTTCTTTCTCAGAAAGAAATTGTATCGTCTGAGGATGAGTGACTAAGAATTTAAATGCATTTAATACCATTATAATCTAGTTATCTTATGTGGACATTAAAATCACTGAGGAGGAGAAATGTATAATCCTATTATGTTCTTTGTTGGAATCATGGGATAACTTAGTCATGGCTATAGGCAGTAAGACAACTGCATTAGCTCTACAAGATGTGGTTCCATCACTACTATTAAAATAAATGAGAAGAAAGAACATGATATCGACTAAAAATGATTTAGTGGTGAGATGTCGACCAATTGACAAAGATAAAGGAAAATTGTTTGGTATAAATTACAAGTTAAAGAGTAGATATAAATCCTCGGTTCAGTTGACAAGAATATGTTGGAAATGTGTTAAGTATGGGAATTACAAAAAGGATTGCAAGTTGAGGGTGATGAAATTCAGTATAGGATCCGATAAGAATCAGTTGACTAAGAGAAAGACAACTCTAGATAAAGGAGGTGATGTGTACTTGGCATCAACCAATACACAATCAGATCAATATGTTTGGTTGGTCGACTTAGGATCATCCTATCATATGAAAACATATAGAGAATGGTTATACAAATATGAAAAATATGAAGGAGGATAAGTTTTCTTGGGGGATGACTTGACAACCAAAATTGTTGAATGGGGAAGAGTTTGAATGATATTGTAGGATGGGAGGAGTAGAACCCTTCGAAGTGTGCTACACATTCTAGGTTTGGAAAGAAAATTTGTATCTATTAGTAAGATGAGTGATGTTGGTGTGCACACTCTATTTCAAAAGGATTCATGCAATATTGTCAGAGGTGCAATGGTATTAATGAAACGATTTTGGATTGGAACCCTATAAAATTTACTAGGGAGTGTCAACTCGGCTATATGCAACCACATCATTGTTCCAGAAGTCAAATCGACTTCGACTCGACTCAAATTGACTCAAGATGAGTCGATTCAAACAAATTTGACAAGTCATCATAAAGTCAACCCAACCATGCTATGGCATGAGAGGATGGGACACATTGGATAAAAAAGACTTCGAGCTATGCATAAAAAACGTATGGTCGAAGACTTTCCTAAATGTAATTTAGAATTCAACTTTTGTGAACATTGTATATATGGAAAACAAAGTTGGATGAGGTTCCCATCTGGAGTGACGAGGGAAAATGGGATTCAAATTTTGTTCATAATGATGTGTTTGGCCCTATTATAGTGCCTTCACTTGGTGGATCCTTGTATTATGTCTCCTTCATAGATGATTTTTCCAAGAAGACATGGATATATTTCCTAAGGAATAAATTAGAGGTTTTTCGATAAATTCAAAGAGTTTAAATCTCTTGTAGAAAACCAGACAAATAAGAAGATTAAGGTGCTGAGAACTGACAATGGTGGTGAATGCTATGGAAAATAATTTGATTAGTTCTGCAAGAAGTGTGGCATAGAATTCCAATTTACCACACCATATACCCCACAAAAAAATGGAGTTGCCAAGAGAATGAACAGAGCATTGATGGACAAGGCAAGTAGTATGCTCAGTGGTGCTGGGCTCACATAAGAATTCTGGGTGGAGGCAGTCGACACTACAAAATCTATATTGAATATGTCTCCTTCATCAAATATAGTCGACGTGACTCCACATGAGGTATGGTCAGGTAATAATCCTTTTACGGATGCACTGGGGCGTCCCTAAAATCAACACATCGTTGAAAAGAAACTATTTATTTATGTTGGTGCATTCATAATAAACGCATTGGTGCATTCATTATAAAAAACACACCGATGCATTTATTCGACATGGATAGATAAAAATAAATAATTTCCATTCAAAAATGCATATAGTTTTATGAACGCACATGTGCATACATACAAACGATGCATCGTTCGGTGGAAACTATGTATTTTGGACAATGCATCTATTATCTAGGATGCACCGATGCATCTGTTATTGAGGACGCATATGTTATCGAGGACACATCGTTGGTAAGTACGCACTAGTCCATTCCGTAATACAATGCACCGTCGAAAATAGACTATACATGATCGATGTTCCCTATAAAATTTGCAAGGCACACCACGAAGAAAAAAAAATGAAAAACAATGCAATTTTAACTCAATTTCAAAATTTAATCCACTAACAAGACAATGTAAAAAGAAATAAAGAATTTACCTAGACATTTTCTCGTCAAGGAGGCATCATTGGGATGTAGTGAAAAAAATGAAATTTTCCCACTGTATGGAAAAATTGGAATCCCACGAGCCAAGCACCAAACGGAAACAATGCAAGCAATGGAAGCACTGATGACAATGCGCTTCAGTTGGGAAAAGGTGGCATCGATGCTTAAGAGATTCTCTGCACTGGAAATGGTTAACATGTTTTTTTACCACCATTATGGTGCACTCACGTTAATCACATTGGTGTGAACCATGGAACATAGCGCACCATTAATTTTAAAAAAAATTGTGACAATGCACCATAGGGAGCACACTAGTGCGCCCTCGGGACAAATGTGCATCATTTTGATTTTTTTTAAATGAAAATTGTTCAGTTTTTTTTTTCTCACCGGTTCTTGCAATCCGTTTTATCGCAGGTTTTTATTTAAACCATGTTCTCGTGCTCGCACGTTAAGTGCACCGGTGCCAACCACTGCAGATAACGCACCATTTTTTTTTTTTTAAATGTGATGGTTCCCCATATGGAATGCACTAGTACGCCACTAAGATAAAGTCACACCGTTATGAATTTAAAAAAAAAAAAAAAACAATGGAGTTGTGTTTTTGCACACCAGTGCTACAAGGGGACAATGGTGCACTGATATCCATTTTGGAAGAAAAATGCAAGATGACAAACTTGTTTGTTGTGCACTGGTGCACCCATTTAGGGAACACCGGTGCTTTCGATATGATTTTATATGATGCACACCATTCTTTTATTTATTTTTTAAATAAATTTGCAACGATGCACAATTGTATATTAACAATGGTGCATTTATATATGGTGGCGCACTAGTTCGGTATAGTCTTATAAAGACACAATTAAAAAACTGTTTGCTAAAGCCTCCACTAGTGACCTCAGCTATAAATAGATTTTTGGGATATTTTTATAGGGTATTCCGCAAAAACCTTCATTATAGGGTCTTTTCCTTGTAGTGTTTATTAAATATTTCTTCCTCTCTTCTACTAGGTTTAGCATGGAAATGTGTCTCATTTCCCAACATGTGGTATCATAGATTAGTTTAACAACCTTGGATCTGATATAAACTCTAGGTTCAATAATATTTGTAAGTTATAAATATTTAAAGATTGTGTTAAAGAATGGAGAGCAACTCGAGAATAGAGATCGAAAAATTCAATGCCAAAATTTTGAGCTTTGGAAGATTAAAATTGAAGATATATGTGTAGATCGAGAAAAATGGAAAACAATCTATCCAAGTACCATGCCAGTAGGAATGTCGATGGAGGAATGGGAGAACATCGAGAGAAGAGAAAGGAGTACGATTCGACTTTGTCTTGCATATTCGATGTTGTTGAATGTCTTAGGTGAAGAATTGACCAAGAAACTATGGGATAAGTTGGGGAGCTTGTACCAATCGAAATATCTGGTAAACAAGTTGTTTCTCAGAAATAAATTGTATCATCTGAGGATGAGTGATGGAATTTCAATGACTAAGAATTTAAATGCATTTAATACCATTATAATCTAGTTATCTTATGTGGATATTAAAATCATTGAGGAGGATAAATGTATAATCCTTTTATGTTCTTTGTCAGACTCAGGGGATAACGTATTCATGGATATAGGCAGTAATACAACTGCATTAGCTCTACAAGATATGGTTCCATCACTACTATTAAAATCAATGAGAAGAAAGAGCATGATATCGACCAAAAATGATTTAGTGGTGAGATGTAGACCAATTGACAAAAATAAAGGAAAATTGTTTGGTATAATTTATAAGTTGAAGAGTAGATATAAATCCTCGGTTCAGTCGACAAGAAGATGTTGGAAATGCGTTAAGTATAGGAATTACAAAAATTATTGCAAGTCGACGGTGATGAAATTCAATATAGGATCCGATGAGAATCAGTTGACTAAGAGAAAGACAACTCTAGATAAAGGAGGTGATGTGTACCTGGCATCAACCAATACACAATCAGGTCAATATGTTTGGTTGGTCAACTTAGGATCATCCTATCATATGAAAATATATAGAGAATGGTTCTACAAATATGAACGATATGAAGGAGGATAAGTTTTCTTGGGGGATGACTTGACAACCAAAATTGCTGAATGGGGAAGAGTTTGAATGATACTATAGGATGGGAGGAGTAGAACCCTTTGAAGTGTGCTACACATTCTAGGTTTGGAAAGAAACTTTATATCTATTAGTAAGATGAGTGATGTTGGCGTGCACACTCTATTTAAAAAGGATTCATGCAATATTGTCAGCGGTGCAATGGTATTAATGGAAGGATTTTGGATTGGAACCCTATAAAAGTTACTAGGGAGTGTCGACTCGGCTATATGCAACCACATCATTGTTCCAGAAGTCAAATCAACTTCTGCTCGACTCAAATCGACTCAGGCTGAGTCGATTCAAACAAATTTGACAAGTCATCATAAAGTCAACCCAACCATGCTATGGCATGAGAGGATGGGACACAGTGGATAAAAAAGACTTCGAGCTATGCATAACAAATGTATGGTCAAAGACTTTCCTAAATGTAATTTAGAATTCAACTTTTGTGAACATTGTATATATGGAAAACAAAGTTGGATGAGGTTCCCATCTAGAGTGACAAGGGAAAATGGGATTCAAATTTTGTTCATAGTGATGTGTTTGGCCCTATTATAGTGCCTTCACTTGGTGAATCCTTGTATTATGTCTCCTTCATAGATGATTTTTCCAAGAAGACATGGATATATTTCCTAAGGAATAAATTAGAGGTTTTTCGATAAATTCAAAGAGTTTAAATCTCTTGTAGAAAACCAGACAAATAAGAAGATTAAGGTGCTGAGAACTGACAATGGTGGTGAATACTATGGAAAATAATTTGATTAGTTCTGCAAGAAGTGTGGCATAGAACGCCAATTTACCACACCATATACCCCGCAATAAAATGGAGTTTCCGATAGAATGAATGGAGCATTGATGGAAAAGGAAAGTAGTATGCTTAGTGGTGCTGGGCTCGCATAAGAATTCTGGGTGGAGGTAGTCAACACTGCAAAATCTATATTGAACATGTCTCCTTCATCAAAGCTAGTCGACATGACTCCACATGAGGTATGGTCAGGTAATAATCCTTTTATTTCACATCTCAAAGTATTTGTATGTGATGCATTTGTGCATGTTCCCAAGGTAAAGAGGAGCAAGTTGGAAAATAAGGCATTCAAATGTATTTTCATTGGATACAAAGAAGGGATTAAAGGATATAAGTTCTGGGATCCTACATCAAGGAAACAAATCTATAGTTGATATGTGGTCTTCAGAGAAGTCAGAATTAAGTCCAAGCCTGAAGAAATTGTTCAGACCAAGAATAATCCTGAGACGGTGTGGTTTGAACTGAAGAATGAAGAATATGATTCATATGAGTCAACTGAATCAGAGAAATAGGTGGAACAACCAACTCTTGTTGGAAGGAGATCAGAAAGAGTAAGAAAAGTAGTTGAAAGGTATAGTCCACCCGATTTCCATTCTGCATTCATGTTAACGACCATCTACAATGATCCCAAGTCGGTCATGGAGGTAGTAGATTCGACAGAGGGAAAACTCTGGAAAGACGTCATGGTCAAAGAGATGGAATCCTTGCATAAGAATGAGACATGGGACTTATTCAAGTTTCATAGTGGAATAAATCATGTCGGTAGGAAATGGGTATTCAAGAATAAGATGAATGCAATAGGTTAAGTCAAGAAATTCAAAACTTGATTGCTAGAAAAAGGATATTCCCAAGTCGAAGGAGTTGTCTTCAACGAGATTGTTTCCCCTATTGAAAAATTAACTTCCATCAGAGTACTAATGTCTTTGGCTACAACATTTTATCTGGAAATAAAGCAGATGGATGTGAAGAAAACATTCCTACATGGAGACCTGGGAGAGGAAATCTACATGAAAAAAAATGAAGGACTTGTAGTAAGGGGAAATAAATATTTGGTGTGTAAGATGAAAAGATCCCTTTATGGTACAAATAAATCACCATGGATGTGGTACCAAAGGTTCGACACATACATCCTTAGTTTGGGATTTATGAGAATTAAAGTTGATCACTACTTGTATTCCAAATATGAAGGTCGATGTTTCATATATGTTGCTTTGTATTTCGATGACATGTTGTTGATTGGAAACAACATGGATGCAATAAAGGAGGTGAAGAATAAGTTATCCTCCAACTTCGACATGAAGGATAGCAGTGCAACTAACTTCATTCTAGAAATGGAGATTAAGAGAGATCAAGCATCTAGAAAGATCTAGTTTAACTAGATGAAGTATATTGAAATAGTTTTGAAACATTTCAACGTGCACGATTGAAAATCGATGAAGGTGCCAATTCCTGTGGGAGAACGGCTAACTGTTGAATAGTTTCCAAAGACACGGGAAGAAATAGAAGATATGGCATGTGTTCCATATGCAAGTTTTGTTTGGAGTCTAATGTATGTGATTGTAGTTACTCGACTAGACATTGCACATGCAGTGAGAGTGCTGAGAAGATACATGTCGACACTAGGGAAGGATTATTGTGCAATTGTCAAGAGAGTATTCAGGTATTTGTGTGGAAAAAAATACTATTCGATATGTTATCAAGGAATACATGTAGGTGAAAGTGAATTAAATGTACATGGCATGTATACCCCGATTAGGATGGATATCTGGATCGACGAAGGTCAACCATGGATATGTCTTCAAAATGTTCGGTGGAGCAATCAACTGGATGAGTAAGCGATAGGTGGTCGTAGCCTTGTCAACAACAAAAGTTGAATACATGGAAGCCACTCATGGAAGAAAAGAAGTAGTATGGTTACAAAGGTTGTGTTTAAGAATCACGTTTGAGAAGATAAATATGAAGATAAGTTGTGACAGTCAAAGCATAATATTTCTAGAAAAGAACCCAGCTTATCATTCAAAGACTAAGAACATTGATGTACAATACCATTTCGTGAGAGACATGGTGGAAAGAAACAAGGTGTTGCTGGAGAAATTAGACACATTGGAAAACATAGTAGACTCGTTGACCAAGTCTGTGAGTGTTGTGAAGTTCTCTTGGTGCAGAGAGGAAATGGGCATTGTTTCCCTAGCTCTATGAACAAAATTTCAAAGGTCTCTTATTTTAAGCAAAGAAGACAACAAGTGGGAGAATGTGGGGTTGTTATATTCTTTGCAGTGAAAGTCAAGGTGGATCAACTAACAATTGAATTACAAGGTTGAGGTGGTTCGATCGGGTAAAGACGAAGTCAAGGTGGATTGACAAAAAATTGAAGGTTGAGGTTATTTTACCAAGTAAAGTCAAAGTCAAAGGTCGAGGTGGTTCGACATGGTAAAGACATCGACATCAATTCAAAGAGGTTAACTGATAAGAGGTCGATGGGAAGGCGTGTGGAAACCAAATGAAGAATGAATGAAGGGAGATTGGTAGTCAGCGGGTAATTCGACTGTAACAAAATCCCGCAATCCATGAGATTTATAGACAATGATACACATGGATCCGTAACCATTTTTGGGTGCCTTTTCTTTAGGGTTTTTCCTTATATAAATCCTATAAAGAATGCATGGTGTAAGGCTATAAAGGATAATGATCCAATCAATAATCATAGAGGTTGTTGGTCATGTAGATGTAAGTCGAATTGTCTAGAGGGTGTTCTTGTGTAAACAAGAGGGTATAATGTTGATTGTGTCTTAGGTGTGGACCAAATTTAGACATGTAACCTTTTATTCTGAATGAATAAGAAAACAAGGAGCACAACACTCAAGGAATGTTGGTTTTCTCGGTTTGGGTTTTCAGGGTAAAATCTCTATGTATTGTGTGTTTGTTATGTCATTTACTTTCTTGATTAAATATGTATTCCTCTCTTCCTCTAGGTTTAGCGTGGAAGTGTGTCTCATTTCCTAACATGAGCAAGTACATATATTACCTTTGCATTCCTTTATAATAATCAAACATTACCAAAATGATTTTGATGATATCATTGGAGACTTCTTGGAATTTTCTTTCACCAAACAATTTTCTCAAACCAGTAAGTATCCAATACTTTATTTTTGAACCAATTGCATAGTATTTTAATTCTTTCAATCAAACAATACCTTATTCCTCAACTGCACAAGCCTATATAATTCCTTGATATCACGATTAAAATGAGGTAATTAAATGGTTACATTGGATTTATGATTTCACATAGTATTGGTTGAGCCATTGTAGGTTAGGGTAATAATAGCTTAGTGTTGTTTTATTTCTATTTTTTGAATAAAATGTTGGCTCAATTTTTGTTTCTTGAATTAAAATCCCTTAGACAATAATATAGTTTATCATTTTCAATTTTTTTTACATATGATTTTTTCTTTTTCATAGAGTCTTTTGCTTTGTTTCAATTATTCACCATGGCATTGATTTTAGTTTTATTATGATTTCAAGTGTAGTTTTATTTTTCTTAATTTAGTTGGTTTCATTGGTTTTATTTGCTACATTTGTTTCAATTTTGATGGTTATATGCATGATTTTTTTCATTGCGCCTTCCATGTTTTGTTTTTGTCTTTTCTCCTAAATAATTTTTGGGGGGTGTTGAGTTTTCAACCTCTAGTATGTGGAACAGGATAGTCTAGTTCTCGGTGAAATAACTTGCTTGTTTTAAATATCAAAAGTAAAGTAAGTTGACAATGAGCATGTGTAGGAGTCAGAAAGTACTTATAGTTTCTTTCATAAGTAATTTTGAAAATATGAAATGCTTTGTTGTAGGTGGTAGTGGCTATTGTCAAATACGAAAAAGATAAAAAAAAATCATATACTCTAGAAATCATAGTCTAAATGATGAAAGAGAAATTGATGAATGGCTTGTTTCTTTTAGAATGGGTAAGCTTTAAATACTAGGGGCTAGATTCATCCCTTCATTAACAGATATCATTATTCGAGATTCAATGATTTTCACACATGTTCCTCTTTGAATAAATTATTCTATTATAATAAAAAAAAAGGAATAAGGGGAAAGAACTTTGTGGAACATGTTTGTTATTGAGGAAATGCAGATATCTCCATCAAGGCTATGGATCCTCATTGGTAGTGGAGCAAGTCTATGATATCAGGGTGACTCCATTGAAGCTATGGACGCTCATTGAAAGCATAGTGACACCATAAGGGTGATAAGGTTACTTAAATATTGTACAAATTAATATGCTAATACTAGAAGTTAAATCTAATTTGGTTTCTTACTAAAAATGTAGGTCGGTGATCAAAAGGACTTATCTTTTGTGTTTGGTCAAAATTAGATCCCCATTATACGGAAAAAAATATTTCTAAATTGCAAATAGAAGGATCTATGTGTGGTTTTTGTTCTAAGTCTATAATTACTTGAAATTGGTTTGTTTTTTATCAGAGGTATAGTCATAAATGTTGGTTTTATCTAGTAAATTTCCATTTGTTGAGTACACAACACACCCTTTAGAATTTTTAATTTTTGGGTACCACTTTTTCTTTTTTAACTATTTTGCACCTTCTTTTATGTTTTATTCACATTTAGAATATCAAGAAAACCCCAAAAATCTCATTTTTTGCATAGGGAAAGTAGAGAAAAAGAAAGAATTAAAAAAAGGGAAAAAGCATAAAGTTTATCTAGAGTGTCATTGAATCCATCAAGGTTTGGGCCAAAAGAACAAGAAAAATGATTTACAAAACCCTCATCCCAATGCAATTTTTAATGGAGTATTGATGATTAGTTTTGAAAGGAGTTGGGCTAGTTCAAAGTGACAAATGTCGAAGGATTATGTGAATCACCAAACATGTCATTGGGCATAGAAAGAATTTATTAAGGTCACAAAATGAAAAGGTTAACTATGTTTTCCTATCACCAAGAGACCATCAGCATCGGAAAAAATCCATGTGAGTCATGCATAAAATAAGTAGAGTTCTCTTGATACTCATCAATTATTTGTCGAAGAAAGAAACCTGGTCGTCCTATCACAAACTACAATGGATCTTTACCATTGTATATTCCTCGTGCATTATATCCTCTTTGATGACCATACAATTCCATGCCAATTTCCATGTCACCAGTCCATGTCACTTTCCACATCATCATTCCATGTCACTTTCCATGTCATCAGTCCATATCATGTTTCATACATGTCCATGTAACTGACCATAATTCACCCTTTCCTTGTCATCATTTGTATGGTCGATTGATCGTAAGTATTACAGAACGTCAATAGTATGTTCTCTGGAACCCCGATGCCCATGCAAACCTAAAGAGAAGTATTGATAATTGACATTTCCGAAAATCCTATGGGTTGGGTGTGACAGGAGTAACACACATCCTCTGATGTTGATGAATTTTTTTTCCACAACATGAATATTAATCATTTGATCATGGGAAATAATTGATCTTGACCCTTTTTCCTCCCACATGATCCATGCTTGAAAAGGTCATGTTTGTTTTTTCCAAATGAAGAAAATATTCTAAATAGGTTTTCGATGAGAGAAAAACCCATTTCGTATTTTTGTGATAAATTTTTATCTTGAAATCCATTTGATACATTCCTTATAACCATTGGAAACATATCGCTGAGATATACAACTTTTTAGTTATGAGTTTTCCATGATTCCACACCATTGGTTCAAATGTGTTTAAATAAAGCTGCGGTATGCAAAAGTATTATGATATTTTCGCAATAACTTTAGATTTCAATACTTGTTTTGAGAATGCCTTATATGATTAGAAAGGTATCATCAATATATACAAAATTTTTACTATAAACATTTATTGTCTTGGTACGATTCATGTCAGGTTTATCAAATAAATCAAATCGGGCTCACATAAGTGACTTGGATGTTTCATTTTAAAATTGATGGATTGTGTTATTTGATAAATATGTTAAGAGAAGAGTTTTGTATTTATAATATACATTTGTTTTGATTCAGGTATATGCAAGGGGAATCGTATAGCATGGTGAGAATAATTTCAATGTTGCATGTTGCAAACAAGTATATTTTTGTCAGCTGAAAAACACAAGCATGAGAATAGAGTTAGAAGAATTGTTGACCAGGTGCATGACCATTCCAAATTTATAGGTGGATGATTAATAAAGATTGAATAAAAAATCAATTGGAGTTCGTTGTGCCTAAAATAAAAAAATCAAATAAAAGATGGATGCATGAGATTTCTAAAGAAAGAACAAAAGGTTGAATTAATTAATCGAGGGGAAATTTATGAGGCTGAACATGCATGAAGTGAAGTTGGTGGTTAACTGGAGATGTGGCTAATGCATGATAGTTTTCATGGATGATTTAGCAACATTGTTGTTTACTAAAGATGAAAATTGCATGATCAGATTACATGGCTTTTTTACAGAATCCTTTTTAGTTTTATTTCATAATTAGATTAGTTTTTATCTTATAAATAAAGAGATCGACCTATTAGTAAAGGGTATTGGATCTCTGGAACTATTTCAAGGTGTATTTTAATCTCTGGAGCAATTTTAAGAGGATTGTAAGTGGAAAACTATTTCAAGGCTCAATTTAGAAACTATTTGAAGTCAAGACATTTTGGTTTGTTGATTTTTTGTGTGTTTATTCATCATTGCCAATTATTCTACAACTAATTAAATGTTACAAGCATCTAGTAAGAATTTCAATAATTTTAAGCTATCTTGTTTAGTTGAATGAATTTTTATATACTTTCTGTGAATGCTTATTTTCTTTATTAGTTAATCTTCTTTTTTATAATATTTGGGATATTGCAGAATTATTTTTAAATGTCTTGCAACTAAATATTATCTCTTTATGTTGTTAATTAGTTATTGCTTCCTGGATGTTATTTGATGAGTAATATATTCTTAGTGGATTTATTTTCTCATGAATCTAAAGTGTCGGATAGTTTTTCATTGATTTTTTCCATAGGTTATCCTTAGCATACACTTCTTGAAACCCTTTCCCTTATTTATTTCCTGCAATAGTAGACTTAAAATATAAAACAACAAAAATAATGAAATCATATAACTTTTAAATCTCATCAAATGGTTATTGAACCATTAACCCAGAGGATTATTCCACACCAAACATGGAGGAGCCTACTTGGGCCCCATCCTTGGGATTAATCCCTACTTTTAAGAATTGGGAATTTACCCCCCTTAAAAAAATTGGCATGAGAAGGTGTTGTAACATGAAAAATGTTTCCGAATTTTCTTTTCAAATTTACAAAAATTGCTCCCGTTAATTTCTTCTCTCCTTCAAAATCCAATCTAATAAGTCTTTTTTATTCATCTCGTCTAAAATTTTCCTCAATTTAAGTTTCCCTAGCTTATCATTCTTTTTTCCATAATTATAATGCCATATTCTCCTTTCATAATGCCAAATCCTCCTTCTATTCCCAAACATTGTGTCATGGATCTACTACAACCTTGTTTTTATAAATATTTATTTCAAAGCCAAAATAGTCTAATCCTTAGAGTTATATTTTATTTATGTTTAAACTGTATTAAAAAAGTTTGAATATAAATAATATAAAGTTTTCATTTAAAAACCTGTTTTAAAAGGTCCAACCAAGCAAAATGTCAAGTTATATATAGAACAGGTTGGTGAAAGCATCCACGGAGGAGATTCAAGTGGAAAAGGAGATTGGCGGCTTCAATTAATTACGGCCCCATCCCTCCATTGTTTCATAAACTCACTAAGTATCCCCCACAATGTAGAGGATGCCGACATGTGGCAAGTTCCCAAAGTGGATTTAGGTCACAGTTTTCAGGCAAATGGAGAATAATTTTAAAAAATTGCGACATGGGTTTTGTGTGCAATAACCCATATTAGTTGAATTGCAAGGAGATTTGAAAAATTGTAAATGGTTTGAGATATTTTGAAGTTCTTCTGAATCACATGAGCCCATATTTCGTGTGTGACCGTATTATCAAGACATACAACAAATGGAGTGATTAGAACTAGCTCCCAGTGAGTGAATTTGCACGATAGAAATGCAGACACTCAATGTTCCAGCAATAAACATAGAGATGAATGGAATAAAAAGAATAACATATTTACTTTGTGAGCACAAGAACATGTTATTCACTTATTTTGTACATGGACTCTGCCATTCGTGTTATGAAGAGTTTGTCAAACACTATGGACATATTCATTGAGTCTATGAAAAATGCTTATGGTATGAGGGTTTGATCCTTGTGGTAATGATGAGTCTCTAGATGTTTATATTGTGATAAAGAAAATAAAAGGAATGATGGTTTTCAATATTTCCTTGAGAATTTTGTCAAATATCATTTCCTTTCAGCGATGTTTGTGGATTGTTGAAAGTGTGTATAGAAAGCAATAACAAGTCTTGTTTATTTTAGGTCATGATCTCATGTTGGTTCAATATGTGGTTCAATAATTGAGAAGGGTCATCCAATGCTCAGGGGATAATGGCCATTGATCAACTAGAAAAGGAGGTATTGGGATGGATGTATTCCATGCCCAAGTATGCAGGGGATCTTAAAGTGTCTAAACAAATTTCTATGAGAACTTCAAATGAAGACTTAAGAAAGTAAACAAAAATGCTATTTTGATACGAATCCTTTGTCAATATTTTCAATTGGGTCAAGCTTTATATACCTCCTTGTGGCCTTATCAATTATGGAAACAATTGTTATGCTAATGTCGTGCTACACTACCTCATATTTACGACACTAATTGTTGTATATATACTCCAAGGATCTCATTCCAAAAAATTATTAGAAAAGTGATTGGTGCTTCATGTGTGAGCTTGAGAACCTCATTACAAAGGTGAGGGAAAGAAAAAGTCCCATATCACCCATTTGAATATTATCAAAAATACAAAATATTGGAAATCATCTTGGATGTGAAAGGGAAGAAGATGTTCACGAATTTTGAAGGATTTCTTTTGATACTATAAAATCAATATGTCTCCTTGAAGCTAGTGGAGAGAGGGAAGTTAACCCCAAAATATAGAAAATAACACTTATGAAACGTATTTTTGGTGGCTATCTACAGTAAAAAATCAAGTGTCTAAAGTGCCAACACATATTGAAGCATTATGTCAAAAATGATGGGTCTTACTGTGGAGATAATCTTACTATTGTGGAAAATTATGAGTTAAAGGTAAGGATAAACTAACTTTTGAAGGAAAATATATATGATGAGCATAAAGGGAAATAATGGAGCATAATTTTTGCATGAAGGAAAATCTTTTAGCAAAAAACAAGTGGCAAGAAGACAATATTGGAGACTTGATGACAACAAAAAAATCCTATTTTCAGGATAAGGAGGGACAACTAATTGAGTTGAGATGTCAAGAGCACCAAATTCCTCTTCAACAATAATTTTTTTTTAGAAAATCAATTCTAGATTTCAAGGCAACAATTGAGCAGTCATTTCCACAAATGAAGGGATTGATTCAACATTCAAGGAGGATATAAGCAACAGTTGAAGACATTTTTCAAGGGGGGGGAGAAAGTTAGTAAGTTTTGGGAAGTGAACATTGTTCTTTCTTGGAGAATGATCATGTGAGGCCATTATTTTGTAAACTCTTTGAATCAGAGAACTTATGCATTGGATTCATCTTTCATCTATATAGAATCGTGTTTTCCTTTCTATTTTCCTATATTTAGCTTATTTTGTTCCATCCCTGTTCATTATCTCAACACTTGATTGAAATTAGAAGCAACAATTTGTTGTAACTACCACTATTGCAAATCAGTTAAAGATATTTAATATGTCTGTGAATGAATTTATTGTCTAGTACTCAGCCCATGCATCTAATATTTTGTTGGATTCATTTAGTTACGCCCAACAAAACTATTTTCTTAATCTTGGAATAATAGAGATTGTTTTTCCCTCTATTATATTTTAGATATAAATGTCTTCTAATTATTCTTCCACCTATCATTTACAATTTTGTGCTATATTGGATGAGACTCCACACAAAATAGATTAGGTGATCCAGGTGGATATTGGTGTCCACCCACCTATTCCAACTGACTCCTTTTGTGAGCTTTTAGTTCAACACGTTCTTCTGTACTTCTTTGTAATTATGGGTTTTACACTTCTCAGGATGTATGAAACCCTACACATCTTCCAGGTGGATACTGGTGGCCTCCCACCTAATCTAATTGGCTTATTTTGTATGTTTTCATGTCAACACATCTTGTTGTACTCCCAGGTCCTATTTGGATCCCTAAACAGTGTTATTTTGGCATGCCACAGTTAAATTATACACAGAGTCAGAGTTTGATAGCATAATGTGTACTTCTCTAAAATACATTTCTAGTGGGATATCACGCGATTAAAATAGAGATTATATGCAAAAGTTACAACCCCAGGAAGTTAATGTACTAACTTACCCAAACAGGGCCCACACGACTTTTGGTGTTTCATCTCCTAGGGTTAGGTTTTTGGATGTATAGGGTTTTGGAATTCATGCTTATCATAAAAAGTCTTGCAGAGCCTCATTGTAATAATCTTCTGGTGAATCAGTGTAGTTGTCACATCTCTTCTTAGAGATAAAGATGCCACCATTCCAACGAGTCTTGCAATCTATATTTTTATAGTCTCTTTACAATTCTTTCATTAATAGAAATCAACTATTCTTCTATTTCTCTCTTTCGGGCAATTTTCATGAGTATTTCATTGTAATTCCTATTCTTTCATTTCCTTTTAAAAATAAATATGGATTAGTGGTATCAGAGAAGGTTGATCTTGGTTGTCTTTTAACGCATGTTCCTGACGAGGTCCGAGTATAGCCAGTTGGGTCTCTAGTTTTTCTCTTTCGAGGACAATCACTCTCGCACACCCAAGAAACCCTTGATGGCAATAGAAAAGAAAGATGGCAGAGCAGAATATTCTATTAACCTATCGCTTTAGCAAGAGCTCACGCGACAGAGGGATGAAATGATGGATAATTTTGCACACATTATTCAATGCCTCTCGATAGCAACATGCACATCTTCATCAAGTGGTCATTTTGGAGGAACCTCTCCCTTCAAGGTACAAGTTAATTTTGATATTCCCATATTTGAAGGTTAGATAGATGCAGATTCCCTAGAAAAATGGTTAAATATATTAGAAGGCTATTTCTCTGTTCAAATTTTTTTGGATAGGGAAAAGTTCACCTTCGCACTCCTCAAGGATCCCCACCATGTTAAACATTGGTGGGAAACTTATTGTGAGAAAAGTTCCACAGAGGAATCTAGAATGTATGGGGTTGATCTCACTTGGTATTTTTTTGTGGATGTGGTCAAAGAAAAGTACTATCTTGTTGATAAATATGAAGACCAGTATAAGAGATGAACAACACCATGGCAAGAGAAGAGACAAACAGTGTTGGATTTCACAAATAATTTCCATACTTTATGCACCAAGCTGGGTATCAAAGACTCTGAGTGGCATCTGGCTCTAAAATACTATGGGGCTCTACATAGGTACATCCAAATTGAAATGGATTTCGTAAGCATCTCATCATTGGGAGTTGCCTATCGATATGCTGTTAAAATCGAGCAAAAATTTAGTCACCGGAACAAATGGGAATTCAGGCCTGCAAATATGCAACAACCAAAGCATGGTAAAGACGACCCTAACCAATAGCCTCTAGAAAAACAGTCCAAGACATAGGAAAAAAGGGTCAAGGGAAGACAAATAATGGCACTGGGAAGTGGTGTGACTTCCACAAAATCTCCTGGCACAACACCGATGAATTTCATTCAAAATAGTCATTGGTGGCCGAAGTCAAAGACACGTAGCTGAACCCTGATTCAGAATTCGATCCTGAAAATATTGAAAACAAACATATCATCGACGTAGACCCCACTGCTATTGTCACGACTGCAGCGATTCAACTAGAAAAATCAATAGATCATGAAGAGGGGGAGCGCCTATTCCACTCACAGAAGTGGGTGAAGGGGACCCCATTACATTTCATTGTTGATAATGGCAGCCAGAATAACCTCATCTCAGCTAAGGCCATCAAATAGTTGGGGTTGTCCAAAACACCACACCCGCAACCATACAACATCAGGTGGCTTCACCAGGGATGACATCTTCATGTCAGCCAATAGTGTCGTCTGTCCTATGGCATCCAACCTTTCAAGGATGAGGTAGTGTGTGATGTTTCCCCTCTTGATGTCTGTGATGTTGTTTTGAGCCAACCATATATGTGGAGACATCATGTTGTCTATGAGTCTAGACCTTGTAGTGTAATTATTACTCTAGGATGTCAACTCTATAGGATACCAGAGGTAGTTCTGACTACTGCTCCACCAAAAACATGTTGCAAGGTAATCTCTCATACTACAAAATTCATCCTCTTCACAATCTATTCAAAGGATGCATAGAAGACTGCTACAACCATCGTAGCCTCAATACCTTCTATCCAACAAAAACATAGTGCCACATAGAAACAAGATATCATTTCATCACCTACAATGGTGCCTAAACAATTCCCCATCAAACCTAGATACATCAGGTTGGTGGAGCATATTCAACCCCGTCAGCAACAGGTTTATGACAGTCTTCCACAGACCAAGCAACACAACGTGTCCAACAAAGAATGTAGCTCATTAAGATTCAGATTTAGAAAATTCTTTCCCCTCTTACCTGGGCACTCAATGTAATGGATATCATTTCTTCCTAAGGGGGGAGGATTGATCCAGGTGGATATTGGTGGCCACCCACCTATTCCAACTGGCTTCTTTTGTCAGCTTTTAGTTCAACACATTCTTTTGTACTTCTTTGTAATTGTGGGTTCTACACTTTTGGGGTTGTCTGAAGCCCTACACATCTTCCAGGTGGATACTGGTGGTATCTCACCTAATCCAACTGGCTTACTTTGTACATTTTCATGTCATCACATATTGTTGTACTTCCAGGGTCGTTTTGGGGCCCTAAATAGTATTATTTTTTCATGCCATAGTCAAACTGTAGACGGAGTCAGATTTTGATGGAATAATGCATAGTTCTCTAAAAGAACTTTCCAATAGGCTATCACGCGCCTAAAATGGAGATCGTATGCAAAAGTTATGATCCCGGGAAGTTAATGTACTCACTTACCCAAATGAGGCCCACGTGACTTTTAGTGTTTCTTCTCCTAGGGTTAGGTTTTTGGATTTCTAGGGTTTTGGCATTCATGTTTATCATAAAAAGTCCTTCAGTGTCTCATTGTAATCATCTTCTGGTGAATGAGCATAGCCGCCACATCTCTTCTCAGAGATAAAGCTGCCACCATTCTAGCGAGTCTTGCACTGTGTATTTTTAAACCCTCTTTACAATTATTTCATTAATAGAAATCAAGTATTGTTGTATTTATATGTTTCGGGCAATTTTCATGAGTATTTCATTGTAATTCCTCTACTTTCATTTCATTCCAAAAATAAATCTAGATCATTAGGCCTCTAATCTCTAAAGTCTTACTATATTTTTATTCCAAAGAACTATTATTCATTCTCAAAACTATGCCTACCTATCTTATCCCTTTTGTTTATCATTATAATTTGGCACATGTACATAATGTTAGAACTATTGCTTAGTGACAGTGTGCAAACAATGTTCTTAAATCATATGAGAGGGCCCTCTCTGGTCTAAGATCCAGCTTGTGGCATGAATTAGGTTCAAATATGTCTTTTCATGGTTTCCAAATAGTCGAAAACCATCTCAAGTTACAAATTTTGTTTTGGTGTCGTTGTCGAGGAACGAAGGTTCATATTTTCCCAGGGATTTTATGAAAAATAGATCTGGTTCTTGAAGGTGAACAAGGATCATACATAGGCTATGTGGCTATTCACCTGGAGACTCCATTGTGATTTCACTAGAGACTCCACTGTATCCAAATGACATGTTATTTTGCTGCAAAGATTGTTGCATGGTATGCTCCATTTCATTTTTCAAATGTACCTGGTTTTCCTAATATTGTGCCTAACATGGTAGACTAGGTAGATTACCTTCCTATATTTAATATAGATGATGAGAAACATCATGCACAAAACTTAAAGTATTTTCATGCTTGCATGCATCATTTGAATATCTATCATGAAGATGTTTTAATGAAAAAAAAAATGATTTCTTTGTTGGGAGATATTCGACAATGGTACAAACCTTTACTTGTTTCTAGTATTTATTCATTAAAGGATTTTCATGTTGTGTTTCATTATTATTTTAAAATAATTTATCCTACTGAGCTCCTTTTGAAGGAATGTTTTGAACAAAATTTTAAATGTGATCAAGAGCTGGAAGAAAAAATTTACTACAGTAGGCAGGATGAATAAGATATGTTGTCCTATGAAGAAACATCTTTGGATAGTTCTGATTTGAATGCACCTAAAATTTTTCAAGAAGGTATAGTTTTGTTTCTTGTCTTAGAGATTAAAGGTCAAGATCTTATTAAACAAAATGATATCTTTGTGTTTAAGCAAGATAATCAACATAAAGATGGGAAGATTCCTTTGTTATCATTCACAAAAAGTTAAAACAATAATAAAATTATACACGATAGCTATTAATTTCAAGAATTTGGTGTCCGTGAGAAGTTTAAAATTGATGATGAAAAGATTGATGTTCAAGGGTTTACCTATCATCAACAAACAAAAAATTTTGTTATTGATAAAGACAATAAAGAAGAACAAATTTCCCAAACAATTTCAGAAATTTTCAATAATCATGGTCAAAATGATGATTTTGTAGGTGGTTATGATCAGTCTATTGAGCAACAAGTTTTTGTTCTAAAACATCATGCTATTTTCATAACATACCAAGAATATATTGTTTTTTATGATGGTATTAATGATATTGATGTTTCAATTTTTTCTCAAGAACTTGTAGTGAAGGAAGGACATCAACAATTTAAAGAAAGTGTCTTTGGTCATCCATTGGAGCTCAAAATATTTAAAGATAATGATGAAGGTTGTGTACATGCATGTAATGATCAAAGGTTCATTTCATATAATTTTCAAGATCTTGTAGTTGATTGGCTTGAATTATTTTCATTACAATCTTCCAATCCTCCAAGTTTCATTAACACAATACAAGTGGAGGAATACCACTTCATAAAGAGAGTAGACATAATGCAAAAATAGAGAAATCCTTGGGAACAAAAAAAGGCAATCCCTCGCAGTTTTTGTGATCTAGTAGCGACGTATTTGGAGGTCTTTGTCAGCAAAAATTTTGTAACATTTTTTCAGTGTGATTATCAGCTCCAACATCATGTTGATTTGTAGTTGTAGATATTACATTTTTTAAATTTGCTCTCCTTATTCTTGATAAAGTGTATTAAAAATATCCATTCAAGAAAATGGATTCTTAGAAAGTTGCATTGGAAGTGGCATGTTACCTGAGCAAAGAGATCGAAGGGGGTTATATAAGAGGATATTATATATAAATAAGCTCATCACTTGAGCATTTATTTCAATTCATAGTTTTCAGTCAAGTTTTTATTTCATTTTACAGTTTGTGTTCAGTTTGTATAAATCTTGTTTCAGCTGAGAATAAGCAGGGTTTCAGAATAGAAGAGACAATTTTAGAGAAAGTACAGGTTCAGGAATTCATTGGTTGCAGAGATGGAAAAAGATATAAATGGATGAAGGAACATGGTATGCAAGTTATTAGGTGCCTCATAGGGAAACACCATCCCTATATGGAGCCTAATGTTGTAACATGGAAATTGTTTGTCGAATTTTCTTTTCAAATTTACGAAATTTGCTCCCGTTAATTTCCTCTCTCCTTTAAAATCAAATCTAGTAAGTCTTTGTGATTCATCCCGTCTAAAATTTTCCTCAATTCAAGATTCCCTAGCTTATAATTCTTTGTTCCATAATTGTAATGCCAAGCTATTGACTTATATTCAGATCTATTCTCCTTTCATAATGCCAATTTCTCCTTTTCTTCCCAAAACATTGTGTCATGGATATACTACAATCTTAATTTTATAAATCTTTATTTCAAATCCAAAATAGTCCAATCCTTAGAGTTATATTTTATTTATGTTTAAACTATATTAATTTTTTTTTAATATAAATGAAATAATATAAAGCTTTCATTTAAAAATTTCTTTTAAAAGGTCCAACCAAGCAAAATGTCAAGTTATATATCGAGCAGGTTGGTGAAAGCATCCATGGATGAGATCCAAGTGACAAAGGAGATTGGTGGATTCAATTAATTATGTCCCCCTCCCTCCATGGTTTCATAAACTCACGAAGGACCCCTCACAGTGTACAAGATGCCAACGCATGGCAAGTTCCTAGGAAATGGATTTCGTTCACGTTGTTTAGGTAAATGGAGAAGAATTTAAAAAAACCACAACATGGGTTTTATGCACAATAACCCATATTAGGTGATACAGAAAATTATTTTCAAAATTGTAAATTATTTGAGATATTATGCAGTTCTTCTAAAGCTCATCAGCCCAGATTTTGTGTGTGGTCAGATTGGCAAGACATCCAACAAATGGAATGATAAGGACTAGCTCCTAGTGAGTGGATTACCGAAAGTGTGTATACCAAGAAATAGAAATCCATGTTGAGTTTAAGTCATGAGCTCATGCTAGTGCAGTATGTGATCCATCAATTGCGAAGGATCATCAGATGCTTCATTGGCTAGTGGCCATTGATCAACTAGCAAACAAGGTATTGGGATGGACATATGACATGCCCAAGTATGCAAGGGATATTGAAGTGACTAATTTTTTTTATATAAGAACTTAAAATGAAGGATCAGGAAAGTCAACCAAGATGCTATTTCCATATGAATCCTTTGTCAATATTTTCAATTGGGACAAGTGTGATCTACCTCCTTGCGGCCTTATCAATTATGGAAAAAATTGTTATGCTAATGTCATGCTACAATTCTTGATATTTACAACACTCATTGTTTCATATCTACTCCAAGGATCTCATTCCAAAACATTGTTAGAAAAGTGATTGGTGTTTCATGTGTGATATTGAGAACCTCATTGCAAAGGTGAGGGAAAGAAAAAGTCCCATATCACCCATTTGAATATTATCAAAAATACAAAATATTAGAAATCATATTGGAGGTGAAAGGGAAGAAGATGTTCACAACTTTTTAAGGTTTTCTATTCATACTATGTAATCAACATGTCTCGTCGAAGTTAGTGGAGAGAGGGAAATTAATCCCAGAATATAGAAAACAACACGTATGCAATAGATTTTTGGTGTCTATCTGTTGTCAAAAATCAATTGTCTAAAGTGCCAACACATATCTAAGCATTATGTCAAAATTATGGATCTTTTTTTTTGACGAAAATAGTTATAGTTTATATTAGAGGGATGGCAAAGCCACAGATTCAGTTACAAAATGGCCCCGAATTTCTTCGGGCCTACAGATCAAAATACAAAATGTCCTCGAATTTCTTCGGGTCTATCTTTCTGATTCATTCTACTTCTAAAACTATAGACTTGTGAGCTGACTTAGTTCCTGTATGTATTCTAAAATTAATTGCCGAATCTCCAATCACTATTTCAGCATAAGTCTCAGCACTGTTTCAGCATATGACTCAGCACTGTTTCAGCAATTGTTACAGCGGTGTTTCAGCATATGGTCCAGCATTGTTTTAGCATATGTTCCAGCACTGAGATTCGGCATGTGATGCAACACTATTTCAGCATAAGTTCTAGCGTTGTTTCAGCATAATTTCCAGCATTGTGTTTCAACATCTGTTCCAGCACTGTGTTTCAGCATATGTAACAGCACTGTGTTTCAGCTGTTGCAGCACTGTGTTTCAGCATAAGTTCCAGCTCTGTTTCAGCAAAAGTTCCAGCACTGTGTTTCAGCATCTGTTCCAGCACTGAGTTTCAGCATCTATTCCAGCACTGTGTTTCAGCATCTGTTCTAGCACTGTGTTTCAACATCTATTCCAGCACTGAGTTTCGGCATCTATTCCAGCACTGTGTTTCAGCATCTGTTCCAGCACTGTGTTTCAGCATAAGTTACAACCCTGTGTTTCAACATGATACAACATTGTTTTAGCATATGTTACTTCTCTCCTGCACTTTGGATTCCTTTCTAGCAAATTCCAAACATTTGCAATTTCTGACAGGAGCTCTCCGGACGGTTCCTTCTCCCCAAACTCTAAGGGACTGGTTCATGATCTAGCATTTGAAAGAGTGCAAGGGGACGGCGTGAGTTCATCAGATCTCCACATTATTCATAATTCCATTTACTAATAGCACCCCAGCCTCCAATAACACGCCTTTGTTGGCTTCCTTATCAACCATTCGGTTGAGGTCCCTTAACACGTGAAAGAATTGATAGGAGTTCAAATTCCTTAAGAGGAGGCGAATTTTATCAAGGATATTATTGAGCTTAGTGCTTTGAGTTGTGGAGTGTTTGATCATGGCCTATATTATTATTCTGGAATCGCCTATGATTGTCAAGTCCTGGGTTCTGAGTTTAATTGCCTAGTGCAAACCTTGCCAGACAGCCAATGCCTCAGCTCTGTTATTGGACTCTATACCGAGTCCAATAGCAAATTGCATTATTATGTCCTCTTTGGGATTTTCAATGATGCCCCCTCCTCCAGCCTGGCCTAGATTTCCTTTTGAGGCCCCATCAAAGAAGAGGATAGGCGTTTTAATATTACTTTTCCATTTTTCAAATTCATTTCCGCTTTTTCTGATCTCCCAGCTTTCTTGGATTGGATCACTTCTCTTTTTACTTTCTAATCCTAGTATATTGAACTAGGCTATCCAACTCCCCTGTTCTTCATCCAACTTGTGTAGCTTTACTGTGGAGCAAAGGTGAGCAGCTGATTCCCCCAGCATAGCTTGCATTTTAGTGACAATTTTGACTTCACTCAATTGACTTTCTTTGAAGATTATGTGATTCCTCTCTAACCAGAGATTCCATAGGAAAAACTTTGGTAGTAATCCCCATATCAAGAGAGTTTGGTTTCTTTTCTTGTCGGCAAAGGGGAACTAGGATTCCCATTGGAGGAGTAGACCTATTACATCAGGTGGCAAATTGATTGTTGGTTGGGATCCTGTAACCTTCATCCAGACTTCTTTTGAATAGCTGTAGTTTAGGAGAAGATGGTCAGCTATTTCTTCCTCATGGAGGCAGAGAGGGAATCTAAAGGGTCCTTCCCAGCCCCTTCGTCTGAGGTTCTCTCCTGTTAGGATACTCTTGTGTGCCAGGGTCCAAATGAAGAGGTCAATTTTTGGGAGGGAATGAAGATTCCAGACTGCTTTCCAAAGTGTCAGATTTGGCATAGCAGTGGGGACGGAGTTGAAGAGATGGTAACCCTCTATTGTGGTGTAAGCCTGAGCACGCCTGCCCCATCCTCTTTCATCTTTACCTATATTTTTTAGAGGGGATTTCCCTTGAAGACACTTCTTAAGAACTTCCCATTGACTGTCTAGAATAGTTGGTCTGTTTGGGACAGCCCACCCTTGCCAGAGGTGAGGCCTTTCTTCTCCCCATACTGAAATGTCTGAGAGTGTTAAGATGTTTTGACTGTCCATCTAGCTTTTTAGGCCTTGCAGTTCCTGGCACTGATCTAGCGATGGGTCGCCCATTATTGAGTCTATCCAGATTCTTATTTTCCTACCATTTTTCGGCACCCAGGTTAGATGAGGGGTGAAGTGAGGGAGCGCCTTTTTGCATAGCGCGAAGATAGGAGAGCTTTTCAACTCCTTACATGGGAGTTCTAAGCTTTTGTCCTGAGACCCTCGAAATTATTTCCTCCAGAGAGCATGCTTACTCCAAGTGGTTTTGCCGGTGATCATTTTCTAGAGAAGCTTTTCCCCTAAGGCCAGATTTTGGATACTTGTATTTTTAAAATTGAGACCTCCTTCCATGAAGGGTTTTGTGGTTTTTTCCCAGCTAATCAGGTGCAGCTTTTTCTTTTCCTACCTTCCTCCTTCCCACAAGAATCATCTTTGAAAAGCCTCAATTTTTTGGATGACTGTGGCTGGTGCTAACAATAGCGAGCATTGGAAGATGGGGATACTAGACACCACATCCTTTATCAAGACTGACTTCCCTGCTAAGTTCAGCCAATTGGCCCGCCAAGAAGTAAATTTATTCTTGAGTTTTTCTACAAGATGGCTCCATTGGGAAGCTCTAGGGTTAGACTTAAAGATTGACACTCCCATGTACTTAAAGGCCTCCCAGTTTGTATGCCCTTCTATCCCTAGAACTCTTGTTATTCTCAACATTTCATTTAGGGTGATGTTCCATCCATAAATGTTACTTTTGGTCTGATTTATTTCACTGCCGGAGGCTGGTGCATAGGCGTCCAGTTCTTCCTTGAAATTTTTTGCTATTATGGGGCTTGCTCCTCCCAGCAGCAGCGTATCATCCTCGAATTGTGCATGGTTGATGTCTTTCACCCCTTGTGCTATTCTTAGACCATGAAGATCTTTATTAATTTGGGAGTTTTCCAATTGATAGCTGAGAATTGATGCTTGAATTGCATAGAGCAATGGTGACAGAGGACATCCTTTCCTTAGGCTCCTGGAGGCTTTGAAGAAGGCAGTTACTTTCCCATTCACCAAAGGGGCGATCCAAGGAGATCCAATGCAGTCTTTTATCCAACTTATAAAATGTGAATCGAACCCAAACTTCCTCATAACTTCAAATAAAAATTCATGTCTGACTCTATCAAAAGCATTAGCGAGATCCAATTTAATGACCATACCTTTTTCTTTCCTTAGAACACTGGAGTGAATCGCTTCTTGAACCAGGATGATGTTATCGGCGATATGCCTCCCTTGGACAAAGCCGCCTTGATTTTCAAGAACGATGAGAGGGAGAGATTCCTTGAGGCAATTGGCTATTACTTTGGCAAGAATTTTATAGCTTGTATTGCATAAAGAGATAGGTCTGAAACGGTTGAAGGAAATCGCTCCTTTTTCTTTCGGGATGAGTGCCAGAAAGGAAGAGTTGGTGCTTCCTCCCAGCTTACTGGCCTGCTGTGACTTCTGAATCATTTTGGTTAGATCCTTTTTAATTATTTCCCAGCACTGCTGATAGAATCTGGCAGTGAACCCATCCGGTCCCGGTGCTTTTTCTGGGTTCATCTGATCAAGGGCCTCATTTATCTCTTGTTGTGTTACCTCTCTTGTCAGCTTGTTGTTGATGTCTTCGTTTATTAGCCTTGGAATAACCGTGAAGGGGTACCTTTGCTGGTCCAAAGCCAAGTCTTTTGGGTCTGTGTATAGCTTCTCAAAAGAATCATAAGCTGCTTGTTTAATGCCCTCTGGATCTGCAATTGTTTTATTCTAGACTTGAACTTTTGTCACTGCCTTATATTGTTTCCTTGCTTCCGCTTGTTTGTGAAAGTAGGTTGTGTTACGGTCTCCTTCTTTCAACCATAAGCTTCTTGACTTTTGCCTCCAATAGTTTTCCTCCATTCTGTAGGCTTGGTGCCATTGCCTTTGAAGGTTGCCCTCCTGTTGCAAAGTTGCCAGAGTGATCTCCTTCTGTTCCATTTCCAACTGATGGGCCTCGAGATGGCTCTAGGCTGCTAGGCGCATTGCAATTGGGCTTAGTTGGCTCTTTACCCAAATCTTCAGAGTGAATTTCAGACTTTTAATTTTTCCCTCCCAAACGTAGAAAGCTGAGCCTTGAACTGTGGTGGCCCATACTTTTGTTACTAGATCTATGAAGCCTTTGTCATTTATCCAGTTTGGGCTGAATCTGAAGGGGATGGGCCCTCTGACTTGGTCTTTTTTGATTTCTAACCATATCAGCTTGTGATCAGAAACACTGTGGGGCAAAATTTCTTCTTTTGCTTCAAGTCCTAGCAGCAGGAGGGAGCTTTGCACAAGGAATCTGTCTAGTCTGGCAGTGATGTGCCCAGGACCAATCCTCTTATTGGTCCACGTGTAGCATCCTTTGACTGGTTTAATATCAAGGAGGTCCCAGGATGAGGCTAAGTCCTCTACCCATTCTCTGGCCGAATCTCTAACTATAGAGCTGCCCCTCTTCTCTTCCTGGGCTAGAGTTACATTTAGATCTCCTCTGAGGATGATATTGGTGAGATTGTTTTGCTGGAGGTAGTCCTGTAAGGACTCCCAACAGTTTTTTTCCCCCCAAAAGCTGTGGAACATAAATATTAAAGATGATTACCTAGCAGCCCGTGTCTTTGTGGAGAAATCTGGTGTGAATCCAATGCATGCAAGTGTCAGAGCTGAGCATGTCTATTTTGGAGGCATTCCACATTGTGCAGAGCCCTCCTGAGGCACCCCTGGCATTTTCAGAAACTCTGAGGCTTCCTTTCCAAACATTCAACAAGGATTTGAGCGCATCCTGCTGGCTCATTTTGGTCTCTTGGAGCAGTAGGATACTTGCTTTCGAGGTTTTGATTATATCTTTAAGCGTTTATTCCTTCTTTTTGTTGCCCATTCCCCTACAGTTCCAGGAGGTTATAATCATTATAAACCTTGCGGGGAGGGATGGCCTCCTTGGGAGGCTTTGGCCTTCTTCCGTGTGTTACGAACAGTCATCAGCTGTTTGATGGTGGGTTGCGATCCATTGAGCACATCTTTGTAGGCTTCCTGGTCCCTCTCAGCTTTCTTTGATTTCCAGCCTCTTCCCATTTTTTTGGGGGTGGCCCATACCTCATTTGCTTCGTCTGAGTCGCTGCCTATGGAGATCTCCCCTTCCTCTATGTTCTGACTGCCTTCCTGCTTTAGGGGGGAGTTATTTTGCGTCCCTTCTGCTTCTGTTGGCTTTTTCTCCTTGTCTTCAGGATTTTGACCTTCCTTTCCTCCCTCTTGAACTTCTTTACTTGGATCTTGTTCTCTTTCTTTTGCTTCTTTGGCTAGGATTTTGAAGCTGTTCTCCATTTCTTTGGTTCCGGAGGATTTGGCTTTCTGTGGTTCTATACGCTCATTTGTTTGGCCTCTTGCTTTTGATCTCCCTTTCCGGGCCTGCTGCCAGCCTTCGTCCCCTTCTTTTTCTGTTGGGGGGGGTGGGGGGGTTTGGATAGTTTCTTTGGAAATGGCCATATTTGTGTCAGCCTCTGCACTTGAACGGGAGTTGTTCATAATCCAGCTTTTGGAAGTGTTTCCAGTTGCCGACCTTCATCTTTATTGCCTCGGGTAGACCTACCTCCATATCAACCTCCACACAGATCCGCGCACATGAATACTGGTCTCTTAGTTTTGCTCGGTCAATGTAGCGACCAAGACCATTACCTATTACCTGAAGCGAGGAGGGGTTCCAATAGTGAATCGGCAAGTTGGGGAGTCTTACCCAGACCGAGACATCCTTGGGGACTTCTGAAGCAGGGTCAAAATTCGGGGTCCATCTGTTTAGGTATAACCCTTGAGTCCCCATGAAGTAAGGGCCATTTCTGAAAATCAAATCTCTGTCCTCCTGGGAGATAAATTTGAAAATAAAGTATCCTCACTCGACTGCGTAGCATGTCACACTATTTGTTATCAGAGGCCTCCAGTTTCGTTGTATCCGGTTGTCTATGGATCTGGTTGAGGCCCAGAGTCCCATAAACTGGCCGATAAGTCCCCATTCAGAGAGGGATAGGGCGACTTTCATTGGATGTTCAGGAGGAAGGTCAATCTCTGGTATATCATCCAATTTCTTGAAAAAACTGGGAGCTTCTGAGACGGTCGACTTCTTGTTGTAGGCTTCTACCAGGCACCGAAAGGAGGCGGAGGGGGAAGGAGGGGGCAGCAGCTCCCCTCCTTGGGCTGCCATGGTGGCACACTCAAGAACCCTAACGTAACTAGATCTAGGTCAGGGGCGCCCGCGCGATTCCATCTACCAACGTGAATAGAAGCGACTATTTCTTGAACGGGGGGCTTGAATTCTTCAGTGGACAGTGCAGAAGCTTTGTTTTCCCTCGGAAAATTTGTTGGGGTGACTTTCTTGGTTGCTAGTGTCAGTCTTCTTTGCCCTTCAATGAATCAACGACGGTTTTTTTGGGTTTTCTTGAAAACCCTTGCGATTTGTGCATCTACCGTGATCTTTCTTCAAAATTATGGATCTTACTATGGAGATAATATTACTATTTTGGACAGTTATGAGTTAAACATAAGGCTACACTACCTTTTGAAGGAAAATATATGCGATGAACATAAAGGGAAAAAAGGGAGAATTTTTTTGACATGAAGGTTTTAGCAAAAAATAGTTGGAAGCAAGAGAATATTGGAGACTTGATGAAAACAACTAAATCCTATTTTTGGGATAAGGAGGGACAACTCATTGACTTGAGGTGTCAAGAGCTCCAAATTCCTCTTCAATGATAATTTTGTTTTAGAAAATCAATTCCATATTTCAAGGAAACATTTGAGCAGTCATGTCCACAGATGAAGGGATTCATTCAACAATCAAAGAGGATATAAGCAGAAATGAAGACAATTTTCATGGGGGGATAATAAGTTAGGAAGTTTTGGCAAGTGAAGACTATGTTTTCTTGGAGAATGATCCCATGAGGCCATTCTTTTGTAAAATCTTTGAATCAAAGAACTTATGTATTGGATTCATCTTTCATCTATATAGATCCTTCTTTTCCTTTCCATTTTATTTTATTTGGCTTCGTATGTTCCATCCGTGTTCATTATCTCAACATTTGATTGAAATTAGAAGCATCAATTTGGTGTGACTACCACTATTGAAAATCCGTTAAAGAGATTTAATATGTCTATGGATGAATTTAATGTCTAGTACTTATCCCATGCATCTGATATTTTTTTGGATTCATTTAGTTATGCCCAACACAACTATTTTCTTCATCTTAGAATAATAGAGATTTCTTTTCCCTCTGTTATATTTGAGATCTAAATGTCTTCTTATTATTATTCCACTTATCATTTACAATTTTGTGCTCTATTGGATGAGACTCCATGCCCAATATATTAGGCCTCTAATCTCTGAAGTTTTATTTTATTTTTATTCCAGTCAACTATCATTCTTTCTCAAAACCCTCCCTACCTATCTTATCCTTTTTTGTTTATCATAGAATCTGACATGTGTACTTAATGTCAGAATTGTTTCTTAGTGACAATGGGAAGCCTATGTTCTTGAATCACATGAGAGAACCCTCTCTGGTTTAGGAACTAGCTTGTGGCCTGAAGTAGGTTCAAACATGTCTTGGCATGGTTTCTAAACAACTAGAAACCATCTCAACTTACAATAGAAGGAGTGATGGATGACAAGTCAACCCATGTGGATCTATTGTTCTAAAATGTATTAAGATCCCATGGATACTCTCTATATTCATGGATGGTATCATGATTTTAGTCTCTTGATACCATTGCATGGTATCTCAAAAAATACAGTATATATCTTGTCTAAAATCAAATTTGATGATGAAGGGAAGACCTCTCCATTTAGGAATCTTAGTAAATTTAATATTTCATGTCACAATCTTGAATTTTTCAAAGATGATGAAATATGTAGGTTATTTAACCTCACATTGAAAGGGTGAATTCAAGCTTGGTATAAGGCATTACCACCTATATCAATTCATAGTTGAAAAAAAATTATGGAAGTTTTCCTAGATGTGCATGATAACAATGAATATGATGAAATGTGTTATGAACTTATTAAAAAAATAAAAATGAAATATGAATCTTTGATGAATTATTATTGAGGTTTATATAGATTTATGATAGATTTTGTAAAAATGACAAACTCTCTAGACCTAAATTTTTTACCTGGTGCTCCTATTTAATTTTTTTCCTAAAGAAGAAGAGTCATTAATGAGCAGTGAGAAATACACAAGTTATCAAGAGTGTCCTCCACCAAAACTTCTTAAGATATAAATATCATCTTGTCATGAACAATATAATCATGAAGGAAATGAATATGAATATCTTTGCAATGAACTGGTAGAAATTCATAGGAATAGAAATGAACCCCTAGATGATTTCCATCGAAGATTCGTACAAATTTGTTGTAGGTTTACTGAAAATAATAGATCTCCCAACCAAGAAATACTTGATTGTTTTGCGTACCTTCTCTCTATCCCTAAAGAAGATTGTTTACTCTCAAACAACGAGGAAAATTCTTAGCATCTTGATTTTTGCCCACTTGATATTTCACTCTCACTATTTTTTGAGACAGACTCATTACAACTATCGTTAGAGGAGATGGAATCACTAGAAGGAAATGTTTTCCCCTCATTGAAAATAATGATGTGGGATGCATTAGCTGGGGAAATATTATAGAAAAATACAATTTGGAAATTGCAAACACCTCCAACTTGTAAGAAGTTATTTTTTTGGGATTTTGATCTAGATTTACATAACACAATTTCATTATTTTCACAACATGAAGAAATTATTCCACTTACTGAAACATATCATGTTGATATCCACGTCTCTTATTCCTTATAATATGATTTCAAAGAAATTTTTCAATGTAATATTTTAAAATATGATTCCAAACTAGTCATTAACAAAGAATCAATTTCCATAGTTGTTACAAATTTTATCAATGATTTAACATATAAGGAAATCGAGTTGGTATCTTCCAAGGAAAATCTTTCACAATGGGAAGAGACTGGAAAATATATTAAAATATCAAAGAGTGAAAATACCAAGAATATTATATCAGTTGTTAACCCTAAATATCAAAAGAATAATCAATACTTTGTTGTTTCTAAAAATTATCTTGCTGAAAAAATCAACTCAATTTCAGAATTTGAAAACTGTTATGACCTCAACCCAAATTTTTTTGATGTTGCTCACATACAAAAACATTCATAATCTTGTCATATAATAGACCATTATTTTGGGAATAAAATACAGAGTTATGAAGGAAAGTAGGAGCATTGGAAAGCATGGATTGATCAAATGCACAATGAGAGAAAATGTTCATTCAGTGTGCAAAATTTTGACCATTTCTTACAATCAGAGTTTCTTGAATATAAGGAAACAAAGTGTGATTATGATATTCCTATTTTTAATGACTATGATTCTTTCCCAAAATTGTATTTTAGATTTGATATATCATGTGTGGAACTTATTCAACCTAAAATTACTAATCTCTTTGAACAGATGCCAATGTAAAAAAATATAGAGCAAGGAGTATAGATAGAATTTTCATCTCATCTTGGAGGGACAATAATAGGTAGGCAACTCAACATCATACATAACAACAAAAGTAGTGGGCTAAACCAAGAAAAATTATCTGTTGGATTTATTTTGGAATCATAAACTAATATCTATGAGAAAGTACCTCTCTTACCTTTGCATTCCTTTCTAATACTCCAACATTACGAAAATGGTTTTAATGATATCACTGAATACTTCTTGGAATAACTTTTGCTAGACAATTTTATCAAACTAGAAAGTCATCAATACTTTATGTTTTCAACCAATTGCATAATGTTTTATTTCTTTCAATCAAACAATACCTTATGCCTCAGTTGCACAAGACTACATAATTCCTTGATAGCTTGATTAACAATGAGGTAATTAAATGGTTACATTGGATTTATGATTTCACATAGTATTGGTTGAGAAATTGTAGGTTAGGGTAAAAGTAGCCCAGTTTTATTTTGTTTCTATCTCTAAATAATATGTTGGCTCAATTTTGGTTTCTCGAATAAAATCCATCAAATATTAATATAGTTTATGATTTTCAATTTTTTTTAACATAGGATTTTTTTTTTGCATAGTGTATTTTGCTTTGTTTCAATCATTCAACTTAGTATTGATTTTAGTTATATTTTTCTTATTTTAGTTGGTTTCATTGGTTTTTTTGTTGTATTTGTTTCACTTTTGGTGGTCATATTCATAATTTGTTTTGCATGCTTGATTTTTGTCTGTTCTCTTACATAATTTTTGAGGGATGTTGATTTTTCAGCCTCTGGTCTGTGGAATATTTTTTTCTAGTTCTCATCTAAATTCCTTACTTGTTTTAAATATAAAGAGTAATGTAAGTTGAAAATGAGCATGAGTAGAAGTCATAAAGTACTTATAGTTTCTTTTACATGTGATTTTGAAAAAATGCAATGCTTTGTCACTAGTGATAATGGCTATTGTCAAATACGAAAAGATTGTAAAAGTCATATAATCTATAATAATGATCTAAATGATTAAAGAGAAATTGATGAATGTATTTCTTCTTTTAGAATGGGTAAGATTTAAATTCTAGGGGCTAGATTCATCCCTTCATTAACAAATATCTTCCTCGTAGATTCAATGATTATTCACACATGTTCCTCTTTGAATAAATTATGTTGTTATAACAAAAAAAAAAGAACAAGGGGAAAGAAATTTGTGGAATGTGTTTGTTATTGAGGAAATGCATATAGCTTCATCGAGGCAATGAATTCTCGTTGGAAGTGGAGAAAGGTATATGATATCGGGATGACTCCACCTGGGATATTGTAACGTCCCCCATTACCAACAACTCGAAAATCTTGTTTCAATATCACAAGGTAACGTACCCAGGCTCAGGATGAGTCATGCCACACAAATATTATTCTCTGATATCAATTCCTTCTTTTGCATAAACAACTCATTGAGACCAAAATTGCACACAACCAACCTTATTTCATGTGTATTTGTATTTTTTCATCATGTGCAATCAACCTTGTGTGTGCACTACAACTATTTCTCAGGAAATGATGTCGTGACAGGTAGGTCGATTGTTCCTCAACATGCATGACATTTCAGGCCTCACGCTAGAAACCAATTTCAATTATTTCTAAAATTGACTAAAAGATAATGTCTATTAACTTCCATGCCCTACATATGCAACAAACATGCAAAACTATTACTAACATGTACAGTCACGCATAATTATGTACAATTTCAACAATCAGAAATATCATAAACATACACATGATAAACAACATTTGAATACACATAAAAGAACACAATTATTTTTTTGTAATCCACCAACTCTGTGCCGACCTCAGAAATTCCTTCTAGTTATATACCACACTTCTCATAATATATCAATAGTGGGTCGCCCTTGAGCTAGGGATATGACTCCACTATGGAAAAGGCTATTTTCACCAGTCCCACTACACTCGTACAACACTTAGAAAATCAAACAATTCCAAAGGCACTAACTATAGTATAAATTCCCCTCACAACCTCTCATTCCCCACAACCTGTCCCACCCCAGGAAGTTCATGCCTTCTCTGCTCAACAATCCTTCGATTATCCCACTTCCCTTCTAGGGATTTAGAAA
This sequence comes from Picea engelmannii, assembly GCA_009831015.1. Taxonomy (NCBI): domain Eukaryota; kingdom Viridiplantae; phylum Streptophyta; class Pinopsida; order Pinales; family Pinaceae; genus Picea; species Picea engelmannii. Next base: position 678,441 of record ML777883.1, read on the forward strand.
CAAGTCGACTTGGAAGTATTAGAGCACTATGGCATGGGGAACACATGGATACACTCAGATAGTTATGAAACCCACTAGAACATCACACGTGGAACCTTATTCCAAACAATTCTCTCACCTAGAGAGAGTAATCCATAGTCCTGACAATCTACTTCTTCAAACCCATACCACCAAGAATTTACAGGGTAACCAAAGCTCCATATCTCCACTCTTTATCCATCATAATAATCATGGAAAACCTACATGAATGTGCAAGGATGAATTAAAATTACACTAATTCTAAATAATAATATGTGCTTGTGCCCTTTCTGACACGTTTATCCACTTGGCAATTCATTCCTCTCACTTAGGAACTTATGATAAAATTATAACATAAATTTGATGAATTAGGAATAATATTATTTTATTCATTGGCTTAATTCCCCTTGACTTATCCCCCTTTTCTTAATCCCTTAGACCCATTTCCCTCTCGTGGAGTCCTAGCCCCCCATACACTTTTGTTTGACTTGGTCTGTAGCATTGATGTAATTTATTAATAATATAAGAGATTACATATTACAATGATAGGCTTGCTATCCTTTTTGCATATATGCTCTCCAGCCTAACAATATCACATGCACTCTCGCCTAAAACATATACATACACA
>ML777883.1:690257-720457 GCA_009831015.1 Picea engelmannii
AGTCTCCTATATATACCAAGGAGACATTTTCATTTTGAATCATCTTGTACTTGAACATTTAAGTGGGGTAAAAGGAGGTTGCCCCCTTGAAGAGGCTTATTATCTGAAATTATCTCTGTTTCAAGGCGTTGAGTACTTTTTCTGAGGTTTTTCTATGCTATATTGATCTTTGGTTCTTAACACACATACTGTCATCATGAGATAATATCATAACAATTTCATTTAGAAATTCAAATTTGTTTCATAAGGAAATTCAAATTTTCCTCAAGTATGAGATTCCATCTCATAATTTCTTGGTTGTTGTAGCAAGAAGCATCAATCTTTGTTATGGATTTCAATGGTGTCATACTTTGAGATGACTTTTCCTATAATAATATTAGCTTACATTCAGCCAATTAGATTGTTAGTATTTCCTGTACAATTTACTTTTACTATAATATTTACAGAATCTTTAAAGTGATATCAGAATTGCATACACTTAACAATTCAATCACTTCTATCAATCCATTTATTAATTGGAATGAAATTATCATTCCCTACACATGTATTATCAACAACCAATCTTTCCCTTCTTTTTGTCATAATTATTTCCATTACTTTGTTTCCCTAACAGCGCTTTCCTATTGTCCATCCTCATGCGACTACTTTTAACTTGCAACTCTTTCATTGCAATGTCTAACATCCCATGAAATGTTCTCAACTTCATGAGTTAGTAATAATTACATAATTTTAGCTATTAGCATAATCATTTCTATAAGATATAATATGTTCTTGCATTCAACCAAAATGCATACAATAAATTCCTTTAAACACAAACAACTCTATCTTAGCATGCATGTGTGTGACTCTACTACTTACACACTTTTATAACGTATTCAGGCATACGTATTCAATGCATCCTTACATTTATTTCAGAATACCATTTTATCAAGTTCATTCATTCCACCATGGCGAATTGGAAGATATGACCAATCCCTAGACACATCATCCATACACTTCCTACTTCTTGTTCAACCTTTTGGATGCCTTCCTTTTTGACCCAAACACTACACCAAGAATAAAATTATGTGGTTCTCTTCAGTGTTAGAAAAAAGGTTGCAGTCCAAACATTAATTATAGGTAGGAATTTCATTGGATACTTGTGTGGCACTATATCCTTTCCATATCTAAACATGTCATGGTATCACACATGACTATATTTAATGGATTTCATTCTTATATCATAATTGTATACTTACTTTTGTTATTAAATCATAACAATGTCATATGAATGCATTCTAAAGATAAAAAAAAATTCTAAATATTATAGGCCTTCAGCCTTTACCATGTCGAATGGTAAATCATTCTAATGAAGGCATTCAAACAAATAATAATATCACTTCACAAAATAAAATTTAGCTGATGGAATTCTTACCTAATTCCTTTCTACAATTATGCAACATAAGTACATCAAATTCATACATGCGTAGTTGTCGATTATTGATGCTACTTAATTAGCTAGTAACTGGTAGAAGCTCACGGGCTCCCTTTACCAACCTCTTATCAACATTTTACCCGAACGATATCTTCTTCTTATGGATAACCACTAGAAGCATCATCATCACTTGCATCCATGCAATAAACTCCTTCTTCCCTGGCACAATAGCCCTCATTAGAAACTTTCATATTCATATATAACAATAGACTACTCCCAGTCTACAACATGTTACATATATTTTAATAAATCTACATTCACTAATGCATATATATATGCACTAAGAATTCATCCTTAACATGCGCATAAATTTATATTGATTTCAACTTATTGTGTTATGTATGAATTCCCAACATTCCATATCATAATTGTATCTAAACAATTTGTGTTAAGTACCTGAATATATATGAATAGATGTACAAATATACTTCAGAAATAAACTCAAATCATTCACCAAAATACTAAACACAAGAATATAGACAAAAACCTTGAGGTAGGGTAACACCATATATTATTCCTTATGGAAGGAATGCACTCCTCAAGCAATACTTTCTTGTACAAATACAATATTCTTCATTATGCTCGAATACATTGCTTACACTTAGTTATATAACATTATCTATCTTATAGGAACATTCTAGAGAATGAATCTTCTAGAAATCCTATTTATTATATCTAAATACCATAACGAGTCTTATTTAATAATATAGTGGACCTAGTCCACCATACATTGAATATACATAACCACATTCTCATAGGGTACCTCCCTAGGTACCCCATATTACCTCCCTAGGTATACTATATTTCATCCCCCTTCATATGTTTCATTCTTGAAACATGTGAGGAAACCATAAAATATGACCAGCTAATCAATGTATCCAATTGGTACCAAGTACGACCATCCATCCTAATGGAATCCAAACATGATGTCCAATTGTTGCCTTGCCACCCTGATCTTGATTTGCATCCTACCAATGTTTCCATGAGATTGGTTCTCTAGTCTGATGTCATCCTATAGTGTTGATAGGCCTCCATGCACCTATGGATTGGTTTCCATTTTGGTTCCCTATTGTTGCATAAGTGTGTTGATTCTCACGCCCTTGTCTTGATGACTGTTGTTTCTCTATATGATGTGGATGGCAATATAAAAAAACTATATGAATCAATGTATTTTTCTTCAAATATGCAACACATTATGGCTATGAGTCAAAGGCCTTCTTATCTTCTTTATTTTGTCCTTCATGTGGATTTTCTTCATCTCGTTTTGTAGACACTGCCTCTAATTCAACTTCAGACTCTGTAGTAACTTCTTTTCTTGCCACCATGTGCCCTTCTGTCTTACTAAGAGACACATCCTACAATGTGATTTAGTTTTTCTTGTACCACAACTTCAAAAACTTATTTTTCACATCAATATTAAATGTACCCAATGATTCTATCCAAGTATATCCCAACACAATATCTAGATCATCCATATCTATAACATGAAAATGTGAATGAAATACATATTTATCCATGGTGACCTTCAAATATTTAAAAGTTTGAACATTTTCACCCTCAACCTGTGTGTTGTGAATATTTTTTGCAACAACTTGGAATCTATTAACCAACTGAACATTGATAAAATTATGCATGCAACTAGGATTAATAGAAACAATGATAGTTTCTTTATGAATACATCCACGAACTTGTAATATAGAATTTCCACATGAAAATAAACCCTTGGTTCTCTCTTTATCTTGTTTTCCAACATGAGACCACCTATCTAAAAGTAATATTTTTAATTCTTCATCTGGAAGTTTCATCAGATCGAAATGGTCCAATGATTCCTTCCATGTTGAGACATCCTCTCTGAAATGAAGAAATAGTAGAAAAATCCACTTTTCTTTCCATTATGACTTGTGGGACTTTAAAAATTATTCAATACTAGGATCATTATTATTCCCATTAAAATACATCTAGTTTGGAAGAAATATTTAACAAAAACTAAATCTTAAAAATAACTCAATGGGAAAATCATGCGGCTTTTTCTAGAAAAACCTTGAAAAGCCGTCAAATTTAAAATGTTGATAAATTCACTTCTTGGACTCCATTTTGGTTGATTTGTTTTTTTGAAATTGGGTATTTTTGTAAGAGGAATTCAAATATCCAATTTATTTTGACAAATTCTTCTCAGAAAGCTTCATATACGAACTTGAAGTGTGTCGCCGTCTTTTTTCCTTAAAAAACAAATCTTCAAAATAACACAGACATTTCTTCCCTTCTTTGGCCAAGGAAAGTGCTATGATACCAATTTTTAAGTACCTAAATAGATATGAAAATATACTTCGAAAATAACCAAGAATAAACCAAACCATTCACCAATAATGAACACAAGAATTACATAAAACCCTTAGGATAGGCAAACACCATACAATGGATCCTATTATGGAAGGGATCCTCTCCTGTTGAATTTCCTCTTCGAGGGGGAAACCTCCTAATGAGATACATGCTCCACATACAATACTTCTTTTCCTATCTCATTACATTGATTGAACCCATTTATAGAGTGCTACCAACTACCTAAGAACATTCTAGAGGAGGAATCTTCTAAAAGAATAACCTTCTAAGGAGTCCTCTTACATTTATTATATCTAACTACCATAGTAGGCCTTATTTAATACTATTGTGGATGCTATTCCACCTTACGTAAAATGGCTTCTACTACTATCACTATGGGCCTTCTACCCCCCCCCCCCCCCCCCCCCCCCCCCCCNGTAATTTGCAGCAACCTCTTTCATCATTTACAACTCTCTTTGTTTTTCTCGGTTGTATTCAACCTCTATTAGATTCCTATATCCTTTGATGCTCATATTGGAATTATTGTATATGATTAATTTTGTCCTTGAGAACATTTCCAGCCAAACCACTCTTGGCCAATTCACATTTCCAACTATGTTGTCTTATTACCTTGGATATTCAACATTCATTTACTTTACGGGACCAAGTTGATTCAACTTTCATTGTCTGAACATTTCATCTTTTTTGATTTATTTTATCATTATTTTCTCCTTTATTGTCTACTTAGCCTCAAACTTGACTTCCTTAGTCAATTTCCAACATATTGCAATGCTACACAATTGTCTTTTTTTATAGATTCATAAAAATTAACTAGAACTGGTTAGCATTTGCTTTACCTATCATCATAATATCTCGTGGTACTTCCTATATCATAGAATATCACCAATGGATCCTTTCCACTTTATATGGTTTATCTTCAGGCTCTATCTCTTTTTCATTCCATAACAAGCATAGAACCATTTTCCTCTTCATGGTCCCTATTTGATTTCCACTCAGAAAATCAACTCCATGCTTGAATCATTTTGTCTTGTCATCCCAATCTACTTTGGGAATGCACTTAGTGCCTTTGGAAAGAAGCCAACATTCTTTTTATGCATATTCAATCTCATTTTTATTGTTGTCGCAGTTCCTTGGGTGTTGTAATAGACTCAAATAATTTTGCACCCACCTAGTGGTACCTTGTTTTCTACTTTCTTCAGTTACTCATGGACTTTATCCAATTCTAGAGTTCACTTATATTTATGTAATTCCTTTTCTAGAAGTATGGTTGTATACTTATAGAATCAATATTCACATAACACATCACTTTATGCATCTTTTGGCACTCTTTATCATGCATTTACCCATATAACTTCACTCCCAGAGTTCAACCACGTGTACCATGCTTCCACTATACACTTATGATAGAAATAATGGAGGTACTACTCCAAAAATCTATGAGTGGTCCTTGGAGATGTTGCACCTTATTTATTTAATCAGCATCCCCATTTGATATGCACATTTTCATCTATAATTGTTTTTCTAGATCAGATTCCCCTTGGGAGTTCTTTTGTATTGCTCACTAAGTCTAAATGTCTTCATTTGGCAACTTCCTAAAGAAACCACATGTACATTTTGAAAATATGCACCTTCCTTATTCCTCATATCTATATATTTCCTTGCATTTTTTATGTTCTACCAATAAACTTAAGCTCTGTAAAATATTTATGCAACACAATGTATTAGACAAAACAATAATTTTAATATTCTAGATAAGGCATGCATGCTTTTTCCCATTTAAGTACACCAAAAATATTATTTCTAATTTCCTGTGAATTTTACTAATAAATTCACACTTATGGTTGTGTAAATGGATTCCTCTATCTAATACCTTTCCAACAACTATCTCCTTTCTCAATTCTGGGTTCTATGCAACAAGTTATATCCATTAGAACATTACCCATTTAGTCCTTTTGAACATCTTCCAACCAGGTGCAATTCTTAGCTATGCTCATATATTCCTACACCTACCCTTTCGAGACTTTAAAAAAATATCTATTGGGTTTCTTCATAATCACATTTTGAACAATCTGTCCAAGTTTCACCTTCATCCAACATCCAGGCTGTTAGTTACATCCTGCTGAAGTTTTGGTCAATTTCCTCTTTTAGCAAAGGATGCTACATGAATCTTCCTTCTCATCCTGTACAATTTTAGGCACTCAAATTTGAAATATGGATCCATAGATGTGTTATATGGTTCATTATATTTCCATAGACTACTCATGTGCCCAAAACTGACTTCTGAGCAAGGCGATATGCCCTTAAAAAGTGACCTAGTACTGAAATTTACCTTGCGTGGTTTCAGTTGTAACTTTCTCATACAAGCTCAATTTTGCCAACAATTTAGCTCATTAGAAATATCTCTCCAAGTTATATTATTTAAGATACAAAGAATGTGGTGCCTATGGCACTTACAATATCAAAAATTAAAACTCCTAAAAATGTTGTTTAGGCACTAAAAATTGTCGCACAAGATTATGACCTTCAAATGTACATAATTTTCACGGAAAATCACTAGTTTTCTACAATGATAGACCACCAAATCAACCTGCACATGTCTTTGACAATTTTCCTTCTCCTCTTCAATTTCAAAGATTTTGCATGCACCAATTCTATTTTATACACCTAAATTCAACACAAATAAGTTCTACATGTGAAATACCAAAATGTAGCGTATGCATCGCACACCAATAATCAGTGAACACAACTTTTACACAGTGCATCAATGTCTAGTGCGCACAAATTTTATATCATGCAATAATATCCAGTGCACAAAAAAATTAATATTGCACACCAACATCTAGTGCACACAACTTATGCAACATGCACCAACATCTAGTGCGCACAACGTCTACATAATGCACCAATATCCAATGCGCACAACTTTTGTGTTGCATGCCAATATCTAGTGTGTACAACTTCCACACCACGCACCGATATCTAGTGCACACAAATTTTATGTCGTGTGCCAATATCTAGTGCACACAGCTTTTTATGTCACGCATCAATATTTTTCATGCATTCCATGCTTCGTATCACGCAACACCAAGGTTCAGTGCACTCACACCACACACCAATTCTCCCTGAGCACAACCAATTCTACTTGTGTGCAATGTGAATATTTATTGTGCATGCACTGTGCACCAACATTATGTCTGTACCAACAATTTTGCACCATGCATCACCAGAATTCATATTACACACCCTGTGCACCAATATTATGCACACACCCACCAATTTTGCATAGCATCCATATTCAAAGTGCTCATATTTCACTCCCATATTATTCACTCACCATAAACTATACACCCTCCATCTCCAATATTCAGAGCACACATACCATGCTTAGATATTTTGTGCACATCTGGAGCAGAACCCCCTTTCCTCTTGGGGGTTTCTTGACCTCCCAGTCTAGGACCATTCAATCACTTGAGTCGAATTGACTCTTCGGGACCCTACTGGCCCCAAATGAGTTTACAAAGGCCCCTCTTTCTCCAAATTGCAGGTTCTATGAAACCCGCGAGATCCTTCTCGGCCTCTTTTATAGAAATTTAACAGTAAGCATTGGCTCTTTATGCTAGACCCCTTTCCCCATGTGACCTCGAGCTGGGACCTGGGTCTAGAACTTGAAAGGTGCTTCAGACTTTAGGCTTCGACATTTTCCACAAAAACCCACTCCTTTTTCCCACAGACTCTGAATCGCGAACACAACTGGTGCAAGGATCAATGGTCCTCATCACTTATTAGATCAATGACCCTCAATGCTTCGGGCTTCAGGATTTCTTTTGTTCTTCTCTTCCCTTTCTTTTGGAGCACCTCATCTTCAAAACATGTGGATATCTTCCACGTGTCCTTCTGGCCAACAATGATGCATATTCACTTCGCTCTTCACGACTTCGGTGAAGATTTCCCTTTGCTCTACACAAATATTCTGAGGTTCTTTCCCACGAACTCTTAGGTCTGTTGCCACATCCCTACCGATGATCGATGTTTAGGATCAAATATGGGATTTCATATCTTTAAAATTATTTCACTCTGCTCAACTGAAAAACCTAAGAAAGTGATCTCTCTAGACTTCCTGATATTCTGCCACTTGTCTTTCCTGATGATGCACGAACCTGCTTGGCTTCAGGACTTTGACACTTTGTCTCCCGTTCTCCTATCAATGTCTAGATTCTAATCTGATGGTCTAGATCCCTCCTCCTAATCATTCTCTTTCTCCCTATATTGGGAAAATAACCTAAGTATCAAAAGTTGTGGCCTTGATATTCTTCTTGCGAACCCGAATACTGGGTCTCGATAGTGCTTCCCTCCTAAGCTTTGTAAGGAAAAATCACTTTATCTTGAGCACACTCCTTACACTTGGATAAGCCTTCAAACGAATCCTCACAACACTTATCTAAGAATTGGCCCAGTGCACTCCTTGCACATGTCTTTCTCCAGATTAATCAACAACTCTGTGAGTGTTTTCCTCTTCCACTCCTCTCCTCAGAACTCGAAACAAGATTCCCTTTGTGCACACTTGCACTTGCTCGATGCCCTTTTGGAAGAGTTCGGCAGAGTCTCTAGAAACCATGTTCTTTCTATGCCTTCCCTGTACAATTTATCCTCCAAGTTATTCAGTAACCTTGAGGCTTCACTCTGAATAAGTGAACTATTTTGGTGTGCCCTTGCAGCATTTTCTTCTTTGAATTTGACTTGAATTTCAGATATACACTCCTTGCGGTGGCTCACAGAGTTTCAACACCTTGTCATGCACTCCTTGCATTTATCCTAAAAGAACCCAGAACAATTCCTACAAAATCCCAGATAGAGGATTCTATCTTTATCCCTACAAATGAAAACCTATCTCATACGTATACATTCACAAACACAAAGATAACATTCATAAAATGCATAAACGCACAGAAAGAATCTCATACAAGAAAAACTACTCTTTCTATTAACATGAATGTCTGTTTATAGTGTATACAAAAGTTTGGACTGCAACAAAGTCTCGACTCTCTCCTCCTATCAACAATTTCTTCCACCAACGAAAAAAACCATCGTAACTCTTCCTTGGACATAAAATACAACGATTTATACAAGAGGGGCTCGATGTGATTTCCCTCCTGAGCTACATTATTGGTGTCTAATCACCATAAAAACACCTAGCTACTGAGGAAGATTACAATGAGTGAAAATCTAGTTTGAATCAGATCTAGATCCTTTCTATCATCATCCACTTAAGGTGACCTTATCTATAGCTTGTGTGAAGGCACGTCTTGGCTTCTCCACCTTGACAACATTCAATTGACTTAACTACATTTAAAATTTGAAGGAAAAATGAGAGTGTTGGTGCCTCTCCCCTCCTTGAATTCTCACCAATGTGTTGATTATTTGGCATGTGATGAGGTCGAGCGATGCTCCTGCATCATACTCCACTACTATGAAAATTCATGATCTTCCCAGCAACATTGAAATCCTCCTGGATCCCAAAATTTCCCCTGGAGTTGTCCTTCCTCTCCTTCGCTTTGTTGCTTCTGTTCATAGATGATTTTAGGGGCTAAATTTTTCTCATGGGCTAATTTTCCATGGTTTTTCCAAAAATGAGATTCGTTATTTTAAAAAAAAAAATTGCCCAAATTCTATAGGATAAAATTATTTTACCTTAAAAATCACCAAAAATTTATAAAAACTATATAAAATACTTAGAAAGTTTAATATTTAAAAAAAAATATCGCCAAACATTTATAGTTGACATATGAAGGATTAGTAATATTCGCCAAGGTTTCTATATTTTAAAATAAATTTCCATCCTTAAAATCATCCCTGCTTCTGTTGCACCCCCGCTATTCGTGCAGGTATTCCTTTGTTCAGCTTCTCCCTGTTGACAACTTCTTTTGGTAACCTCATCATCATCTCCCTTATCTCCTCTATGACTCCTTCTAGTTGCTCTGTTGGTTGGCTCTCTTTATGCAGTCTGCTCGGCTGCAATGCCTCCTCCTCATACACATTAGAGGGTAGTTCATCATGATCCCCCATGTTGTTTTCTTCCTCTGTGGCCTCAAATTGCCACTCTGTTATAGACTTCAATTTTGTTGACTCATCACTGAGTTGTTGCTCAGCTATATCTTCTGACAGTTCAACTTCTTCCAGTTCCGAGCTTCCTCCAAATGCTTCTCATGATGGTATGTTTTCTCTAGCATGGCTATCTCCTGGAAGCCACCTTCTGGTTTTGGATTTCCCAACCAATCCTCCAACAACTTCAACTCCACCTCCCACTGAGTGAGAGACTCAACTGTGTGCTCCTCTTCCTCTGCTGTGGTAGACTTCAATATCTTCTCCTTCTCATCTTTAATGATAGTCTCAACTAGTTGTCCTTCTGCTTCATCTGCACCTGGAACTTGAGCATTGGCCTCTGCTGGGCTAGTTGGAAAGAATATCCAAATTCCCCTAATGATCATAATACTCCTCTAATCCTTCTCCTTTTTTATGGAAGTATTTAACTTCTCATCATCTTCATTCACATGGTTTGTAATCCCACATGAATCTTCATATGGATGAGGCCTTTCTTCTGCCTCATTTCCATCTGTCAAAACCCCTTGCTAACATGAAATATCAGCTGAGCTCATATCCTCTCCCTTTTACACCTGAAAAATTGGGGTTTCTCTTCTACCCTTCTGGTAATTTATGAGATCAACTGAGCTCTTATCATTTCCCTCCTGGAAATATACGATATCTCTGCCAGATCTCTTTCCCTCATTATCGAGGTTTTCAACATGCCTCAACCACTTTTTTAACACATGTTTCTTCCTTCTATCCAACAACTTCTGAATAGGCCACCTGGCTTTCATTTTCAAAGTCCATTCATACCTCCAACATACTTCTGCCTACTATTGCATCTTCAATGTTATTTTCTCCATTTCTTCTTAGATTTCACTGAGCTCCTTGTCGATTTCTACTCTGATTTTATGCGAGAAGTCTTCTTTTCGACCACACTCATGGCCTTCAGTAGCCATATTCATTGCTTCACCTCTAGCCCACCTAGATGTCTACTATATACTACACACCTTGCAATAGTATCCACAGAGCATCACACTCTATCTCCCTTCACTTGTTGTCTATAGGAAAAATCAACTCTGATGCTACTTGATGTAATCAAGCTGTCTCCTCTACCTATAGAAATCAATTTTTTTCCATGTCTACTCTCCGCTACCTGAAAACAAATTCAGACTCTGATACCACTTGGCACAAACCCCCCTTTCCTCCTGTGGTTTTCTCGACCTCCCAGTCTAGGATCGTTTAGTCACTTGATTCGAATTGACTCTTAGGGACCCTGTTGGCCCCAAATGAGTTTACATAGGTCCCTCTTTCTCCAAAGTGTAGGTTCTAGCAAACCTGCGGGCTCCTTCTCGACCTATTTTATAGAAATTTAACAGTAGGCATTGGCTCTTTATGTTATTCCCCTTTTCCCATGTGACCTTGGGCTGGTACCCGGGGATAGACCTTGAAAGGCACTTCAGACTTTAGGATTCGGCCTTTTCCAAAACAACCCACTCCTTTTTCCCCTGAACTCTGAATCGCGAACACAATTGGCGTGAGGATCAACAGTCCCCATCAATTCTTAGAAAAATGATCCTCAATGCTTTGGTATTCAAGATTTATTGCATTCTTCTCTCCCCTTTCTTTCGGAGCACCTCTTCTCCTAAATACGTGGATCTCATCCACTTGTCCTTCTGGCCAACAATGGTCTAGATTAACTCCTCTCTTCGTGACTTCGATGAAGATTTCCCTTTGCATTACGCAAATCTTTCGAGGTTCTTTCCCATGAACTTTCATATCTATTACCACGTCCCTCCCGAAAATCGACATTCAGGATCATCTCATGGCTTTCGAAGCTTCAAAAGTCTTTAAGTCTACTCAACTAAAAAACCTCGGAAAGTGATCTCTCCATACTTCATGATCTTCTGCCACCTCTCTTTCTTGACGATGGATGGACCCGATTGGCTTCAAGACTTTGACACTTCACTACCCATTCTCTTGTCAATTTTTGGACTCTAATTTGACGGTCCAGATCCCTCCTCTTAAGATTTATCTTTCTCCCTAAATTGGGAAAATCACCTAAGTATCAAAAGTTGTGATCTCGATATTCTTTATGTGAACCCAACTGTTGGGACTTGGTAGTGCTTCCCTCCTGATCTTTGTAAGTCAAAATCGCTTTATCTTGAGTGCACTCCTTGCACTTGGCTAAGCCTTCAGATGACTCCTTGCAACACTTATCTAAGTGTTGGTCTGGTGCACTCCTTGCATAGGTATTTCTCCAGAGTATTCAACAACTCTGTGAGTGTTCTCCTCTGATGCAGGAGCATTGCTCCACCTCAGCATGCACTAGTTGGATTTCATGCATGGTGCACATTTAAGGGAAGAGAGGTGCTACCCTCTCATTTTTCCTCGAGAATCCAAAGCATGATATAGACATTTAAAGAGGACAAGTTGGAAGAGCCAAATTGTGATTGCACACAAGCTAGAGATAAGGTCGCCATTAAGTGGTTGTCGGAAGAATGGATCTGCATCCAATTTGGAGTAGATTTCCATCATTGTAATTTTCCCTTTCAATAGCCATTTTGAATGGTGATTTGACACCACTAGTTTATCTTCCGAGGAAAGCTCGTTGAACCTCCTCTTGTATAAATCTTTGTATTGTTGCCAAGCAATGAGAGTTGTAAGGGGGAGATATCCGAGACTCAGTTGTAGCTCGGACTCGGACATTTGTAATTTGACATTCCATTATTAATAGAAAATGATTTTTTTCCTGTTTTATATTTTTGTGTAATGGATGTTGTGTTATGATTGTCATTTACATGCAATCGAGTTGTATATGAATGTTATAAATCGTCTGAAAGGATGGAGATATATTTTTCTATCTGTGAGTGTGTAGAGTTAGTCTAGTTCTCTAGGCTAAGTGTAAGCAATGCACGACAGAGCAAGGAAACTCTGTTAGTCAATGCAAGGAGTGCGTGTCTAAATTTAGTGGAGTCAGAAGAGAAGATGCCAAGAGGGCACACCAGATTAATTCACAGACTTAGGGATAAATTTCAAGGTGGTTAAGTGCCCTGGAAGGAAAGACTATGTGGGAGGAAACACAACTCAGAGTTATTGAACACTCGGAAATATTGAACACTCAGAAATACTCTGCCAGGAGGGCATCGAGCTAGTGTGAGCACACACAAGAACAAAATTTTTGGAAGTGTTGGAATCCTTACAAGAATCCTAGAATTACTGAACATTTTGAGGAAGGAAGGCATTGCAAGAGTGCATTGACAAAGGAAAGGAGATGCCTTAAACCTTTCCATAAGGCTAAGGGAGAAGTTGTCGAAGAACTAAGATAAGAGCAAGGAGTGCACCGAGAGATATGGTAATTCCATCTTACAAGCTTAGGAGGAAGAGAGATACTCTACCAGGAAGCCTGGAGGGAGTCCACTGAAGGACACAAAGGAACTGGGAAGCTTGGAGGTTTTCAAGCCGATAAAAGTCATAGAAGAGTTTTCGCAGAACTCTGCAAGGAGTGTAGAATGTGTTCGAGAATATCCTAAGTATCGAAAGGAAAATTTGTGCTAAGTGTGCAAAGAAAAAGAGGACTTTTTGAAATCCTGAATACAGCGAAATCATTCATCTTCGAGTAGGAGACAGGTGGAAAAAGATCAAGAGGTTCAGGAGAAATAACTTTGGTAGGTTTGCCGAGAGAAAATAAAGATATTTGTGAAGTCGTGAAGAGTGATTTCAATATAGACAGTTGGATCTGGAAGGGTACATGGAAGATATCCATGCACTTCAGAGGAAGAACCCTTTGGAGAACATTCAAGAAGAGAATACTCAAAGAGCTGGGAAAACCGAAGTAATCCTATCCATCCATTGGGAGAGGATGCGTGGCGAGAGATCAACACTTTGTTGATACACAATTCAGGAAAAGAAAATTCAGGAGAAAAGAGGGCTCGCAAATTCCAAATTTGTGAAGCTAATCACAGTTGTTGATTGCGAGGAGAATGTGGACTGTAGATCTGGTCCCAGAGAATTCGTCGATTCAGAAATTGAGGAAAAGGAGTAAGCAGCTGCGAAATTTCCAAAGTATGGGATCACAATGAGAGATGGCCCATAGTCATATTATGTGGTCACATCAAGGAGAAATCCTAGCATGGGGAGCTAGAGGTGTTGGCATTAAGAGTTTAAAGGCTCTAAGGAGAGGGTCTACGGGTCCTATAGAACCTGCACCAAGAAAGAAAAGGGCCTATGTCAAGTTAAATAGGTTCCATTAAGAGCCTGACAAACCATTCAGTTCAGTGATTTGAACGATCCTATACCAAGAGGTTGAGTCTTCCCTGAAGGAGAGGAGGGGAGGTTGACATGAAGTGGTATCAGAGCTAATGTAGAATTGATTTCTGTAAGAAAGGGATCCATAGCATAGTACTCTGTTGAAACAGTTGCAAGGTGTGGAGTAGATGTTAAACAACTAGGTGGGATATAGGTGAAGAAATATGGCCATTGGAATTCATGACCATGGTCAAGAGAGAGTCTACCCGTGGAAGATCAGAGCGGAGATGGATAAGGAGCTCAGTGAAATTAGAGCACGGATGGAGAAGATAGAATTCAAGATGTAGTAGGAGGCAAAGGTACACTGAAGGTGTGAATGGCCTTTGAAGAGGAAATCCAAATGGCATGTTCAGAATTTTTTGGCCAAAGGGCAACAACAGAGGTTAAAATGGTGGTTGAGGCATGCTGAAAACCCCAGTCATAAGAAGAAGAGATTTGGAAAGGCTCTCATAGATTGCCAAGTGAGAAAGGTGAAGGGATCAGTGGATTTTGTAAGCTACTAGGTGGGCAGAGGAGACATCCTAGATTACCAGGTGGGCAAGAGAGGAGAGATGAGATCAGTTGAGAGTTCACATATGAAGGAGTTGACAAATGAAGAGGAGATAGAAGGAAGACGTCACCCAGATGGAGATTCACATGGAACTGTGAACCGTGTGAATGAAGATGATGAGATGTTGATAACTTCTATCATCGAGGAGAAGGATAATAGGACCGTTATGATCATTGGAAGAGTTGAGATATTCCTACCAAGCGGTCGAGGAGAGGCTAGCACAAGTTCTATATATGTGACAGCAGGAAAACAAGTTGGGACTTCCATGAAGGAGAAGCAAATAGGGATGTATGTCCCAACAGGAGGAGAACACCCAGTTGAGTTACTCACTTAGTGGGAATTGGATTTAAGGGAATTGGAGGATTGGTTAGATAGTCCAGGACTAGAAGGTGGCTGCCAAGAGATAGCCATGCTAGAGGAGACACACCAGTATGAGGAGAAGTTGGTGGAAGCTGGAATGGATCCAGTCGAAGAACTGATAGGAATCAATCTGCCAGGAGAAGTGGTAGCTGAGCAAAAGTTTAGTGAGGTGAATTCTATAAAGGTGAAATTTGCATCATAATGGAAAGTTAAGACCACAGGATATGGAGAAGACAACCTGGGATATTAGTGTGATTTTCCCAAAGATGAAGGAGAAATGCAAAAATTTAGTATGAAATAGAATAACCAGCTGATGGAGTAGCTGGACGAAGCAGATGAGGAGATGAGGAAGTTGATGTTGGGGTCTGTAGAGGACTTGGTCAACGCGAAGAAGCTGGATGAAAGGGAGATTGCATGAGCAGCAAGGATGATATAGGACTGAAGACAATGAAGCAAAGGAATAGAGAGACAACTCCAAGAGAAAGTTTGGGATCCAGGAGGATTTCAACCATGCTGGAAATATCATGATCAGGAGCTCATGATTTTTGTAGCCATGGAGTATGATGCAAGAGCACCTCTCCACCTCATCATGCCCCAATTGGATTTCATGCATGGTGTGCATTTGAGGGAAGAGAGGCATCACCCTCTCATTTTTCCTTGAGAATCCAAAGTGAGATCCAAGCATTTAAAGAGGACAAGTTGGAAGAGCCAGACTGTGATTTCTCACAAGTTGGATATAAGTTCACCATTAATTGGTTGACGACAAAATGGATTTGCATTCGATTTGGAGCAGATTCCCATCATTGTAATTTTCCCTTTCGATAGGAATTTTGAATGGTGATTTGACACCACTAGTTTAGCTTGCGAGGGAAGCTCGTTGAATCCCCTCTTGTATAAATCTTTGTATTGTTTCCAAGAAATGAGATTTAGTTGTAGGTTGTAATGGGGAGAGATTCAAGACTCAGTTGTAGCTTGAAATCAAACATTTGTAATTTAACATTCCACCATTAATAGAAAATGACAGTTTTTCTTGTTTTACATTTCTGTGTAATGGATGTTGTTTTATGAATGTCATTTACATGCAAACGAGTTGTAGATGAATGTTAGGAATCATCTGTAGGGATGGAGATATAGTTTCTATCTTTGAGTGTGTAGAGTTAAGTCTAGTTCTCTAGGATAAGTGCAAGGAGTACATGACAGAGCAAGGAAAATCTGTTAGCTGATGCAAGGAGTGTGTGTCTAAATTCAGTGGAGTCATAAGAGAAGCTGCTAGGAGGGAACACCAAATTAATTCACAGACTCAGGGAGAAATTTCAAGGTGGTTAAGTTCCTTGGAAGGAAAGACTATGTTGGACGAAACACAACTCAAACTTACTAAACACTCTAAAATAATCTGCAAGGAAGGCATCGAGCTAGTGCGAGCGCACATAAGAAAAACACCTTTGGAAGTGTTGGAATCCTTAGGAGAATCCCAGAATTACTGAACATTTCGAAGAAGGAAGGCTTTGTAAGAGTGCATCGACAAAGGAAAGGAGATGCCTTAAATATTTCCATAAGGCTAAGGGAGAAGTCATCGAAGAACTAAGACAAGCGCAAGGAGTGCACTGAGAGAGATGGTAAGTCCATATTACAAGATCAAGATAAAGAGTGATACTCTACCAGGAAGTTAGGAGGGAGTCCACTGAAGGACGCAAAGGAGTTGGGAACCTTGGAGGTTTTCAAGCCGAGAAAAGTCACAGAAGATTCTGCGCAGAACTATGCAAGGAGTGTAGAAGGTGTTCGAGAATATCCTAAGTCTCGAAAGGAGAATTTACACTAATTTTGCAAAGGAATCGAGGACTTGCATAAGTCCCGAAGACAGCAAAATCATCCATCATCGAGTAGGAGATAGGTGGTACAATATCGAGAGGTTTGGGAGAAAGAACTTCGGGAGGTTTTCTAAGAGAAAATAAATATCTTCACGAACTTGCGAAGAGCAGTTTCAATCCAGACAGTTGGATATGGAAGGGTATGTGCCAAAGATCCATGCACTTCGAAGGAAGAACCCTTCAGAGAAAATTTGAGGAGAGGATACCCAAAGAGTTCGGAAAACCAAAGTAATGCTAGTTGTCCATTCAGAGAGGACACGTGGCGAGAGATCAGAACTTCACTGATATGAAGGTTGACAAAAGAAAAGTTGGGAGAAGAGAGGGCTCATGAAGTTCAAAATTGTGAAGCTAATCATAGTCGTTGATCATGAGGAGAATTTGGACCGTATATCTGTTCCCAGAGAATTTGTCGATTCGAAAATTGAGGAAAAGGAGTAAGTAGCTCATGAAAGTTCTGAAGTACAGGATCGCGATGAGAGTTGGCCCACGGTCATAGTCCATGGTCACATCAAGGAGAAATCCTATCATGGGGAGCTAGCAGTGTTGGCGTTAAGAGTTGAAAAGTGCTAAGGAGAGGATCCATAGGTGCTATATAACCCGCCTCGAGAAATCAAAGGGCTTGTGTCAAGTTAAATTGGTTCCATCAAGAGCCTGACAAACCATTCAGTTTGGTGATTTGAACGATCCTAGACCGGGTGGTCGAGTTATCCCCGAAGGAGAGGAGGGGAGTTTGACACCATCCTCTAACAATCCTCTCATTAGAACGCGAAATAGGATTCCCTTTCTGCACACTTGCACCTGCTCGATTCCCTCATGGCAAAGTTCGATAGAGTGTCCAACAACTATGTGCTTTATGTGCCTTCCCTGTATAGTTTCTCCTCCAAGTTATTCAGTAACCTTGAGGCTTCACTCTGAGTAAGTGAACTATTCTTGTTTTCACTCCTATCACGTTCTTCTCTGAATTCAACTTGAATTTTAGATATGCACTCCTTGCACTGGCTCACAGAGTTTCAACACCCTATCATGCACTTCTTACATTAGCCTGAAAGAGACTAGAAAAATTCCTACAAAATCCCAGATAGAGGATTCTATATTTATCCCTGCAGATGAAAATCTATCTCATACATCTATAATATACCTTCATAAACACACAAATAACATTCATAAAATACATAAATTCACAGAAAGAATCTCATACAGGAAACATTGCTCTTTCTATTAATATGAATGCATGTTTACAGTGTGTACAAAATCTCAGACTGCAACAGAGTCTCGACTCTCTCCTCCTCTCAAAAATTTATGCCAACAATGACAACAACCATCAAAAATCTTCCTTGGTCATACAATACAATGATTTATACAAGAGGGGGTTGAAAAGCTTTCCCTCCTGAGCTACACTAGTGGTGTCTAATCACCATCAAAATTCCTAACTACCGAGGCAAATTACAATGAGTTGAAATCTATTCCGAATTGGATCTAGATCCTTCCTACCATCATCAACTTAAGGTAACCTTATCTATAGCCTGTGCGAAGGCATGGATTGGATCCTCTAGCCTAAAAAAATTCAATTTCCTTAATTAAATTTAACATTCGAGGGAAAAATGAGAGTGTTGGCACCTCTACCCTCCTTGAATGCACACCAATGTGTTGATTAGCTGGCGTGTGCTAAGGTGGAGTGATGCTTCTGCATCAACATCTCAAGCTATGCACTTCATAGCTCCAATATTCAATGCACACACACCATGCACCAATATTTTGCATGCAATATCACAAGCTCTACACCGTGTAGTGCCAAAATTTAGTGTGGACACTCCACGCATCAATATTTTTCGTGCACCATCAACTTTGCACCACACAACACCAATACATAGTACATGCAAATAATTTCTTCACTTAGCTAACTTTTTCATATTATCATCTCATGACCATCATGAAAATGATCGCCTCACCAACTTCATGTTGATATCTAACCCATACAATTTTATTGTTGAACCAGATTCTCTGATACCACTTTGTAATATCCATCGTTATCATCAACCTAAAAAAAATTATCCAATATCATAGGGTAACGTACTCAACCCTATTAGCACAGGGGCATACCCAGGGTTCAACGCTTAACATCTCACCAACAAAACCCTGACTACCGACCCTTTCGAAAACACCTGTAAAGAAGGAGAAGTCTCACCTGAGGTAGAAGCAGGGGGGATTACAGGACGCAAGTTTCTGTAACCAGGCTTGGACACAGATCTGTGATAATATTACTCCACATAATATTCGGTTACACTTAGGAAGTGATATGCATTAGTTTATTAGCCTTATTAACATCACATAGCATAATCAAAGATAGATGTAGCATAGTAACAACAAGTGATTATGCACCATGTACACTTAGCACTTAGCACTTTGATTCAGATCTAGCATTCAGTTACCCTTTAATGTAAGAAACCTTTTTAAGCAACACACACATATTCATTACACATCATAATATAAGCACTAAGTAAAACATAACAGAGATAACAATGCACAAACCAAACCATGAGACATCAAATATACATGGTTCACCCCAGGGTGGGGCTACGCCCACAAACTACTTTGCCTCTTTATTATTTTCCAAGATCTTACATCCAATCACCCCTGTGCACTGAGCCACAGAGTCAAACTTCACATAGGACAAGAGATCTGTGCACTAAGAACTAGATCCCCCTTCCAAAAATAGGTCAAATGCACAGAGCCAAACTTTCAATCATAGCACTTAGCACCTTCTACAAAATCACAGTCGATCACAAAGACATGATGCACATACATTCCCTTGCACAAATAACTTCTAGACTATATTTTCTACAATAAATTCCTCTTATTTATACTTTACAAGATCTTACAATAGGGCTTAGTAATGGGTAGAACCCATGGACCGACATCCCATAAACCCATTACAAAACCCTAGAGGACCCCTTACTAGGTCCACATAGCTCACAAAATCGGTGAGATCCACGATCTCAGCTCTACCTGGGAACTCCTTCGACCAACGTGTCGAAGTCCAAAAGTGGTCCAAAGATGACCAAAGTTTCCCCAAAAGTTGGTCGAGGGCCAACAAGCCCCCAACACTCACATGTGACTCATCTCAAGTCACTCAGGTCTAGACAATGTTGCTTCAAAATCCTCGGGCTTAACTCGAGCTACCTCGACTTGTCGCCTCGCCTAATCCTCCTTCTCAACGAGCTCCTGGAATGTTTGCTTTGTAACATGTCCTTTTAGGCATTGTTATATTGTTGTGACTACTTGATCTAACTGTGAACCTTGGCCATCAACCTTGTCAAACACCTTACAAGCTTCATCCTACATAGGTTGTAACTTCTGTGTTACTTCCATCACCTTACCCTGGAGGGTAGTGATTTGTTGTTGTGCTTTGTACTGCTCCTAGGATATCTTCATCCTTTCCACTGCTGTGAGAAGCTTCATCTGTGCCTGCAATGAAAATGCTTGCTACTACGCCTCCTATAACTACTCTTCTATCTTCTTCATCTCTGGGTCCTCGGTGAGGCGTTCATATGTCTGGGTGCTTCTGTTGCTCAATTGTTTGCATTCTGAGGCAAGGGATCTTATACTTGTTTCTTTTTTTTTGGTAGTCTCCTCCCTCTAATCATGTACCTCCTGCGAGGTGCTCAACATTGTTCGAGCCTCCAGTTCAGTTATCCTAGCCTGAAGCTGCTCGAGGGTTTCTGCGAGTTTTTCTATTTGAGATTCAACTGACTCTTTCTCCTCCTGTGTCAATCTTGAAACAAAGTGACATGATTTACTTACTACTTATTTGACCATGTCCTGCTCTATGAGAAGCTTCTCTTTTTCCCTCTGTAGCTAGGATTTTCCCTCCTGAAGCTCTACTTTCTCACTTTCATGGGCAGCTACACTGTCTTGCACTGCTCATAATTAAAATAGGACTTCATCTTTCTCCTTTTTCAAGGCTTCTATAGCCTTATCCTTCTCTTCTTGAGCTCTGTGGAATCGAGCTTCTGTTGCATCAAAAATCCTTCTTAACTAGGTTGGTTCGTCCCCAAATTCTGTGGTCTATGATGAGGAAGGAGTAAACGACATAATAGGTACTGTGTGGACCAAGCGAACAACCTATTGCACTTACTTCAAATCCCTCTCAATCCTTCCATTTAATTCCTTTTGTTTCTCTCTGTATCTCTGCAACATGTCTTCAAAGGAATCCTCCATATCTCCACGAACCATACTAATGTCATCGTCAATGAGAGTGGATTCCAAGTATGGATTATTGGTGCATGTCTTCTTCCTTGTTGAAGGTTTCTTCAGAGAAACTTTCGTCTTTTGTGATGTCACTATCCCAAAATGGGGATATTTAGGTGGAGGGGTGGTAGCTTCACCTCCTCCTTTCTATTATTATCCTTTGTCTCCTCCTCCCTGTCCTTCTACTTCATCTACTCCTCCTCCTAGTGAGCTAGACTCGTTATCTCCAGAAGTTTTCTCCTCTTCATCACTCTCTATGTCATGGAATTCAACCTTGTTTTTATGCTTCTTATTCCCACTGGACTGTCTGCCATGTTCAATTTGGATAACTATTGGGCTTCCTATGGTGTCAGTGTCATATAAATCTGCATCAGTGACAGGTACAAGAAATTCATTTGGCCATTCCTTTGTGATATGCTCCATATCTTCATTTGTCATCTTGTAGTATGACTGTAATTCTTCCTGGTTCTCATCTCTTCGTGTAGTGATGTAGATGAAGTGGGGATTAGTGTGGAACTTCACTATGGGTCAGTACTAATGAAGGGTACATAGTTTCATATGTGGAAATGATTCAATGGTGACCTTCAACTACTGATAATATCGATGAAAAATGACATTAGACTTCCACTGCTCCATCATGTCGTTGGTATACCACAAGGTGGAAAGCTGAGCAGCCAAGGGATCCGTAGGTTTAATCTCTAGGAAAGTGGCTCCTTCAGGCATTTTCCAAGCGAAAAATGCGATCAAAATGATCAACCAGTTGTAATGAAATTCATATCCTAATTCCTAGACTTCACGACAATCCTTCTCTAGGCTGCTAGTTGACGAGGTAGTTCGCCCAATTCATCTACATGCCCTCTAGAAACTTTCCTGCAAGGTCCACCACGAAACTAGTGACCTGTGTGGGGCATTTATTCCTCTCTAGCTTTCCAACTAAGAGTTGGCAAGAAAGGAAAACTTCTCCATCCTATATAAAGGTTGCCTTGTAACCTCGCTTCCCTTTTTCTATGTCTCCATAGGCTTCTTTGATGCACTGCACCAAATATCGGTCTGAGGCCTTCCCTGGATAAAACTGTTGTGGGCCAGGACCCTTCACATGTAAAACTGGGATCTAATGGATCAACACTAGATCCACAATAATCCTTTTGTTGAGCCATAGGTATCCACCATGATGGAATAACAGAAGGAGTTTAACGCAAGCGTTAACCTCCTAGTGGCAGCCAAAATGTGGGATCTTCATCACATTCAACACGGTTGACTGTACCAACCCCTTAATCCATGGCTGCAAGACAAGGAAAGGTTTCTTTCCATTTTTCTTCATTAAGTAGCAGTGAGGCGCTAACATGGCATAGTTCTTTCGGTCTCCAAAGTTGAAGTCGATGTGCTTCAATAGCCAGATCTGTCCTAACTGACTCTCGACTATGTGAATTCCTTTCGGAATGTATGTAGTGAACACATAATACTTGAAATCTCGAGGGATACTTTTGTGGTTAACAGTGCCATCTAGAGGAGAAACATACTCAGGAAGGATCAACGGGATCTTCTTCTCATTAGCCAGATCACCGCGGTGATTACTTCGTTGTTCAGTTACGCGGTTGATATAGGTGGAACGACATCTGGTCGAAGGGGAATCCTGCAATCCCCTAGTCGACAGTGCATGAATACCTTCAGACATCGGTCTGTATTCCATATGCCTATTAATAACTTCCTCGATAGACTTCTCCAACTCGTTAGGTTCACCCAACATTCTATCTTTTAACAGACAGGCGGGGTAGACAAACAGATAGGTGGGGTATAGTTTTGGATAACGATAGGAAGCACAACTCGATACTTAGACAATTCTCATCTTATCTCATTCAATCATGGGTAGCCAAAAGTGGTCCCAACGCCAGCATCGATGAGTTAAATAAGTGGGGCATCGTGACGAATCTTCCAACAGACAAGAAAATGCTTCCATCAATGTAGATTTATTCGTTATGGTGCAGTCTCAATGTACAAAAGTATTCCATAAGCCCATAAATGTGTTTCCTAACCATTCTAGAGTGTCATTATAACGGTCGGGGTGCCTCCAACGATCATATAACTTTGCCAGGGTGAATTCCAAATCCTTGCAGACCTGTTGTTCCAGCGAGGTTGAAACCCTGCGAACCTACCTCCTGCAAGGTTCCAGTCTGTGAAGTCTTCCATCTGGTTTCTATAACTTCTTGCAACTTTTCCAACTTAGCCTTGTTTTTATTGTGCTTCCTTTCCTTCTTTCCTGTGACCTGAGTCTCTTTAACTATTTCTGGGATCCTCTTTCCATTCTTATTCTTATCTTCCCGTAGCGTAGTGGCTTCACACTGTTGAGGTACCCTCAAAGGTTCTAAAGTTAATATCCCTTTTATTAACACTTCTTGATTGGGAATACTTATTTCTTTGATAGATAGGTCCTTCAAGTCTTCTTGCATTGTTTCAACCTTGATAGCTAATTCTCTTGCTGTCTATCCCTCTTGCATTGTTACTTTTCTCTATTGCTTCGACTTATCTTCTCATTCTTCTATTAATCGGTTAATTTTCTGAGCTATGAAATCCCTTAGTTATTGCTTTTTATTTTCTCTATCTTCTTCCTCTTCTTTTCTTCTAATCTGATCCTTCTCAATCCAATTCTTACCTAACAAAAGTGGGAAAGGAGCATTTTCCTCAACAAACATAATGACTTCAAATTCTTCTTCAGTCGATGTTCCACGAACATTAATAGGTACAGTAGTTACTCTTCCACATAAAGTTATCATCCTTCTCTTAAACAAGCCTATCCTTCCTAAAGAAGGTACCATAGTAGGCTTTCCCAAAATTTCCCAAGTTTCTTCTATCATAATATTCACTTGTGTTTCTTCATCCAGGACTATATAGTCCATGTTGAAATCTTATATTCTTGCACTTATGCATTGTTTTTCTTTCAGGATTTCTAATAAACTAACATTTTTATGAACATCCATCATTTCTTTTAACTATAATAATGTATTATGAACTTCCTCTGATCCTTTATCTTTATGAATTTCTACCATGCCCTTAGTCTCTCGATTTTTTTCATAGTTTTCTTTTCTTATGCCCATTTTTTTAACTTTAGCAATAATCCTTGGACAATTCTCAACTTCATGACCAAAAATATTACAACAAAGACAAACAGGGCCTACCCTAGGACATTCCTTAGAAATATGTCCCAGTCTTCTACAATTATAACACAAATTCAATCCTCTTTTTCTCTTAAATGTTCCCCAATATTTTTTTTACTGTGCCCTTACCCTAGGATCATAGTGTTGGACCTGCGATTGGGAAAAAAAAATTCTAGGTTCCTGTATCCACTTATCAGTCCAAAAACTCTTTCTATGCATAGGAATAACATATCTTTCTTCATTTCCATTAAATTTACTCAAATCAACTCTTTCTTTCAACTGTTCCCTAGCCTTCAGACTAGAACATAATTTATTAAAGATCCCTAAATTCATGCTTTTGAAACAAAAAATTTCACTTATCTTTCTCTTACCAAAGCACAAAGCTTACCTCTTTTAGGATCTTACCTCTTTTCTTCAGAACAACTTACTTTCTTGGCACAAAGCTTCACAACTCAAGTAGAGTACTGCGCACTTCAGCAATAGATCTACGCACAGAGCCTCTCTTTTTCTTAACTTTAGTTCCCAACAATCACAGTTTGAGGTCCCAGCAACGGAACCATTTGTTGACACAGGGGCAGACCCAGGGTTCTATGCTTAACATCACACCAAAAAAAACCCGACTACAGGCCCTTTCTACAACACCTGTGAATCAGGCGAAGTCTCACCCAAGGTAGAAGCAGGGGGCGTTACAGGACGCAAGTGTCTGTAACTAGGTTGGGACATAGATCTGTGATAAGAGTACTCTGCAAAATATTTTGTTACACTTAGGTAGTGACATGCATTAGTTTATTAACCTTATTAACACCATAGATCATAATAAAAGATAGATCTAGCATAGTAACAACAAGTGATTATGCACATTGTACAATTAGCACTTAGCACTTTGAGTCATATCTAGCATACAATTACCCTTTAATGTAAGCAAAGTATTTAAGCAACACATACATATTCATTACATGTCATAATCTAAGCACTAAGAAAAACATAACAGAGATAACACTGCACAAATCAATCCATGAGACACCAGATATACGAGGTTCACCCCAGGGTGGGGCTACATCCACAAACCACTTCGCCTCTTTATTATTCACCAAGATCTTACATCCAATCACCCCTGTACACTGAGCCACGGAGTCTAACTTCACACATGACATGAGATCTATGCACTAAGCACTAGATCCTCCTTCCAAAACTAGGTCAAATGAACAGAGACAAAATTTCTATCACAACACTTAATACCTTCTAAAAAATCACAGTAGAGCACAAAGCCTCAATGCACATACATTCCCTTGCACAACACACTTCTAAACTATCTCTTCTACAATACATTCCTATTATTTATACTTTGCAATATCTTACAATAGGGCTTAATCATGGGAAGAACCCATGGGCCGACATCCCATAAACTCGTTACAAAACCCTAGAGGACCCCTTACTGGGTCCACATAGCCCACAAAATCAGTGAGATCCACGATCTTAGCTCTGCCTAGGCACTCCTTCTTCGACCAATGCGTCAAAGTCCAAAAGTGGATGAAAGTTGACCAAAGTTTCCCCAAAACTTGGTCCAGGGCCAACAAGCCCCAAGCTGAGTCACACCACACAAATATTCTTCTCTAATATCAATTCCTTCTCCCATGGAAAAAATTCATTGAGACCAATCGTGTGCACAACTAGCCTTTTTTCATGTGTAGTTGTTTTTTTCCAATGCACTTAACCCGCCTTTTGCTACACATGATGACTATTTCACGTCAACATGCACATGCAACCAACATCGTGTCAGGCATGCTGACTATTCCTCAACACACATGACATTTCATGCCTTGCGCTAGAAACCCACTTAAGTTAATGTTGAAATTGAATAAAAGGTAACATTATTAATTTACATGCCCTACATATGCAACAAACATGCATAACTAATACTAACATGCACAACCATGCATAATTATGTACAATTTCAACAATCATAAATATCATAAACATACACATGATAAACAACATGTGAATTCATGTAAAACAACACTTATCTTTTGTTGTAATCCACCAACTATGTGTAGACCTCATATGTTCCTCCTAGCCACTAACCACACTGCTCATAATCTCTCACCTATGGGTCATCCCCGATCTAGGGCTATGACCCCACCAAGGAAAAGTCTACTCTCACCAGTCCCACTATGATCATACAACACTCATCAAATAGAACATGTCCAAAGGAACATATTATAGCAGAAATTCCCCATCATAGCCTCTCATTCCACACAACCTATCCCACCCCATGAAGTGTGTTGAAATATTTTTTGTTGTCATTGATTTCAACCCTAGTCATTGGTTTTGGACCGCAAGATTGATTAAGGTATTTGGACATGAAGGACAATGCACATGTAGACACAACACCCATGGATGGATAGTATACATCATGTTGTTTTTGGTGGTATGTGGCATGTCACGTGGATCCTCATGGTTGAGGAGAAATGAATTTTTGAAGATGACAAAGTTAATTGAAGAAGGAAGTACAGGTCAGCCCTGAAGATAATTAATGAAAATAATTACAAAATAAGAAATTATCAGGTCAGACCTAATATTAAAAGGAAGTGAAATAAAGGGTATAAATACATATCATTATAAATTAATTTTACACACAAGTCTAATTTTAGAGGAAATCTGAAGTAAAGATGGTAGGATTTCAAGGGAGGATGAAGTATTTTGGTGATGTGTTCTAAGGTATGTTATTTACAGGTCATCTTACCATTTTCTCTATAAAAAAATTTCTAGAACTATTCAGATGGTGAAATTGATATGGTATTGAAAATACATATCAAGGTACCTGTTATAAAAAATTCAGCTATTTATTCGGTATAATTTTGGAGATACACTATGTGGAAAATAGGGTTTTTGACTAGTCCTGAAGCTAGTCATAAAAAGGTGTTCCGGGTAAAACAGTAATAACTCCTCCATAGAAAATCCAAATGAAGTGAGACCAATTTCATTGGAAATATTGCGGACTTTAGTTTCTTTTTTTCTAGTTTCAGAATTTGATGTTAAATATTGAGCATGGGGCATTATGTACAAGTTCGTTGTCCTGAATAAACCATAATTGAATAAGGTATACCATTCTCTCTATAACTTTTTTTGGGGGAGGATTCAAGGAGTGAAACTTGGAGGTGTTTCAGGGAATACATTGAGTAATATTATCTACATGACCATATTATTCCAAGAATTGAATAATTTCATAAGTTGAAGAAGTCTCAGGAAGCATTATCAGGTTCTATGTGATGGCTGGTTGATGGTGATGATTTAATGTAAAGTTTTATTATCTCTCATATATTATTGGGTGGAAGGAAGGGGAAAGGATGGAGAGGTCAACCCTCTCTTGGAATTGGAGGAGTGTATCTTCCTCTTGGAGTTTTATCCCTCCCTTTATATTTGGAAGCTGTAGCTACCTTTGGATGTCATTACTTCCCTTGAACAATAGCTATTGATTATTTCTCATATATTGTGCATGGTGTATTTTGGTGTATTGTCGTGTATTGGTGTAACTATTATACTATTGTTAATTTCTCATTGGATATAATTGAATGGTTTAACTATAAGTTGAAAAAGTTTTTAGATTGTACTTGATACTGATTCACCCCCCTCTAAATATTTACAATTGGTATCAGAGTAGGTTGCCTTCAAAACAATTTAACCACTGGAAGGAAAATCCTAAGCAGAGATGGATGACCATGAGAAAATTTCAAATGGGATTCAAATATTTTATGGAAGAAATTATGCATACTAGAGTGATATAGTGAAAACTTACCTAACATCTTTGGGAGTAGACATTTGGTACTCAGTTGTAAATGGTTATGTAATCCCAAATAATTCTCCAAGCGATCCAAATGAGAAGAATCTTATGAGTTGTAATTCAAAATCCAGACATGTTATTCTAGGATCATTGGCACAAACCATTGCTAGAAAAGTGATGGGCTGCAACACTGCTATAGAGGTATGGGACAAACTCAAGAGTATCTACGAAGGTGATCCAAAATTTAAGTAGTTCAAGCTTCAACGGCATAGAGAGAAATTTGAAGATGAATGAAAAGCAAGATATTGCGACCTATTTTATTAGAGTTGATGAAGTTGTTAATGCTATCAGTGTAGTAGGTGAATAGATCGATGAATCCTTGGTTGTACAAAAAGTGTTGAGATCACTTCTCTTGAAGTATGATGCTATTGTCTCTGCCATTGAAGAAACTAGGGACTTGACCAAAATGACAATGGATGAATTACATGGGTCTCTTATAGCATATGAAATGAGAACAGGTACAAAAAGTGACCAACCAAATAATGAAGAATCCTTTAAAGCCATAAAGAAGACAAAAGACAAGGATACTGACCTTGATGAAGAAATTGCAAATTTCGTAAGAAGGTTCCAGAAGGGAAGTGGAAGATACAAACGTAAGTCTCCTCTCAAATGATTTAACTGTGGTAGAATATGGCATATTGTTGAAAACTATTACTATAAAAAGAGAAGTCTCAAGAATAAAAATATATTCTACTCCAAGGATGATGACATCTCCTTAGATGAGAGTGATGAAGAAGATAATGATGGAGGAGTAGTCTTCTTCATAACCCAAGAAACCTAGGATGATGATCACAAGAATTCTAAAGAAGAAGAAATCATTTCTGAAGAAGATTCAGATGAAGAAACCAACCTTGATTCCTTTTGGGGATACAAAGACAATGCAGAGAGTGAACAAGAAGATGAGAATCTTGAAAAGTTGAACCATGTTGAAACTGAAAATAGCAAGCTTAGAAACAAAAACATAATACTAAAAGGTGAATTGAGTAGTTTTGAAGAAGAGAATTACAAGCTTGAAAATACCATTGATAGCTTGAAGGAAAAATTAGAATATTATGAGAAATTGAAAGAAGAATTGGATCACACAAAAGGGGAGCTACTATTGACAATAGAAAAGTTGAATAATTTTGAAAAAAACATTGAAAAATTAGATGAGATCCTTAGCAGTCAAATATCTCCAAACAAGAAGACAGAACTAGGATACAATGACAGTTTGAAGAAAACAAAACAAGAGAACGAAGATGTAAATGATGAAACCAACACTCCAGAACAAGTTGAACTACAAGATAGAAGACTAGAATTCAGAAGGAATGAGACATCAAGAAGATCCTCTCCCATCAAGTATGGAAGAAATCATTATGAAGGAAACTACAGAAGAATAGATCGTGAACCCAAATGGGCCACACCACAAAGAAAATCACTTACTCCTAGGTATCAAAATTTCTTTCTTGGATATTGTTATACTTGTGGAAATTTTGGACACAAGGCAATCAATTGTAGAATCAAAGAAATGAATAGCTATGCAAGCTACATTAATGGTGAAAATAGTAGATATGGAAATGTTCGTAGACCTGTCAACATAAATTATAATCCATTTGACCCATTAATTGATCAAAATATTGTATGTTACAAGTGAAATAATCTTGGTCACAAAGCACGAGATTGCAGAGAGATGAAGGAAGATAATCGTATGCCAAATGTTTGTATACCAACTAAAACATGGAAAAGGAAAGGAATTCCACACAATTAAAACTGTCGAATAGCACTGGTCACTAAATAATGCAAATAATAAGATGAATGGTTCATAGACAGTGGGTGCTCATCTCATATGACCGTATATCAAAGAAAATTTGTCATCTTGAAGAAAAAGGGTGGAAATGTTGCATTTGGAGATAACTCATCTACAAAAATACTTGGAAAAGGAACTGTAAATCTTGGAAGTGAAAATGTAAAAGTAGGAAAAGTCCTATTGGTTGAATAT
>ML777883.1:720507-758991 GCA_009831015.1 Picea engelmannii
TGAAGCATAATCTCCTCAGTGTCAGCAAAATATGTGATCAAGGATACACTCTTACGTTTGACTCCCGAAAATTTAAAATATGAGAAAATAAATCAGGAAGATTGGTTGCAACTGCAACAAGAAGACCGAACAACATATACATCCTAGACATGAAGGAGAGAGAGAAGAAAAAATCCACACGAAAGTATTCCAAGGAAGAAAAAGTCCCAAAGAACAAAAATAAGGATGAAGTATTATTGAGTGCCACATGTTCAGGGGGAGAAGCCCCAAACAAGAGAGTTACCTTTTTCCATTAAACTCAAGGGGAGCAGCCCTACCCTTTGCCATTGATGTCAAAGGGGGAGAGAAATTGGGATCATTATGATAGGGGGAGAATGGGTGTTTCCATCAATGACAAAGGGGGATATTGTTGGAATATTTGTTGTTGTCATTGATGTCAACCCTAGTCATTGGTTTTGGACCACAAGATTGATGAAGGTATTTGGGCATGAAGGACAGTGCACATGCAGACACAACACCAATGGATGGATAGTATACATCATGTTGTTTCTGGTGGTAGGTGGCACGTCACATGGATCCTCATGTTTGAGGAGAAATGAATTTTTGAAGATGACAAAGTGAATTGAAGAAGGAAGTACAAGTCGGCCTTGAAGATAATTAAAGAAAAGAATTACAAACTAAGAAATTGTCAGGTCGGTACTAATGTTAAAAGGAAGGGACATAAAGGGTATAAATACATATCATTATACATTCATTTTACACACAATTCGAATTTCATAGGAAATATGAAGTAAAGAAGGTCGGATTTCAAGGGAGGATGAAGTCTTTTGGTGATGTGTTCTAAGGTATGTTATTTACAGGTCATATTACCATTTTCGCTATAATTTTTTTTCTAGAATGATTCAAATGGTGAAATTGATATGGTATTGAGAAGAAATATCTAGGTACCTGTGGTAAAAAATTCATCTCTTTATTCACTATAATTTTGTAGATACACTATGTGGAAGATAGAGTTTTTCACTAGTCCTGAAGCTAGTCATAAACAGGTGTTCTGGGTAAAAAAAAAAAAAATCCTTCATGGAGAATCCAAATGAAGTGAGAAAAATTTCATTGGAAATAGTTCGTAATTTAGTTTATTGTATGTGAGTTTCAAAATCTGGTGTTAAATATTGAGCGTGGGGCATTATGTACAAGTTCATTGTCCTCAATAAACCATAATTGAATAAGGTCTACCATTCTCTCTATAACTATTGTTTGGGAAGGATTCATTGAGTGATAATTGGAGGTGTTTCAGAGAATACATTGAGTAATTTTATCTACAGGATCATAGTATTCCAAGAATTGAAGAATTGCAGACGTTGAATAAGTCTCAGGAAGAATTATCGGGTTTTATGTGATGGTTGGTTGATGGTGATGATTTAATGTAAAGTTTTATTATCTCTCATATATTATTGGGTGGAAGGAAGGGGAACGGATGGAGAGGTCAATCATCTCTTGATATTGGAGGATTGTATCTTCCTCTTGGATTTTAATCCCTCCCTTTATATTTGGAAGTTGTAGCTACCTTTGGAATTCATTACTTCCCTCGAACAATAACTATTGATTATTTCTCATATATTGTGCATAGTTTATTGTGGTGTATTGGTGTAACTCTTATACTATTGTTCATTGCTCATTGGATATAATTGAATGGTTTAAGTATAAGTTGATTTTTTTTTTAAATTGTACTTGATACTGATTCACCCCCCTCTCAGTATCTACAAAGTGTACCCCTTCTCTACTCAATAGTCCTTTCATTGTCCCACTTCAATTTTAGGGCTTCAGTAAGAGGTCGGCTAGGAATTCTTAGAGAGATATGGCACTGGGAACACATGGTTGCATTCAGAGAGTCATGACACCCACTAGAACAACACACAGAGAAATATATTCCCAACAATTCTCTCATACAAAGAGAGTTCTCCACGGGCCTAACATCCTACTTCTTCAAACCCATACCACCAAGAATTTATAGGGTAACCAAATATCCATAGCTCCACTCTTCATCCATCATAAGAATAATTACCAACCTCCATGAATGACCAAGGATGAATGACAATTACACTAATTCTCAATAATAATATGTGCATGTTCCTTTATGACACTTGGCACATGAAGAACCACCTTTTTCTCCACTTGGTGATTGAAAATAGTCTCTTTCCAAATGGATCCTTGTAGCTCGGCTGTCTCCAGCCGATTTATTCTTTTTTTTTGTACTGGACTGATAAAATCTAGAGAATTGACCTTTCTAGGTATTTAGAATATTTGTAGTACTTCCCACTTCTATGGTTCAAGAGTAGGTTTGATTTACTGCACATAACATATTGTAGATATTCCTAGTGGATCAATTTCTTTGTCCTGATCTTCCTCTCACTTAGGAAATTATGATAAAATTATAACATAAATTTTATGAGTTAGGAATAATATTATTTTATTCATTGGATTAACTGCCCTTGACTTAGCCCCCTTTTCTTAAGCCCTTAGCCTCCTTTCCCTCTCATGGATTCCTATCCCCCCATACTCTTTCGTCTAACCTGGTTTGCAACAATGATGTACTTTATTAATAATATGAGAGATTACATATTACAATGATAGGATTTCTAGCCTTTTTTCATCTAGGCTCTTCATCCTAATAATCTCAAAGTCACTCCAACCTAAAACATATACATACACAGGCATTATGGCCCCAAAATATCCTACCTCACCATCCTATAAAACACAAATATATTTACGACTAGGGATCAACCTAGAGGTATTACAGTTATCAATGCTCATTGGCAATGAAGCAAGGTCTATGATATTGAGGTGACTTCGTCGGGGCTATGGACACTCGCTAGCAGGAGAGCAACACCAAAAGTGTGATAAGGTTACATAGAGATTATACAAAATAATACCCTAATACTATAAGTTGTATATAATTGGGTTTCTTACTCAAAATGTAGTTTGGTGATCAAAAGGACTTACCTTTTGTGTTTGGTCAAAATCAGATCCCTACGATAAGGAAAGAAATGATTTCCAAATTGCATATAGAAGGATCGATGGGTGGTTTTTTTTATAACTTTGTATTTAATTGAAACTGGTTTTTCTTTTATCAAAGGTATAGTTAGATATGTTGGTTTCATCTAGTGAATCACCATTTCTTGAGTACACAACACACCCTTTAAAATTTTCAATTTTTGGGTACCAATTTTCTTTTTTAACTATTTTTAACTTTCTTCTTTTCGCTTTCCCTAGGCTGCACATTTGTTTTTGTTAAGTTTATGAATTTTTCCTTTGTTTTCTTCACATTTAAAAATATCAAGAAAACCTAAAAAATATTGTGTTTTGCATAGGGGAAGGAGAGAAAAATAAATAATTAAAAAGGCAAAACAACCCAAAGTTTATCTAGAGTGTCGATGAATCCATCGAGGTTCGCCCTGAAAGAACATGCATAGTGATTTATGAAACATTGATCCCGGTGCAAGTTTTAATTGAGTATCGATGATCAATGTCGAAAGGAGTCTAGCTATTTTGAAGTGACAACTTTTTAAGGAATACAAATCATTGATCATGCAATTGGGCATCAACAAAAAAATTTAATGTCATAAAATGAAAATGTTAACTAGTTTCATCAATCATTAATGGATCATCGACATCGGAAAAAATCCATGTGATTCAAGGATGAAATAAGTAGATTTCTCTCGATACCTATCAAGTATTTTCTAAAGAAATAAGACTATCCATACGATCACAAACTATAATGGATCTCGACCATTGGATCCTCCTCATGCATTATATCCGCTTTGATTACCATACATGTCCATGTCACTTTCCATGTTATCAATCCACATCACTTGCCACACCATCATTCCATGTCATGTGTTGTACATTTCCACTTCATTGACCATACTTCACCCTTTCCATGTCATCATCTATATGGTATATCAATTAGAGGTCTTACAAAAATCCAATAGGATTTTCTCTAAAACCCTGATGACAATGAAAGCCTAAAGAGAAGTATCGATGATAGGCATCGATAGAAATATTATGGATTGGGTGTGAGAAGAGTAACACACTTACTCTGATGCTGATGAAAAAAATTTCCACAGCATGAATATTAACCATTCAATCATGGGAAAGAGTGGATCTTGATTGTTTTTCCTTCCACATGAACTGTGCTCGAAAAGGTCATGATTCTTTTTTTTTCCCAAATGCAGAAAACGTTCTAAACTGTTTGTTAATGAGAGGAAAACCCATTTGGTATTTTTGAGATAAATTTGTATCTTGAAATCCATTTGAGACATTCCTTATAATGTTTAAAGGTATGACCAATATCTACAACTTTTTATTTATAACTTTTCCATGATTCCACACTGTTTGTTTTCAATTTTTTAAATAAAGATATGGTGTGAAAAAATCTTACGGTACTTTTGCAATAACCTTCTATTATGATCCCCATTTTGAGAATTTCTTACATAATTAGAAAGGTATCATCAATATATAAAACCTTTTTAGTAAAAAATTTATTGATTTGGTACGATTCATTTCAGGTTTACAAAATAAAGGAAATCAGGCTCAGGGAATTGAGTTGAATGTTTCGTTTTAAAATTGATGGATTGTTGTATTTGATAAACATGTTGAGAGAAGAGTTTTGTATTCCTAATATGCATATTTTATGATCCACGTTTATGCAAGGAGATTCATATAGAATGGTGAGAATAATTTCAATGTTGCATGCTGCAAAATGGTAGATTTATGTTAGCTGACAAACAAAAGCATGAGACTAGTTGGAATAATTGTTGATTGGGTGCATGACCATTCCATATTTAAAATTGAATGGTTACTAAAGATGTAAGAACAAACTTAGCTAGAGTTCGTTGTGCCTAAAATAGAAAATCAAATTAAATATGCATGCATGATATTTCTAAATAAAGAACAACAAGTTGAATTAATTAATAAAGGAAAGATTTATGAGGTTGAACTTGCATGAATTAAAGTTGGCAGTTAACTAGAGATGTGACTAATGCGTGATCTCTTGCATTGCTGATTTTGCAATGATATTTCTTACCAAAAGATGTAGATTGTATGATTAAATTACATGGTTTTTTTACAAAGTTGCTTTTATTTTTATTTTATAATTAGATTAGTTTTTATCTTATAAATAAAGAGATCAATGTCTTAGTAAAGGGTATTGGATTTTAGGAACTATTTCAAGGGGTATTTTGGTCCCTAGAGTGATTTCAAGAGGATTGTAAGAGGATAACTATTTCAAGGTTGATTTATGAAACTATTTGAAGTCAAGACATTTTGGTTTGCTGAATTTTTGTGTGTTTATTCATCATTCTGGATTATTCTACAATTAATTAAATGTTACAAGCATCTAGTAAGAATTTAAATACTTTTAAACTATCTTATTTGGTTGAATGAATTGCTAGATAATTTCAGTGAATGATTATTTTCTTTACCTATTAATATTTTTTTATGTTATCTAGGATATTGTGTAATTATTTATAAATGTGTCACATTTAAATATTATCTGTTTGTATTGTTAATTAGTCATTGTTTTCTATATGTTATCTAATAAGTAATATATTCTTAGTGAAATTATTTCCTCAGGAATATAAAGACTCGGATAGTTTTTCATCGACTATTGCCACAGGTTATCCTTAGCACATACTTCTTCAAACTCTTTCGTTTATTTATTTCCTGCAGTATATAGTATTAAAATATAAAACGATAAAAAGAATGAAATCAGATGACTTTTAAAATGCATCAAACGGTTGTTGGACCATTCACACCAAACAGGGAGGAGTCTAATTGTGCCTCATCCTTGTTTTTAATCTGTACTATTGAGAATTAAGAATGTATCCTTCTCAATGGATCTGTAAGAAGGATTCCAAGAAGAGAAACCTCCTAGCCATGGATTCAAGCAATCGGGTAGAGAGAAACTCAGATGTGGATGAGAAATTTCCATGACAAGATCCAGGTCAAGAAGACAATGTGGATTCTTTATTTGATTCTTGTTTGTAGTCCAATATCATAGTAGTCGATCTAGTTAGCAATCTTAGGCTAGAGGCTCATTATCATCCTAGCCCATATTCATTGGGGTGTGTAGACAAGGATGTCGAGATCAAGGTCATGAAACAATGTAAGATCAATTTTTTTGTAAGTGAAGATTTTTTTAATGAAGTGGAGCTATATGTAGTACCGATTGATGTGAGATGTGGTGTATTTTTTGGAATCCCCTAAATTTATATTAGGGATGTGATCTTCCTGCAAAGAGAAAACCAATATCGCTTGTTCAAGTATGGGAAGTATTCCATCATCAATGTTTATAAAGGTAAATCAAATATCTCGTGGGTGAGTGCCAACCAAGCCCCAAAATTTGATTAATTCAAGTAAGAAGTATGTTTTTATTTTCTTACTAGTGAATCTGTTGGGTGATGAATTAATAAGAGTAAAGGAATCCCATGAGGGGTGTACTAAAAATAAGAAAAAAAAGTTGGAGGAGTTGTTGCAGACATACAAAGGAGTATTCCAAGAGCCTAAAGGAGTTCAAACTAAGAGGAAAGTGGAGCATGAGATACTTTTTTTTCCTGACTCCCCATTACAAAATATTGGGTGGTATAGATAGTATATTCTAGAAATAGATGAAGTGAAGAAATAGTTATAACAATTGTTGGAGTAGAGAATAATTTGACCAAGCACCTAACCTTGTGGGTAACATTTGATTATAGTACCCAAGAAGGATGGGACTTGGTGAATGTGTATCAACTACAGATCTTTGAACAAGATTACACTCAATAATCGGTACCCTCTTCCTAGGATCAATGATTTTTTAGACAATTTGCAACATGCCAAGTAATTCACCAAGTTAGATATCAAATTGGGATACCACCAAGTACGTTTCAAAGAAGAACACACCTGGAAGACTACCTTCAAGACAAGGAAAGGTTTGCATGAATGGTTGGTCATTCCATTTGGTTTATGTAATGCACCAACTACATTTATGAGATTGATGAATGATGTATTACACCCATATTTAGATTCATTTCTTATAGTGTATTTAGATGACATATCAGTTTATATCTCTACCCGGGAGGAGAACATCTCACATCTCATGTAGGTGTTAGAGAGTATGAAAAATCACCACATAAGATATGTTAAGAAAGTTGTTAGCTTTAAAACTCGGAGTGATGCTACTACTAATAATAATAATCTAATTTTAAGGTCACAGTCAATCCATAAACCAAATTGGTGTATGAGACCTCCTTGTTTGTGGGACAAGGGACCCACTCTGTGCATCGATGTGAATACTAAATTCTACAGAGGTATACATAACCTACCCCCCTCTATATTTGAATTTGTGACCTCTTAGGAGGAAACACGTGTTCTTAAACATTAGGCCCACTACTTGGTTGGATGTTGGTTGTCAATCTTAGTTTCATGAACCTTAAGAAATGTGAGTTTTCTCAGCAGTCATTAGTGTACTTGGGGTATGTGATCGGTGGAGGGGACATCAAGATAGATCATGAAAATATGGAGGCCATAATAAAATCAAAATTTTCTACTAATGTCATTGAAATTAGGAGATTGTTTTTGGTAGCATGGTACGTACAAAATTTCATAGAATATTTTTCAGTGGTAGTTGCACCACTCCACACCATAACAATAAGTGGTAAGAGTTTCTAGTGGGGAAAGAATTAGTAGAAATATTTTGATGAGATAAAATGAAAGATTAGTCAAGCACTATTTCTCACATTTCCTAACTTCCAAAATCCCTTTGAAGTGGAGATAGATGCAAGTGGGTATGATATGGGAGAAGTTTTGATGAAAGGGGGTAAGCCACTATGCTACCATTCCAAGATGTTTCATGGGAAAGTTTTTAACTACCCTACATATGATAAGGAACTCTATGCTCTGGTTTAATTTGTTAATAAGTGGAAGCATTATCTGATGGGAAAATGAAACTATTATTCACACATATCACCAACCACTTTGTAGGACCGGAGTAAGATTCGAAAAACTAGACATTACAAGTGGATGGGGGTTTTGCGGAAATTTCATCTAGTGATTAAGTATAAGAAGGGAAACACTAATAAGTTGGAAAAAATTCTTTCAAGGCCACCCACATCCAATATTACATATTTGGTAACTCTTATTCACATGGATCCTTTTACCCATGATGCATACAAATAGGAATACACAAAATATGAGGACTTCAAATAGGCATTTCAATGGATGTAGGACCAAATTAATGTAGAAGAAGGTGATGACATGGATAGCTATAATCTCTAGAATAGGTTTATCTACAAGCTATGTGACAAGATATATGTTCCTAAAGGTGAAATATTTCATCTTATTAGGGAGGCTCACACCTTCAAGGTTGCAGGACATTTTGGTGTTGGGAAGATGGTTGCTAACTTACAAGGCTCAAATTGTGTCTTATTTCAAACCACCAATCCCTATCTAACACATCTAGGTAAAAACGACTTGGCTGCAAGTTTTGGGAAGACATAGGGATTGTTATTTTCATCCCACATATTTTGGGAGTTGATACATATTATTCCATTATCACATTATTCCTTTACATTACTCCATTCAAAGGTATCCCACAACTTGCACTTAAAAATAACACATTGGAAAGATGAGAAATCCAATTGCATGATCTCTTGTATATTTTTTACATAATCTAAATTCACATCTACTAGGTTATGATCACAGTGGCTAGCATGACTATATCGGTTGAAGTCACCCTCCACTCCATATTTAGTGTGTGTTGTGAACACAATATTTATAAAAATAGATATAATAAATAATAATTAAACACATCATAAATAAAAAGTCATGTCTTATCTAAGGATGGATCTATTCATGAAAGGGCACCATTGTGAGGATATATAAACGGGACCTCATTCTCATTGTAATCATCTCATATTTTATACAATATTATTTAATATATTA
Source organism: Picea engelmannii (assembly GCA_009831015.1). Classification (NCBI taxonomy): domain Eukaryota; kingdom Viridiplantae; phylum Streptophyta; class Pinopsida; order Pinales; family Pinaceae; genus Picea; species Picea engelmannii. The sequence continues at coordinate 729,487 of ML777883.1, forward strand.
TCCTTTGTTGATCATAACCTATTTTCCTACCTACATTGGGTATTTACCTGGCGTACCAACTTGGTTCACCACAGTGTGACATGTTCATCATCAGGATCCTTAATGAAAAAATCATGTCCATATTCCCACATAGATTTGAACAAACAATTGCCAACAAAGGATTGTGTCATAGCTCTAATAACCTAAGAATTAATAGAAACATAATAGGTGTTGTAATTCAAACATGCACTATAAAGTGAATAATGTACATATCGATATTGTTATAGAGTTTTTGCATACAATCCCTATTTTTAGTGCATCCTCTTCACCATCAGATTAATGACCAGATGCACCATGTTTCTCTCTAATTTGATCAACCACCTAGATATTAGGACATATTATTATAGCACAAATTTCCACACCTATGCATTTATGGCATGGCCCAACCCTTTCACTAGCTTACTAATTGAAATCCCAATTTCCCTCATCAAAGTCACCTAAAAAAATTGACTTTTGCTTATATCCACAGGTTTCCTTTGTGCAACACATGGAAATCCATTCCTTGCTAGCTTTCAACCCATGGATTCCCTAAACAAATGGAAAAAAATTAAATAATTCCACTTTTTCGGACGATGATTTCATTTGGGCGTGTTTCCCAACCTCCATAAGCATGTGCTAAATGGAATTCAACCTCTTGAACCTATGAAGGATGGTATAAATGCACCATTGGGGGAATGGATAAGGAGGAAGAACTAAGGTGCAATATCATGCTAGAAAAAATTTAGCAAGCTTCCCTAATCCCTTCATTCTTTGAGTAGCGTCCCATACCTTGAAACTGTTTTTACAGTGTTCCTTCCTTTCTCTATATAACTACAAGGTGCATTCCTATCCCTATTAATTTATCCAAGGAAGAGCCTCACTGCTAATTTTATGGTTGAAGGTATTTCGAGGAACCCAGGGAAGTTGGCTCTGAACCATGACCAAAGGTTGGATCAAGTTGTAACTACCTTTCTCACATTGTTGTTGATAGAAGAGTTATTTTTCGCTCCTATTGCGTGTTTATTGGTTCATGGTAATGATATATGTTAATGGATGTCATGTGTATTTGAATCTATGAACATGATATATGTTATTTGAATGTATAACTACCTTGTAGCATTCTATTCTTGGTTTCCTATTATAGGCTATTTTTGAGCAGAGATCAGGAGTGATTCAAGAAGCGAGAGAGGGAATCGACATCAAATGAAGGATTCAACGTGTGAGGCATCTCATTTTTTCTTTATCTCTATCCTTTTATAAAAGTATTTATTTGTTGAATGAATTGATATATATAGGGTAAGTTTCTGTCTTCTAAATCCGGTCTTGCTCTGATGTGACTTGACCCAATGTCACGAGGGAAAATTCCTTTAAACAGAATTGGTGACCATACTAGGGATTCTCCTAGTTTGGGTCGGTTGTAGGGTGTATTGTATGTATTTTTATTTCTGTGATTTTTCCTATTTTCTGATCTTTTTTGCAAAGATTTTATTATATGGAAACTTTTCCATAAGTTTCTGGGAGTCTCCCTATTGAAAGTCCTTTTTATTTTTCCAATTTTATAGAGTTATCCATGCTTTTATGTTATATCAGATATGGATATCTGTGCTTTTACTATTTATGACCCATGGACATCTGCATGTCTCAATTACCACAGTCACAGATCTGTGTGAAATTTTTGAAAAATATTTTTCTTTCTTTAGTCTCTAGGAGATTTAGGGGATTCTCCAAGTCATCCTGGGCTTCCTCAGTTTGTGATTGTTTTGTATCAATGTGTTAAGTCCTTGAAAACTTCTAAGTCATAGAAAATATCTTTCTCTTGGTTTCCCAGTGTTCTTGGATTCTTTTTATCTTACATATTAAAGTGAAATGATTTTCATTTTGAATCAGGTATCCTATAGTTTCAATAGAAAGAAAACAAAAAAAAACTAGTTTTTTTGCTACTTAGGAAACTTTCTTGATCTGCATTGTTTTCCATGGTTATTTGAAAAATGAAAAGACATTAGCTCAGGATTTTGTTTTCTTCTCACGTTAAATCATTTCAAAAGAAAAATAATAAAGAACATCCTTTGTTTTCTTATTTTTCTTTTCTCAAAAGGATGCATTATCATCTTGCATCAGAAAGATGAAATTTACATTTTAAGGTTTGTTACGAGGAAAATGTCTCATTGCTAGGGGAAAACCACAACAGATGGAAATGACTACAAAAATAAAATATATTCTCAAGTATGATATATAAACAAATATGCTAGCAAGACAAGATAAAAGGCCTACTTCGTTCGGACGTTCGATGAAGTCCACCATTGAGCACTTGACCCAAAGCAATATACATGCAACTAGTCCTCAACAACCAAGCAATGCAAGAATATGATGATAATATATGATTTCAGCACATTCAATAGCATAATCCATTAAAATTCATAACAAATACGCCCATGGAATAATAATTTAAATGTTTTCAAGATATCAATTAGACGAGAAAAGAGTATTTCTATTAAGATGTAATCAACACAAATGAATAAGTTACAGACTTTTGTGTCGGTGTGGTTCGGAACCGAGAAAATAAGTTCCTTCCAGCTCATCCTCCACCACTTCAATCCTCCACCAAAGGCAAGCTCATATAAGAGAGACAATGAAGTTCTCCATCAAATAAGGGAAGATCTTGGGGGCTGAACAATGTGTTTAGACTTAAAGGATAAAGGGATGGAAACTCAATGTGAAGTGAATAATTCCTCTAGAGTAACTTTTCTCTCAAAGTTGAATTCTTTCTCCTCTTTTCCATAGCTCGGAATTGGCCCATTTAAAGCCTTCAAGTGGAACTGAAGGGTCAAGTCGGAACGTTTCCAGTATATGGAAGGCCAAGGATCATTGATCTCTTTTCGTGACATGGAAACTTGACACTATTTTTCATTTTTGGGCACATTTACTGATGTACGTGGGTTGTAGTGGTGTAACTTGTGTATACGCATGTTTTATAGTAGGAAATGTGCGTATATGTAGAAAAAATGTATTTTTAGCTCTGCGATTTGTAAAAAGGGATTAAAAGTTTGCATGGGGCAATGGAAAAAGGCCTTATGTGCAAGATTGTGTGGGGTGAAGCAAATCTTGCTATAATAGATGCCCCCTAATGTGTGAAGTCAGAGGAGTATCTACAATGGAAAAAATAAATTATAACAAACCCAAAAGTTGATTAATCGGGACCCAGCTAGAAGAACTTGTTGCTCATTACAATCTGTACTGATTTTTCATACATGGCTACCAATTTAAATTACACTGCAGATCCATGTGAAAATATACCAAACAACTCTCCATGGCCATGAATAGGAAAATACAAATGTGCTTACATGCCAATGACTATCATAGTCATGAGCAAGGCCAAGTAGAACCAGTCTCAAAATCAATCTGAAGATATTTTTACACAATGGAGTACAATTTGATCTCCCATGATCACTGAAATCATACAGGTATTGGTCCAATGAAAAGGAAGAAACAACTCAAGAAATTTGCAGCTACATATTGATGTCTTCAAGTCTTCTACACAATCCGCCAAAGGAGCAAGTCTACATTGTTTTAATAAAGGAGTTGAGGTTGAACACAATGAGACTTCGCTTGATTACCAGTCATTGAGGTATACCATTAAAAAATGTGAGACAACCTACCAATGATGAAAGTAGGTATCAAGGCAGTGAGTACATTCTCACAAGTGTGAATAAAGGATTTGGGGTCAAAAACTTGAAGAATCCATCAATAAAGAGATATTGATGTATTCCCAACTATCGATGGAAAGAGAACCTACCACTAATGACTGCAAGCCTCTAGGTACTCATAGGACTTTAGGTATTATTTCCAGAATAGATGAGCTGAATTCAATGGAAGGAGACCTGTTGAAAGGAGAGAATTAAGGAATCTCTCATTATTCAGCATGAGGTACAAAGTAAGAGTTTCATGATTTGGAAGAAATCAGACAAAGAACATGTTCACGAACCAATGACCCTGTGCATCTTTCATGCATGCCAAGTGAAAGTGGTACAAAAAAAATCTTCTGAATAGAAGCCAATGAGGAAAACTGTTGAAAAAGGAGAGGAAACCACAAATAAGGCTAATGGAATCCAAGACATCGCATGAATCCCAATGTGTGAATAGATGTTTTCCCGTTGAACACAAGGGAAACCACCTAGTCAATGACCAATGATGAAATGACTACTGTTGGTTTCAAGGTTACCAACCAATGAGGAGAGTAGGACACGGTGCGTAATAGGACTATAACATCATGTGATTCTGAGACAAACTGAGGGTATGGATGAAATGAAAATTCAAGAGTTTTAAGGAATGGCTGACATAGGTTGATATACATCCTTTGAAAAAGAGCATGAGACATATGGAAGACTCTAGTAGCATAGACTCAATGATGAAACCATGAGATGCAAGAGGCATCAATCAAACTTTCCATAGGGACTGGAAGAGTAACTAATTGGGGGAGTAAACTCTCTGTAACAAGCTCAACTTCCTAAGGCCATGCTAATCCCAAAATTATGATGACAAGTGGACTCAATAACGTTTTTCTCTATTCAAAGGAGACATGATTGTTGCCAATATAAGATAATACTCCCCTCTCGCCCATCTTTTTTTTTTTCATAGTCAAATGAATGTTATGATACAAAGGAGGAAACGAGTGTCGCAAGTAAGAAAAACTAGTTCCAGCAGTGGAACATACCTATATTCAATGCAAGGAGGTGCATGCGGGAGATGGACACTCGGGGGAATATTTTCTCCTAGGTATAGCGTGTCAAATTGTGAAGGATATAAACGAGGCTATGCTTGGTTGAGGACGAAAAACTGTTGAGGAAAACTGTTTATAATGCAAAGCAAGAACTGGATATAGGCTCAATACTGCAAGCAGGGGCATGAGATGCAATCACAACTTAACGCCAAAAATGTCCTTTTTCTTGGTATTTATTCTACTTGGTGTGAAAAAGGGATAAACTTGTACCAAATAGAAGTCTTTTCAAATCCAATTTACGAGTGTGAAAGAGACAAGTTCACTCGACAATATTTTCGCTTTTTGAAAACAAGTCAGAAAAAAGGTTAAATAAGACTCATGACCTTTCCAATCCAATTTAATGAGTGTGAAAGGGACAAATTCACTTGACAATCTTTTCACTTTTTAGACGAGTCGAAAAAGAGATTAACTCAGATTCATTGAGAGGTTTCTAGGCGGCATGTCCTGGGGGAGGCCAAGGCTCCCATGTTGGACTTATGTGAAATGTTAGCATCTTACGAATAGCCAACACAAGATTGGGAAGACCCAAAGCTCTCCAATTTGAGGAGGATAAATCTCTAGTGGAGGTTATCGTCTTCATGATATATTGGATAATGTATCTTACTTGAAAGGACATAGGTGGAGGCATCAGATACCCCATAGGACCATCCCAATCAAAGGGAAATTCTTCAGGACTTGGAGGGAGATTACTCAGGGAGACTAAAAATCTCTCTTGTTTAGAAGGTTCAGTATTAGAAATGATAACAACATGATTGAAGGATGCATCACCCTCCAAAAGGAGAGTTGGATTGACCAAGGATTGCATTAGTATAACCACTTCTTCAACTCTGGGTTGAATAGGATGTGTGATAATAGGGACAGGAGACACATCGCCCACGTCAACAGGGGTGTGGTCAAGATAATATTGCATTGGCATGACTACCATGTCAATAAAAGGAGAAACAGGGTGTGGGGAAACCACAGACGTCTCAGAAGTCGATGGGACCCCAAGTGAGAACCATGCTTATGGTATCCTAGCAGTAGAAGGAGACATTAGAGTAAGGTTATTTCCTTCGCGAATCCTACAAAGTAATTTGGGCTCTCGTCTGAGACGTCTAGGCTTCTAAATCATATAAATTCCCCCAACGTCATTTACAATGGCTAGAGACATGATTTTAGCGTGATTTTCATAGGTTGGAGGTTCATTTCCAAAATAATGTATAGAGGTTGGATATGTGATATCGATATGACTCGTGGCGACTAGAGTGATGCCCCCATCATGACTAGAAGTGACTGGTTGTGGGTTTTCAACATGACTTGTAGAGGTGGTCGACCAATATCCAAAATGACCAGCAGTGGTTGGTGGTAGAACTCCAATATGACTGACACTGACTGGACTAGCGACAGTAGTGAGTTGTGGCATTTGATAACAAGGTCCCAGGAAATTTTGGTTTTGAAACATTGCAGGCTAGGAAGGGTCCTAGTTTACACCCTGTCCTTTTTCGAAAAGGTAGTATCCTCCATCTAATTGATCCAAAGAGGTTTTTATGGGCATCATCACTGAAGCATATGTCTGCGAAGAGACAAGATTATGATAAGGATTGTTCAAGTGGGGATATATGTTGACCCCATGTGAAGAGGTTTTGTGAATAGGGTGACCCAAACCATAAAATCAATTACCCCTGTATGAAAGACCTGAGGATATATGTGGACCTTCCATGGGAAAATTTTTGTAGAAATCGGCATGGCAGATGAAAGATACATGGATTGGGTGTAATAAGTAGAATAACTACCCATTTTAGTATTGTCTCATGAAGAAACATAGCTAGGACTAGATCCGTAAGAAGGGAAGTTCCAACCTCCCATAGTGAGAGTTGGTTCGGGGGCATGACTCCTATCAAATGAATATATAGACTGAGGGGTCATGGTTCCCCGAGATCCAATGCTAGGATGCATATAAGTGGTCTAGGGAGAGGATGGAAAGGGTGAAGGCACATTTGTCATATCAACAAGAAAATGATTAGAGACCAAAGGCATGGACTGAGTGTCATAATTTTGGATACCATTAAGAAAAGTGGAGGGATTCGTCCCCATGAAATGAGTGAATGCCTTGGGGGTGGGGGGGTGAGTGGTAAAGGAGGGAGCTACAAGAAATCCACTATCGATAACAATGACAACTCAAATCACAGTATAAAATCTCAAAGGTCTACTAATAACAAAGAGCACACCAAAAATAATCAAATGGATGATATGCACACAAACAAGATAAAGTGGTTGAAAGGGGACTCCCTCCCTAAATAAGGTATGCCTCACCCAAGAGGGGCCTGAGACTCCCTGCTAAATATTAGAGGTATCAAAATCAGTTATAATGGCCCTCATGTGCTTAACAACTAGTCGGTCAAATCCCCTTGGAGAGGTAATCCTCCATAAAGGTTGTGTGTTGTCCAACCCTTATCTGACCCAGGGTACCTGAAAAATAACCCCTACAAGTAACCTATGCAGCGCCTAATTCAAGAAACTAAGCAACCATAGTATAAACTATGCACAAGAGAGAGGTCATAAGTCAAGTCCACCATATGGGTAGGGTAGCAAAACCCGAAACCTTGAAAGAATCGCTTCTCATGGAGGTAAGGGCACTAGCAAGATCCCCAGATACGAGTAGATCCCCATATATATCTATGACGCTAAGAAGGTATCAGGGGGATATCCCTTCAATTGACCTCGCATTACCTCGTGATTAACTCCAGTGTAAGCGGATCCTTCTGACATGACCGATTATACAATGGATTTCTCCACTCCCTTTGTTAGACACAGATGTTGATTTAATATCCTTGGAGAATTTTACTCACAAAATCCTATTCCAAGGAACTAAATCCTAATCTAGTTTGTGCACCCTAGAAAATAAAATCGTTACTAATCAATTTTGAATTATAGTGTTAATTTTAATGGTCGTGCTTACTCAAAAAGGTGCAATCGTGAAACTAGTGATGTTATGACTCGGCAAGTAAAGTAAATGAATATGAATACATGCAAAGTCCTAACATCAATTTCTAATGAATGATATGCTTCTTAAAAATGCAATTTTCAATTCAATTATGAAATTCTAAATAAAAATGCAATCTTTCTTTACATGCACTAAGATAGATGGAAAAGTATCAAAATATCAAAATGCCAATCAATGTAAAATGCCTAATATTTTTGTATTTTCAATATAATAAAAATGAAAATGCATGGACTAAAAAGTAGCTTGATATATAAAGACTCTACTGTGTATAGACATAGACAACCCAAGTAGGATACCAAGGAGAAAAACACCCAACCCAAGGTGCAAGGACAATCAAAATGAAAATATGATGAAAAAGGAACCACCCAAAAATTCAACCAAAGATAGGCTTCCTATCATTCCACAGACACTTAACAGTCACTACAAAAACCCAAGAAGACTCAGCAATCATCAAAACCTACCCAGCAACCACAAAACCTAGCAAACAAGAAAAATAGGCTGATGTACGCAATTTTTCAAGGCGAAAGAACATATGTGTGTAGCTTGTAGAGGGACAACATGCATATTTACACGACTGTTGAAACAATACCTACGTATATGTGTCAAAACACAACTAGGATAAGGGGAAGCCTGAAAGAATCATACCCAGAGTGAATAGAGGTTGTCAAGAAATCATACGACAAGAAACTCAATATGAATGAGAGAAATTTGAGAAAAACACTCCAAACCTCAAGAAATAAGATTCAATCCCCAGTATGGTCGCTAATTATGTTACGAGGAAAATCTCTCTATGGATAGGGGAAAACCACAATAGATGGAAATGACTCCAGAAATCAACTTTATTCTCAAGTATGATATTTAAAAAAATATGCTTGCAAGACAAGATAAAAGGCCTACCTCATCCGAACATTCGATGAAGTCCACCATTGAGCACTTGACCCAAAGAAATATACCTGCAACTAGTCTTCAAAAACCAAGCAATGCAAACATATGGTGATAATATATGATGTCTTCACATTCAATATCATAATCCATTAACAATTATAACAAATATGCCCATGAAATAATAATTCAAATATTTGCAAGATATCAATTGGACGAGAAAAAAGTATTTATATTAATATGTAATCAACAGAAGTGAATAAGTTACAGACTTCCATGTAGGCACGGTTCAGAACCTAGAAACTAAGTTCCTTCCAGCTGGGCCTCCACCACTTCAATCCTCCACCAAATGCAAGCTCATATAAGAGAGACAATGAATTTCTCCATCAAATAAGGGAAGAGCTTGGGGGATGAACAATCTGTTCATACTTAAAGGATAAAGAGATGTAGACTCAATGTGAAGTGAATAATTCCTCCAGAGTAACTTTGCTCTCAAATTTGAATTCTTTGTCTTCTTTTCCACAGCTCGGAATTGGCCAATTTATAGCATTCAAGTGGAACTTAAAGGCCGAGTCAAAACATTTCCAGTATATGGAATGCCAAGAATCATTGATCTCCTATCATGACATTGAAACCTCACACTATTATTCATTTTTGGGCAAATTTCCCTATGTACGTGGGTTGTAGTGGTGCAACCTGCATATATCCATGTTGTTTAGTAGGAAAGGTGCGTATATGTGGAAAAAAAATATTTTTAGCTCTGAGATTTGTAAAAAGGGATTAAAAGTCTGCATGGGGAATTGGAAAAAGTCCTTTTGTGTAATATTGCATGGGGTGAGGAAAATATTTCTATAACAAGGTTTGAAGGATTGTTCATGCATTTCCTTTTTGAAGCTCTTTTCTTATTTGAAGAATTAGTTAAAAATTTTCTTTGTCAATGTTCTTATAAGTTTCATTTTTGTAAGAGTCTCAAACAACATCAGTTGCACCTCCATACCCTTTGGGTAGAAACAACCACTAAAATGAACATTAAACTTAAAATGTACTAGACTTTGTTTCTAAGGTTCACAAACAAGTTTAGGGTTAGAGCCTTGGATTAAGATTGGAGAGACAACTCTCCAAGGCCATTGAACAAACGTAGGAGATTGATCTAGGGAGAGTATTTAATCCAATTTTCATATAAGTATAGTTGGGAGACTCCTCTAACACAAGAACTAAACACAAGGTCTCTTAAAGGAGAGTTGAGGAGATACCCCTCCAAAGATTAACTGAGCGTAGTGGAAAGACCATATATTGGGGGTCTCGCTAGTGCCTTTACCTCTGTGAGAGGTATTTCTTTCAAAGCTTTAGAATTTGTTACCCTACCCATACGTTTGATCTCAACTATTGAATATACCTCTCAGACATTGAATGCAAGTTGGTAACCTTAGTTTCTTTTCCTAGGGATCTCATAGGTAACTGCAGGGGTTCACCATGGTACCTAGAGAAAATTTTGTATCTCTCTTTTCAGTATTGTTGGAGGGTACCCTGCGAAGCGTGGGTTCTTGCACCAAATAATACCGATTAGTGGAGGTCAGAATAACTTCTTCTCACTCCTTCATTCATTGGTCCACATGAATTAATCAACCCATGCCTTTGTATGGAAGGTCTCTTTCCACTTTTTCATTTCTTTGGACTTAGGACCTTATCCACCTAGACTGAAGATTTGAAAAATTCATTTACTTGTAATGTTTCTCTTAGGGTTTTTTATTGGAGTGTTTCTTGGTGTAGTTGGACTTAGGTTGTTTCAGTGTCACAACTTTCATATCATTTTATCAGGGTGTTTTACCAACAACTCCACTGGTGCCCCCTTGATGGCCACTTTGAACATTCCTGGGTTAAATGTAGGACTATCAGTTTGGTTGTGGACCACTCTGAAGGTCCTAAATTCTCTTCATGTTCTAATATAAGAACCTTATGTCAGGGGAATCGTACATATTTTGATCCTTCACCTTATTCATCTACAAAGTTTACTTCTCCTCCTCCTCCCCCTTTTGTTGAAAGTATTGCTATTAGTAACAAAAAGTATAAAAGGAATAGGAAGAGGAAGAGTAAGAAGAAGAAGTCACCAACCTATGTGAGTCATGTTGGAGACCTGTCACCAACCTCTACAAGTCATGCTGGGGGTAAGCGACCAACCTCTGCTAGTCATGTTGGAAGCACAAGCCCAGTCACTGCAAGTTATACTAGCAATAAGTCACCAACCTCTACGAGTCATGTTGGAGATAGGTCATCAACCTCTACGAGTCATGTTGGAGATAGGTCATCAACCTCTACAAGACATGTTGAAGACTATCACTCAGCCTATACAAGTCATTATGGGGGTGGTAGTCCATTCACTACTAGTCATACTTTCATTACATAAACAACCTTTGTAAGTCATGTTGAATACCAACAACCAGTCATTGCAAGTCATGTTGGAGGCATGACTCTAGTCGCTAGTCATATTGGATAAACATCACAAGCCTCTGCTAGTCATGTTGGAGATCAACTACTAACATCTACAAGTAATGTTAGATATAGGTCAACAACCTCTGCGAGTCATGTTGGAGTCCTTTCACCAACCTTTGCTATTCATGTTGGGGACACGTAACCAACCTCTACGAGTCATGTTGGGGGAAAAATTTCAGTCACTTCTAGTCATACTGGCATAGAGTCAATGAACTATGTGAGTCATGTTGGAGTCTTGTCACCAACCTCTGCTAGTCATGTTAGAGACATGCAAATAGACTATGCTAGTCATGTTGGGGGTAACACATCAGCCATTTCAAGTCATGCTGGGGGAACTAATACAATTGAGAAGCCTAAATTTATAGGAAGTAAGCCCAAGTTCCCTTGTAATCTTTGCAAAGGATAACACCTTACTCATTTGTGCCCTACTATTTTTGTGGTGCAAGAAACATGGTCCTTGTCTGAAGGCCCTTCCCTTTTTGAGTCATATTCAATTTCCCAACAATATATTCAATCATTGGTTGATGAATCGGTCATGTTGATGCAATATTCATCCAACACCACTCTTGTTTTGGGGGGTGATGTGTCTCTTGACCATGTTGTTTCGCATCCTATTCAACCAATGGTTGAGGAAGTGGTCATGTCAATGCAATCTTTGATCGATCCCACTCTTCTCTTGGAGAGTGAAAAGTCTAAGGAATTGGTCTCGCCAATACAATCTTCGATTGATCTCACTCCTCTTTCGTGGAATGATGTGTCTTTTGATCATGTACTTATCATTTCAAGTTCAGTACCTTCTGAACAAAGGGGCATTCCACTTCTTCGAGTATGCTCCCTTCAATTCCTAGGATGGTTTCCTTTGATTGGAATGATCTTGTAGAGCCACTCCTTCCTTCCTCTTCACCCTTCTAGATAATGGTTGTAATTAATTCATTAGGAATTCATCGAAGTATTATAGATGAAGGATCCTTTGCAAGTCTTTTATCATCCTAGGCTTGGCAAGATTTGGGCTCTCCTAATATTGTGTCATCTACCAATAATTTTTTGGCTTTCGACAGAAGACCTAGAGAATGTATGTGGATTATTCCTCAGTTTCCTATCACGTTAGGTGGGAAGATTGTCCTAGTCAATCTGTTAGTGGTGTCAGGCCCTTTAGACTTTAATTTTGTTCTTGGGAATGATTATGTATATGCAATGAATGATGTGGTGTATACGCTTTTTATTATGATGTGTTTCCCTCACAAGGGAAGCTTTTTCACTATTGATTATCTTTCATCCAATAATATCCATCCTCGTTCGGATTTACCTTAGGTTTCCACTTTGTGTGTTCCTAGTGTTCAAGTAGACTCTTCCCTACCACGGGTGAATTATATGGTGTCTTATACTCGATGTTCAATTTCTCATGATAAGGATCCTTTACAATTATTTTCTCCTTCTTGAGACAAGGTCTTGGCAATTGATCAAGTTTTTTATCTGATGGGAGCATGGGAGCCATTGCTTCCCCCTATTGGCCTGAGTAATATAGAATTTCCTCTTAAGTCCTATATTTTTGTTTGTAAGACCTCAAGCCCTGGTATTTGTGAGATGTTGATCCTTGGTTTCATGAATGTTGGTTTTCCTTATGATGAGGCCATCCTTGAAGCTATAATTATGGATATTTTACCTCCTTTCGAACTAGAAGATTTACTACTTGGTTACCAATGAAACCCTTGGATTGAGCCTAGCAATGGGCTCTACTTGGAGAGCTACTATGAATAATTTGCAAGGTTGTGCGGTCCTCTGTACATATTGTATTTTTAGGGTTTCTTGTTTTCGAGCTCCATATCCCTTAGGACATGTTTTTATTAGAGGTTTCTATATTGGAATTATTAACTTTTGGGTAAGTGTTTTTAGTCTTATATACAAGACTTTGGAGACATTTGATTTGGTACCTTTTTATTCTATGTCGATTTTTCTTGACAGGTAATGATCTCGATACTGGCATAGAGGTTAGATTTGCCCTCCATTCATTTTTTCATTATTTGTTTCATGTTTCATTTTTCCTTAGGAGCGACCCCAATAAGTTGTGACACATAACCCTCTCTATTGTTTATAAGTGTTGTGATTCATGTGGTAGAGCCTACCTTCCACCTTCCACGGGCATCCTAGTTTAGAATCCTTTTGTATTCTGGTACTCATTCTACGAGTTTTATATTAGGCTCGTGAGTCCTATTTAGTCCCATCATGACTTTTCATTGAAGCTTTATATATTCTTCTCAATGTTTTTCTGGCCATTACCTATAAGACTCCCCCAAACATATGCTGATACTTATGTTAGAATTTCTTTGGATTCTTCATCAGGTATTTTATTCTTCATTGGCATATAGGTAGGTTCCATTCTTCCTGCACATTTCATTTATATATATCTCTCACATATCTTCCATAGGATCCACCCCACTCATTTTCGACATCATGTCTTCAAGTTTCTTAAAGGTGTCACTTACATATGGTAGATATTATTGCTCCATGGGTGTCCTATTTAGTACCTCACTAGCATTTTTGACACATATGTTGCAGTATTCTTATAGAATTGGAAGTCCCTTGTAGTCCCTCCATGTCCTTTCATTGAAGCATCATGACTTCCTCTCAATCTATTTCTGGATAATTCATCAACAGGGCTTCCAAACGTTTTTTGAGTTGTAAGTGCATTGCATATTAAACGCTCATGATTTTAGTCCTAATGTTGACTTCAACTTGCTATTGTTGAATCATTTTATTACGCATTCCTACTAGTTGCTAGCCTTCTAATTTATGCCTTTGCGACTCGACACCTTTATCCTCGGAGGAGACATTCCCATGAGTTTCCTTATCTTGCACATGCTTCTTTGCATTGAGCATATGTATGTTCCTTGCGCTTTGGAACTAGTTTTCTTTACCATGACACTCATTTCCTTCATTGTACTATAACACTATTTTGTTCCTTTTCAAGATTTAATAATTATCAAAAAGACAAAAAAATTAAAAAAACAAAAAGGAGTGGGGGGGTTGGAGGGTCCATCTCTTTTGTTGGTAGCATTTTTTTCACCCTTAAACAAAACACAATATTGAGTTAGTATCTCATCATTTTGGGTCTAGTATGTCTTTAGGAGACATTTTCTCATTATTCAGTATAATCTCTCCCAAATGGTTATTCTTCCAACCATATGGAGTGTTTTTTGATGCCTCATGTATCACAAATGTATCCTAGTTTATAATCCATGTTGCCTAAGTCACATAATGTGTCATGCTTTTGTTCAAGGGAAATTTCATCCTAAGTTGGTCATTCTACAATTAGTCTCTGACCTTTAATGTCAGCCTTCCCAATTCAATCAAGTCCATCTCATCATCACAAGTATATTTTTCTTTTACTCATGATAGTATAGAATGTCCCCATTGACTTCTTGTTATAGGGTCTACTCTTATCGAATCCGACACATTTCTCTAAGAGAATGACTTAGATTTGCACCTTGGGCCTATTTCCATTATTTATAGGTGACCTTGCACTCATCATATGACAAACCATCATTGGTCATTGACTGAGCGGTTTCCCTTGTGTTCAACGTCAACAATAATCATCACACATAGGGATTCATGTGGTACCTTGGTTTCCATATGACCCCATTAGAGAATTCCTCATTTTTGTCAGTAGTCTCCATTATTGGCTACTACTCAAAGAGTCCATGTCATGCACTATTCCATATGGTGCATGCGGGAGTTGTATCATGGTGTGGTCATTTGATCTAGGTGGATATCAGGGGCCACCCACCTTTTCCAAATGGCTCAAAATAGTTTTCTGGCCATTTTGGCAATTTACTATTTTTAGCAGGTTTTAACTTTCGGGGCCATTTTGAGGGCCTAACTGAAGTTTTTTCGAGATCAAGGTTCTCAATGATAGCCAAAGGAATAATGGATCCCCCAAAATGAATCTCCTAGATGATACCTTTCCAACGAGCTATCACATGCCTAAAACGAAGATCGTATGCAAAAGTTACGACCCCGAGAAGTTGATGCACCAACTTACCCAAACGGGGCCCACATGACTTTTGGCGCTTCATCTCCTAGGGTTAGGTTTTTGGATGTCTAGGACTTTTGGCATTCTCGATTATTGTAAAAAGGCCTCCAGAGCCTCATTGTAATCATCTTCTTGTGAATGCGAGTAGCCGTCACATCTCTTCTCAGAGATAAGCTACCACCATTCTAGCGAGTCTTTCACTCTGTATTTTTACAGTCTCTATACATTTCTTTGATTAATAGAAATCATGTATTACTGTATATCTATGTTTATGGTTGCATCTCTGATACATTTATGTTATATTAATGAATATCTACAATATCTCTATGCATTTCTTTATTATATCTCCGCTCTCATTTCGTGCCAAAAATAATCCGGATCATCCTTCTAATATTTTTGTTCGAGTTGTTCCAAATATTTGGCCTTCTACTACCCCTCATGTTGGATGATGGAGGATGCCATAATTCCTTCCTTCCAGTGGATCTCTTCCTATCGACTTCGACACATTTTGCTTTGGGATAGGGATATAGATTAATATTTTGTACCTTGGGGCTTGCAGTCATTAGTGATAGGTTCCCT
This sequence comes from Picea engelmannii, assembly GCA_009831015.1. Taxonomy (NCBI): domain Eukaryota; kingdom Viridiplantae; phylum Streptophyta; class Pinopsida; order Pinales; family Pinaceae; genus Picea; species Picea engelmannii. The sequence goes on from ML777883.1 coordinate 745,246, forward strand.
TGGTATTGACAGTGGGAATACATCAATGTCCCATGCTTGATATATTCTATCAGGTGTTTGACATCAACTCATTTATTCACACTTGTTAGATTGTAACATGGTACCTTAAAACCCATTATCATCATCGGTGGGTTGTCTCACATTTGTTAACAATATACATTAATGACCGATAATCAAACAATGTCTCACTATATTGGACCCCAACACATCTATCTGCATGGTGTAGACTCATACCATGATGGATTATTTTGAAGAATTTGGGTGAAGTACTAGCATCACATCTCTTTTTCTCCTACCCAACATATTTTACCACTCCATAGACATTAGTACTTGTATAGGATCCACTTTTTCACTCCATTGGTCCCAAATATCCTATATTCCTAATTTGAGACATAACTTCATTGTGTATCTCTTCGGCTATGATCTATTTTCACATGGATCCATTGTGTATTCCTCATGGCCATGCTTGTTGCTTTATCTATAACACATGGATCCACTATGTATTTTTCATGGCCATGGTCATTAGTTATACTTTCATATGTTCCATGGATTGATAGTGTACTTGATTTGGTGGCCATGCTTACATCACTCATGAGCATGGGTATGCCCGACTTGGAATAGAGAATACTCTTACTTAATTTTGGCTAATGGTTTCTGTTTTTCGATCAATTGTATTGAGAACCTTCATGGATTACTTAATTTCATCCTTTCCTCTCAAATTTATAACATATTTCATCCATCACTTTCCCTTTTGACCTCACACATTAAGGGGCATCTGTTATAGCACAAATTTCCACACCTATGCATTTGTGACATGGCCCAACCCTTTCCTTAGCTTGCTAATCAAATCCTAATTTCCCTCATCAAAGTCACCTAAAAAAATTGACTTTTTCTTATATCTGTGAGTTTCCTTTGTGTAACACACGAACATACATGCTTTTCTAGCTTGCAACCCATAGATTTGCTCAAAAAATGGAAAAGATAAAATAATTCAACTTTTTCGGTAGTGGATTTCAGTTGGGCTTGTTTCCCAACCTCCCTAATTCTATACCAAATGGAATTCAGCCTCCTAAACCTCTCAATGATGGTATAAATGAACCATTGGGGACATGGATGAGGAGGAATAACTAAGGTGCAAGATCATGCTGGAAATGTTTTAGCAAGGTTCCCTAATCCCTTCATTCTCTAAGCAGCATCCCATACCTAGAACTCCTTTTCTAGTGTTCCTTCCTTTCTCTATATAATTATAGGGTGTGTTCCTATCCCCGTTGAGTTATCCAAGGAATATCCTCACCATTTATTTGATACTTGAAGGTCCTTGGAGGATCCTAGGGAAGTTGGCTCCAAACCAGTACCAAAGGTTGTATCGGATTGTAACTACCTTTCTCACATTGTTTTTGATAGAAGAGTTCTCGTTCCCTCATATTGTGTGTTTATTGGTTCATGGTAATGATATATGTTAATGTCTTCCATAATTATTTGAATCTATGCACATGATATATGTTATTTGAATTTAGAAATACCTTGTACCAATCTATTCTTCGTTTCCTATTACAGGGTAGTTTCGATAGAGATCAGGACTGCTTCAAGAAGCCATATCATGGATCGACATCGAATGAAGGATTCAAGGTGTGAGGCCTCTCCTTTCTTTTTCTCTCTCCCTTTATAAAAGTAGTTATTTCTTGTATCCATTGATATAGACAGGGTTATGTTTTGTATTATGAATTCGGTCTTGCTCTGTTGTGACTTGACCCAAGGTCACGAAGAAAAATTCCTTAAACACGTATCATTGGAAAATTTTCTTTTAAATGATTAGGATAAAGAATTATTATAACATTCAATTATATGAATTATTTCCTATCACTATCCCATTTATTTCTCTTTTCTTCATAAAACATGACCCATGGTTGTATTTCCTATGCATTTTAAAGAAAAAATTATTGATGGTGTCAATTTTTGAATTCACCAATGTATTCATGAAATAAAATTGCATAGTATGAGATCAAGTATATATTATCAAGATTAGTGTAAACAATTACTCTATAGAAATTTGAAAAAATATAAGTGACTTACTCTTTATCATGTGCCTCCTATTTGTTTGGAGTAGCTCTCCTTTTCTTTTGTCCTCATCCAATTGGTCATCCTAAACCACTATGTTTGGCATGTCATCAATTTTCTTGATGCACTCACTGGCATAATGTATGACTCATGTACTATGTACCCCTATTCCATAGACCCATAGAGTTTTTCCCTTTGTTAAAAAAACCCTTTCAACTTTTTCATATACCTCTTTAACAATAATTCCTAATGACATGATACCATTGATCTGTATTTAGGAGAGGAATGAACTGATTAACAAACTCAATACAATAAACACAAAGATATGAAGAACAACACAGATATCTCGTGAACAATATCTTATATTGAATAAATGAAATAGGATGAAACTATAAAATTGCATAACTGAAACACTTGCTTGAATGGTGGTAGCTATCTCTATGAAGAGATGTGGATGCTACGTGCATCTGTCTGAGAAGAATGATTACAATGAGGCTCTAGAGGCCTTTTTGATATTACTTATGAATTCCAAAACCCTAGACATCCAAAAACCTAACCCTATAAGGTGAAACACCAAAATTCATGTGGTCCCCTATGGGTAAGTTGGTACCTCAAATTCTCAAGGTTGTAACTTTTGCATACGACCTCTGTTTTAGGTGTGTGATAGCTAGTTGGAAAGGTATTTCATAGAACTACATATTAGTCCACCAAACTCTAAATTCGTCTACAGTTTGACTGTGGAAAGCCAAAACAACACTATTTAGGGCTCCAGAACAGCCCTGGAAGTACAAAAAGATGTGTTTACATGAAAACTTACAAAATATGCCAGTTGGATTAGGTGAGAGGCCACCAATATCCACCTAGAAGATGTGTAGGGCTTCATAAATCCCCAGAAGTTTAGAACCCACAATTACAAAGAAGTACAAAAGAACGTGTTGAACTAAAAATGGACTAGAGGAGCCAATTGGATTAGGTGGGTGGCCACCAATACCCACCTAGATCAATCCTCCCCCCTTAGGAATCAATGGTATCCATTGGATTGATTTCCCCCATCAGATTAGAAAAATTTTGTTGGATTTATCCTCGGGTAATACACTTGCCTTGGTGGAGAAGTTTCCCTACCTTAACAACCTAATAAAGCTGGATCCTTTGTTGGTGATTTCCCTTGACCTCTGTGTCCACTATCTTCATTGGTATAGGTTGTTCTGAAATATATGAGGTGTGAAATAATGGTGGAAAATATGGTCGAAGGAGGTCCACATTGAACATTGGGTGCAGGCCAAGGAAGGCTGGAGTGTTGAGATCAAAAGCATTTCTACCCACAACCTTGGTGATAGTGTAAGGCCCATAGAAAAGTGGGCGGAGCTTCCGATGGGGTCATGTGAGATGATCCTTCTGCAAATGTAACTAGACTTTGTCTCCAAACTGAAACTGGTGCGATACCCTGTGTTGATCATGGTGTTGCTTATACTTAGCATTGGATTTCTGCAAAATCTCTTGGACCTGTTGGCGGATTTGATGAATCCACTCAATGAATACAGTGGATTTGTCAATCTCAGAATAAACATGGGAAGATTTTGTATGTGTGGTGGAAAGAGATAGTGCAACATCAATGGGACCCAAGTTTTGGAATCCCAACCCCACCTGAAATGGGCTATGGTCTATGGAGATATGGAGAGCCCTATTGTAACTATGTTGAACATAGAGGAGAATCTCATCCCATGTAAATGGATGCTTAGAGTTGTACATGCGCAGGATGTGCAAAATCATTTGATTGACGACCTATGTTTTGTCGTCTATTTGGGGGTGCAAAGAAGTGGATTTAGTGAGCTTGGTGTCTAATAGTGACCAGAGACTCGACCAAAATGTTCTGAGAAACCTGTTGTACCAATCAGAGATGATGGTTTATGGTATCCCAAAATGGACCCACACTTGTTAGTAGAAGAGCTTGGAAGTATATTCCACTATGATATTCTTCTTATAGGCTGTGAGGATGGCCATATTCAAAAACCGATCAACGACCACAAATACACAGTCATTTCCTTGTTTGGTGGATGGAAGGCCAAACATGTAATCCATTGATATGGATTCCCAAGTATTCTTGGGATTAGGAAGAGGAGTGTATAGGCCTTTCTTCTTAATGGTTGGCTTGGAAATGGCACAGGTAGTGCAATATTTGATATACTTGCTGATGTCATGTTAGGGTTTTGGTGAGTAAAAATGTTTCTGAAGAATGGCCACAGTTTTCTCCATGCCAAAATGTCCTGCCATCCGACTATAGTGGGATTCCCAAAGCATCTTTACATGCTCTCTTGTAGGAACATAGAGATGGCCTATGTGTCATAATATTCCTTCCTTAATGTGAAAATTAGTGACATTCACACCTATACCCAAGAGCTAATAGGTGGTGGAAAAGTATGGATCATGCTGATAAAGTTGGGGCTACTCAGATGCCTCATGTCCACAAGAATAGTGAATAATGGTGAGAGAATCCATAGGGGGTCAACTGAGGAAGTAAACAACATTATTTGAGATCCATTTATTTACTTGATGTTGATATGGAACTACTGCAGGTAGGTGGACCGCTTCTGATGGCAGTCGTTCTGCAATTTCCCCTGTGTCTGTATGAACTACAGAGGCTTGTGATTAGTGTGGATGATCATCTACTTTCCCATAATGTAATGTTTCCATTGAAGATAGGATTGTATGATGGAATACATCTCTTTTTCATAGGTGGGGTGTTTCTAGATAGTATCTGAGAGTGTCTCACTATGGTATGTCACCAAATGACCATGTTGAGTGAGAATTGCACCTACAGCATAGTTAGAGGCATCAATATCAATCTAAAACAGTTGATGCAGATCGGGCAAGGAGAGTACTGGAGCTGATCACAAGCGATGCTTCATATCATCAAATTCTTTTTGTTGTTCCTTCCTCCACATGAAATTTTTGTTAACACCGCCCTTGGTTACCTAGTTGAGGGCCCATGCAATATTGGAGAATCCCAACATGAATTGTCGATAGACATTGGCCAGTACCAATAAGCTTTGAAGCTTAGTTAGTGTGGTCAGGGTTTTCTAGTCACAGATGAATTGGATCTTAGCTGGATCAACATGTACCCCATGCTCATCCACAATTTATCCCAAGTATTAGACCATTTTCATGCCAAAAGAGCATTTTTCCAAGTTGGCATATAGCTTGTGCTATCGCAGAGTGCTCAAAACATGTTGAATATGTTGCATGTGCTCCTCCCATATTTTGTTGAAGATGAGGATTTCATCCAAATATACCACCAAAAAAGAGTTGGTGAAGGGTTGCAATACATCATCCATCAACCTCATGAAAGTGGTTGGTGCATTCGTTAATCCAAAGGAGATGAGCATCCATTCGAAGAGACCTTCTTTATATTTAAAGGTTGTCTTCCATACATCATTTGGTTTGATGGGAACTTGGTGGTAGCCAAACTTTAGGTCAATCTTGCTGAAGAAATTTTCCCCCTTGAGTTATTCAAGAAGGTCATCAATCCTAGGAATTGGGTACTGGTTCATGATTGTGATTTTTTTTAAGGCTCTGTAATAAATGAAAAGTCACCAAGTCTCACCCTTCTTCTACACTAGTACAATTGGGCTTCCATAAGGGGAGGAGTTGGGTCTGATGTGCCCCTTTTGAAGAAGCTCCTGGATCTGACGCTTGATTTTGTCATTTTCCATCAGCGAGTGGCAATAGACTAGTCCATTAGGTAGAGGTGCATCGAGGGTCAAGTCAATTGGATGATTGACTTGGTAGTGCATCGGTACGCCAATGAGTCAGGAGAAGATCTCTCTGTATTCTTCCATGATCCTGTCCACTTTATTCTGTTACAAAGAGAGGCTATGTGTAGAGGCCATGGATGTGGTAGTGACCTACTTACTTTGATCATGGATCACAAAGAAGATGAACTTCCTAGTCTATGAAATGACCTTACTGCATTTCTTAGCATATATTAAAGAAATAGTGGTAGGCGGTGCTACCTATGGTATCATGTACAATTTTCTACCCAAAGTAATAATAGCATTGCGGGCTCTAGACTCATACACAACATGACACTTCCACAAATATGGTTTTTCTAAAATAACATCACAAAATTCAAGGGGGCAAATATCACACAACACCTCATCTTTGAAAGGCTTGATGTTGTAGGGCATTCAACACCGTTGGCTGACATGAAGATCTCTTCCTTGGCAAAGCCAGCTGATGGTGTAGGGTTGCAAGTGTGGTGTCATTGGAAGGTCCAGCTTCTTGATGACCTCTACTAAAATCAGGTTCTTCTGACTACCACTATAGATAATGAAATGAAGCAGAGCCCCCTTTACCCACATATGTGAGTGAAAGAGGCATTCCCCTTCCTCTGTTTCTTCTAGTTCTCTTGGTCGGACTTTTGTGGTAGCGACAGTAGAACTAGGTTCAACCTCTATGATCCACTTCCCTCCTTTGGGATTTAATTCGAAATTAGAATCAACCTCTGACTCGAAAGATTTCAGCTCAGCCACGAGTTACTGCTTGGAGTGGAATTCTTGAGTGTTATTCCAAGGGATTTTATGCACTAGTACATATTGGAAAAATTTTGACATTCTATTTGTGACATTATGGACAAAATTGGCCATACTATCAAAAAATAGAGGAAATTTTAATTTTTTTTTCCATGTTGACTAATAACATCGCTCTTGCGACGTACTACAAAAACATGTCACCATTGTGATGGTGGGAAGGCATCGCTATTGCGACGACATTGGATTTTCGTCTCTCTTGTGACATTTGTAAAATAGTCATCGCAGTTGCGACGTCATGGAAACTAGGTTTTGCCCCTCCCAACATTCACCTACTTTTTGGCCAAGTCAACTTTGACTTGGTCAACTATCATCAGAATTGAGACATTATAAAATCTATAAATATGCTGCATTTTACGGATGTTGTGACAAGTTTTCTATAATAACGACACTTCAAAAAGGGTTTAAGCGGGTCTTCTAAGAGAACAAAAAATATGTATTTTTTCAGTATATGTCTATGGAGAAGAATGTCAGAAAACATTAGAGTTGGGACAAGAATTAAAGAGGCTGAAAAGGGTGATGGTAAATGTTATTTCCCTTGCAAAAATTGTTGTACTAGACGTCCCGAAAGAGTTTTAATAGTAATAGCTAAAAAACATTGTAGAAAATATGGGCACATGGATGGGGGATCTAATGACTATCGTCCCATGGTAATTAGCTACATATACATTCATTATCTGTTTTGATATTTATTGTATTCTCAAACTTTTATATTTTTTTATACATGCACTAATTTTTCATGATTGTTTGTAATTATAAAGTTAGATTTGCCCCCTAACTTTATGCACAAAGCACCAAGTAGTAGCAGAAATAATGTTGTAGTACAAGATGAAGAACGTGAAGAAGATAATGAAGATCAAGTTAATGATCCCATGGAAGTAGATGACAATAATAACATAGCTCAAGATAATGGGACAAATCAAATGATCCAAGACTTATACGGTCATCCAGATGAGGATCATGGGGACAGTAATGATGGTATTTATGATGAACCTCTGATTGGAAAGGAAAATAAATGAATTTATAAGTGGTGAAGAGAAAATATTCTCTCCACTACATTGTTGCTGGTGAACTTGAAAGTTATGAATCATTTGTTGAACACTTGTATGACACAGATCCTAAGGCATGTAATATGTTTCTTCACATCTACATAAAGGTTGATTTTTCCCCAATTTTTTTAGTGTTAATTAATGTGTAAAATAAAAATGCAATATTTACAAGTATTATTCTTTACATTAAATATTTATGTTTTATGTTTTATATTGTTAGGTGAATTTCGGTTACCCTCATCAAATATTTTACCTCGCACATATCGAGATTTACATGCCATTATGAAAGACATTGGAATGGAGTATCAAAGTATATATGCATGTCCTGATGATAATATTATATATTATGGACAATATGCATCGAAAATAAAATGCCCGATATGTGGTATCAATAGATATCGAACCAATTAAGTAACAAAAATGGTCCCTCAAAAGGTTCTCCAACATATTCCCATAATTCCACATTTGCAGCGATTGTTCAAGTGCCAAAGCATAGCACAGTTTATGGATTACCATGCACAAAAGAGAATTGAAGATGGCATTCTTCAAATGCCTGCATATGGTTATGCATATAAGGAAATTGCTACAAAATGTCCATAATTTATAGATGAACCTCGTAATGTTAGGATTTCAATGGCAACTGACGATGTTAATCCATTTGGAGAGATTCAGTCTGTTTACTCAGTGTGGCCTATTTTTTTTTATCAACAATAACATTTATCCTTGGATGTCAATAAAGAGGGAGCACATAATGTTGAAAATGATTATTCTAGGTATTTGTTTACATTAATTTTTTGAATTTAAATTTTTTAGTTTTCTCTTTTTTTGCATAACATCTTTTATTTATTTATTTAAGTATATATACATACCATGGTAGTAATTTCATGTAATTTCAAAAAATTAGGTAAGTACCAAGTTAAAGGTATGAATGTGTATATTGAGCCTCTTATCGACAAGATACTAAAGTTATGGGAGGACATCACTATGTATGACATATGTAAACCAATTGGGCAGAAGAGATTTCAATGTCGTGGAATACTTTTATAGACAATTCATGATGACCCAAGACTAACACATTTTTGTGGTATGTAGCGTTCCATATTGCACGCTTGAATACTATATAATTAATTGAATATATCATGCATGTTGTTTAAATAATCGTTTCGTATATATATTAATAATACACATTAATCCATCTGTTGCGGGTTTTCAAACAAAGGGTAAATTTTCATGTCCAGTTTGTGGTCCTAAGATGAAATTATTGGATTACCGAGAGGGGGGTGAATCAGTAATAGAGAAATATAATCCTTTTTGTCCAAAAATTCAAGTGTTATATCAATGTATCATTATCATCCAATAGTTACAGAGTAAATAAACAATGAACACACGAATAATCACACACATACATAGTACACCGATGTTTTTACATAGAAACCCAAAGCAGGAGAAAACCACAAAATGTTTTTTCTTATATGTCTTGAAGAATTACATTCATTGGAAGCACCAACTTGCTTTTTTTTCCAGCTACAACTGGAAGGAGGCTCCAACCCCCTAGTTTCTCAGGCTACAACCTGAGGGAAGCTCCAACTTGCCAATTCTCTGGCTACAACCAGAAGGAAGCTACAACCCCCTAAGTTCTTTGGCTACAACCGGAAGGTGGATACAACCACATATCCTTTCCTCGTCCAACCTCCCTAAAATATAAATGCCAAATGTAGACAACCTGTCACTGTCACTGAATCAACCATTGTCATTGCCATACCAATAACCTGTAACAACTTGTACCAATCAACCTGCACCAAACAACCTATACCAATAACCTAAACCAACATGTACCATGCATCAACCATGCATCAACCTTGACTCATCAATATGTACCAACATCATCAACTATACACCTCATGTATGTGCCAACACATCAACTATACACCTCATGTATGTTCCAACTCATCAACTACTTGTCTCAACCATGTACCCAACATATATCTCAACCATATACCAAAGACATACACCAATATAACCATCAACAATTATCTAACAATTCATCACTCTATCCATAAACCAAATACCATAAACCCTTACATCAAACCATGTGCCACAACCTCATTGTTATGTAGCCTAAAGCTAAACCAACAACTTCAGCAACACATCACAACCAAAGGACCAATACCCATATGCCAAATACCAATAACAAAATACCAGTTGTATCCCTCAACAAATTTGATATATGCAGCAATGTTGAACATCCAATACCATCTCAAGAGCTAAACCCTAGCTCACAAAACATACCTCAAACAAGATGTGCCATATCTCTCATAAATAGACCCCAACCATGTTGTTGCCGTGATTTTTCTGCTGCACTTTTTCTATCGTGATTTTTCTGCGGCACTTTTCCTACTGTGATTTTTCTACCATGATTTTTCTGCCGTGATTTTTCTGCCATGATTTTTCTGCCGCGATTTTTCTGCCGTGATTTTTCTGTTGCGATTTTTCTACAACACTTTTTCTACCCAATTTTTCTGTCGCACTTTTTCTATCGTGGTTTTCCTGCCGCACTTTTCTTGCGGCACTTTTTCTGCCTCACTTTTCCTGCCGCACTTTTCCTTCCACACTTTTTCTGCTGCAATTTTTTCTCTATCAATAATACCTGCCTAAATAACCTTTCACAAAAATAGATATTCAATTATATTCAAGTGTTATTAAAATGAGAGAGCCTTGCCTCTTATTTATACTTTCATGTAGCATCCCACTTTCCTTATTTTAGGGAGTTCTCCATTAACTTTATTATTTAAACAAATTCTTTTGCAAACACTTTGAATTTTTGGGTCTTCTAGATGACTCATGAGGGCCCTCCAACTTCACATGGCCATAAATCTCTAACCGTGAGGAGTTATGTGACGTTCCACATACCACCGGAAATTTCCTGACAAGCACTATCCATATAGGATAGTTTCACTAGAAAATTCACTGAACTTCATCTCATTATTCCACAATTAAGCATGGGTTCTCTAACCATACTTCTAGGATAACTCAATCCGCAAAGCGTCTTCCCATGACGGCTTTCACCATAAGGGAACCACTTTGGAGTTCATCCATTTGTACTTCTTATCAACCATGACAAGACAATAATGAGTCATCTTTACATCAAACAAACTTGGGTCCATTACCCAAACCTTTATGCTATCGAAATTTTCTACCAGACTTTCTTCAAGGGTTGACATCAATGACAACCAACCTTAATCAACAAAACTCTCATCGGTCAAAATTTTTAAGAAAGGATGTGTTTGAAGAGTATAGACACTTCCTCTCTAAGAACAATAAGTATCATACTACTGAAAAAATATATTTTGAATGGGAAACAAGAGACTGGACTAAAACCACAAAGAATGAAACCTTGCCTATGGAAGTTGGCATATGAAAGAATTAATCCTTGAGGTACACACTTTGTTTATGTGTCATAAATGGAATCATGTTTTGAAATTTTGTTTTAATTATTCATTTTATTTTACCACATTTGATAAATAGTGTTCTGATTTTTTTTATGCTTCATCAATGTCGTCATCATGAAGGTAGTAATAATGGGATTCCTTGAGGAACAAAATGTTATCCCACTCAATTCATGAGTTTTCCTTACTATATGGACCTAAAAATAGTTCATTTATTTGATACAATGCATATCGGGAAAAATGAGACAAACATTATGGTGAATCACAGATGGCAAGAGGGATAAAGAAAAAATTGTCAAAATTTGTAATGACAATCAGGAAGCCAATCATGCAATGAAAAGTGTGATCTGATCAAATAATGGAGACCAAAATAACCTTCCATGGTTATTAACAGAGCAACAAAGCAATGGTGTAAAAGAGGTCATTCAAAAAATTAAATTTCCCACAAGTTTTTGTTCAAACATAAAGAATATCTTAACGAAGAAAGGTGAATTTGGTGGCTTAAAAAAACATGATTGGCATACCTTCATTAAGGTAATTAATCATTTTAGTATTCATATTTTAATATTGGTCGTATACATTTCCTGATATTTTTATTTTTTTGTCTAGTTTTGAACAAGTAACAATTCGTTTTTATTGTTACAGTATGTTCTACCTCTATCTCTCCCAGACAAATTTGACAACAACATCAAACAAGTTATATATGATCTTGGAAAATACATGAGGTAAGTAGTTGCAATATATGTGCAAAAAAAAAAATCAACTTTTTTTTTGTACTTAATGACACATGTTTTGCTTTTAATGTAATATGTATTTATATGTTTTGATGAAACATGTTATTTTCTTGCGTCATGATATGTAGATGGTTGTCATTGAGAGAATTCCATGAAGATGATATAAAGTATTGGAAGAGAGAAATTCCTCGGCTAATGTGTGAAATGCATAAGTATCTACCTCCAGCATTTTTCAATTCATAAGAACGCTACCTCACACACCAAGTTGAGGAGATTGAAATGTGTGGACCTCTACACACAAGGTCAATTTGGATGGTGGAGAGGCACTTGAAATCATTGAAGGATTTGGTTAGACAAAGAGCATGTCTTGAGGGTTCTATGGTGGAGAGATATATGGTATATGAATCCATCGTGTATATTAGTCAATATATTCCTAAATTAGCAGCACACACTATGCATGCAGTGGATTGCATTTGGGATGTGAACTCCATCAAAAAAATTAAAGGGAGCAGTTGTTGGGGAAAGGTACAATGAAGAAAGTGAGAGGTAATTAAATTGTGAATATTTTTAATAAATAAAATATTTTCCATTTTTTTTGTAAATGATCATACTCATTTAATATTTATTCTTTCATCATTTATTAATATTTACCATGGTTATAAATAATGTTTAATATTGGTGAATTATGATTTTTTGATCAGTCAGTTGTTCAAGATTGGGATGCACTACATTTATACATTGCAAACAATATTGAGTGGATGAAGGTATGGATTGATAGATGTAAAGAACATCATGGCGGTAGGTTATCATGGAAAGAACTGTCTGAATTGGTTAGAGAAGATTGTCGTAATGGAGATTTCGATGTTATGCAGAGGGAAATAGATTTAGCATATTGTTTGAAAGATGGAAAGGTAGGAAAATTCACCAATTTTATTCAATTATTTTCTATTATATTAATGTGACTATAGGTGTGTTTTTTTCAGATTATACTTTCCAAGTTATATAAATTTGTTTATTATTAATTGATAATGCATCATTTACATGTCTGGCATATTGCAGTTGAAACACCGCAAGGCTATGTGGTGCAATGGTCGTAAATTTCACATCAAATAGTTGGATGAAACCAGAAAAACTTTTGATAGTGGGATAGCTACAGTATTACAGGTCACTAATGTTTCCTTTAGGAGTGAAAGACGTCCTCGAGAATATGAAAATAGATACTATGGGTTTTTGAATGATATAATTGAGTGTGACATTAATTCCTTCAAATTAGTTTTGTTTGTTTTCAAATGGTATAGGTTATGAATGCATGAACATGATGAGGAAAGAATCGTTATTCAACATGCCAATGGATTTCCGATGATTAAAACAACAATTTTTGAAAAAACAAATGACCGCTATGTTTTTCCAAGTCAATTTGAACAAGTCTTTTACTCAAACGTTCCAGGTAAGAGGCATTGGTCATTTGTTCTTAGATATGTTCCAAGAGGAAGGCTAGTAAAGTATATTGTCAATGAGGAAGATGATATTGAAGAAGATGATGATGTAGAACTAGAGAAGGAAGAATATGGGTTGAAAGATGAAGAATACGGAGAAGATGAAACAAGTGTAGGTGACAATGCGTGAGTTCTTGATGATGATATCGATGAATATATGATTGAAAATGAAATTGATGATGATGATGATATCATCAATCCTTTCAACATTTTTTTTGAACTGGATGTTGATACAAATATCGAGTTGGATAATCAAGAAGAAGATACAGAAGAAGGATGATACAAATGTTGTGTTGGTCGATGAGGTATGTAACTAGATATTTTAATTTGTATGAATTATTATCTTTAAATAATTTTTAATTATGTGGGTTAATTAC
>ML777883.1:759096-771198 GCA_009831015.1 Picea engelmannii
GGGAGGGGCCATATGAGATTACACATTCACATGGTTGGCCTTGTTTAGTAGAGAATAAATTATTATTGAAACCAAGAGAAGTTCATTCATTCATATTTATACTCAAAGATCACTCACAGACCCACACTATATATCATCTCATCTCATCCTTATTTAGTTTTAATTTTTTGATCGGTCTAATTTTAAAGGAAACAACTATTAAAAGACACTGTACTAGGGCTAGAGTACATGATGGGAAACAGTGACTTGTGAATGGGGCCAACGTTGGAATTTTTTCAAAATGTTTCTGTATGCACTGAAATTTGACATGGATACTTTGTTCACATTTGACATGCATCAAAATTTGACATGGATAGTTTGTTCCATGTCAAATTTCAACATAGTTCCAACAAAAATTCTATAGAAGGGAAGTTCCATGTCAAATTTCAAGATAGTTCTCATAACAATTCTATAGAAGGGAATGACAAACATTGGCAATGAGACATGCATGGTGAGAAATCATGAAAATGTGGATGATCTCAAATATTATGTGGAGACATCATACATACTTGATTCCTTAGACCCTCCCATACTTTCGAGGCATGTGTCTATTCTAACCATGTCAAATTTTGACGCATACAGGAACATATTGAAGAAATTTCAACGTTGGCCCCATTCACTACTCACTATGTGGGGTCAGTGCATGACATTTGTGGTGGGTGAATTGGAAGTTCCATGACATTTCAAGAGAGTTCCAACAAATATTCTACAGATGGAAACAACAACATTTGAAAATGAGACGCCCATTATGAACGTTGTTGCAAACATGGATGATCTTAAATATTATGTGGCCAAGACATCAAACACCATTGAGTCTTGAAACCCTCCCATACTATCAAGGCATGTATCTAGTATAACCATGTCGAATTGCAACACATACATGCACAGTTTGAATAAATTTCAGCGTTGGCCCCATTCACTTCTCACTATGTGGGGTCAGTGCAAGATGACATTTGTGATGGGTGTATTGGATGTTCCATGACATTTCAAGAGAGTTCCAAAAACTATTCTATAGATGGAAATGAAGAGTGATGACAATGAGTCATCCATTATATTGAACATTGAAGAAAACATGGATGATCTCAGATATTATGCGGGGACATCAAACATCCTTAAGTATTGAAACCCTCACACACCTTCAAGGAAAATATCTAGTCTAACCATGTCAAATTTCGATGCATATGGGCACAGATTGAAAACATTTCAACATTGACCCCATTCATTGCTCACTATGCAGGGTCAATGGAAGAAATTTGTGATGGGTATATTTGAAGTTCCATGTCAAATTTCAAGATAGTTCCGACAATGATTCTATATAAGGGAATGATGAATGATGACAATGAGAGGTGCAACATGATGAATGTTGATGAAAATGTGGACTATATCAAATATTATGTTGGGACATCATACATACTTGAGTCTTGAAACCATCCCATACCGTCAAGGCATGTGTCTAGTCTAACCATGTCAAATTTCGATGCATACAGGCACATATTGAAGAAATTTCAATGTTAGCCCCATTCACTACTCACTATGCGAGGTCGGTGCATGACATTTGTGGTGGGTGAATTGGAATTTCCATGACATTTCAAGAGAGTTCCAACAAAGATTCTACAAATGAAAACAATGACATTTGACAATGAGACGCCCATTATGAACATTGTTGCAAACATGGATGATCTCAAAGATTATGTGGCCGGGACATCAAACATCCTTGAGTCTCGAAACCCTCCCATACCGTCAAGGGATTTTTCTAGTCTAACCATGTCGAATTTCAACGCATACATGCACAGTTTGAATAAATTTCAACATTGGCCCCCTTCACTGCTCACTATGCAGGGTCGATGCAAGATGACATTTGTGATGGGTGTATTTGATGTGCCATGACATTTCAAGAGAGTTACGAAAAATATTTTATAGATGGCAATGAAGAATGATGACAATGAGACATCCATTATATTGAACGTTGATGCAAACATGGATGATCTCAAATATTATGTGGGGACATCAAACATCCTTAAATATTAAAACCCTCCCATATCTTAAAGGAAACTATCTAGTCTAACCATGTCAAATTTCGATGCATAAGGGCACAGATTGAAAACATTTCAATGTTGGCCCCATTCACTACTCACTGTGCAGGGTCGATGGAAGAAATTTTTGGTGGGTGTATTTGAAGTTCCATGTCAAATTTCAAGATAGTTATGACAACAATTATATAAAAGAGAATGATGAATGATGACAATGAGAGGTGCAACATGATCAACTTTGATGCAAATATGTATGATCACAAATATTATGTTGGGACATCATACATCCTTGAGTCTTGAAACCGTCCCATACCGTCAAGGCATGTGTCTAGTCTAACCATGTCAAATTTTGATGCATACAGGAACATATTGAATAAATTTCAACATTGGCCCCATTCATTGCTCACTATGCAGGATCAGTGCATGACATTTGTGGTGGGTGAATTGGAAGTTCCATTAAATTTCAAGAGAGTTCCAACAAATATTCTACAAATGGAAGCAACGACATTTGACAATGAGACGTCGATTATGAACATTGTTGCAAACATGGATGATCTCAAAGATTATGTGGTCGGGACATCATACATCCTTGAGTATTGAAACCCTCCCATACCATCAAGACATGTGTCTAGTCTAACCATGTCGAATTTCAATGCATACATGCACAGTTTGAAGAAATTTCAACATTGGCCCCATTCACTTCTCACTATGTAGGGTCGGTGTAGGATGACATTTGTGATGGGTGTATTGGATGTGCCATGACATTTCAAGAGAGTTTTGAAAAATATTCTATAGATGGAAATGAAGAATGATGACAATGAGACATCCATTATATTGAACATTGATGCAAACATGGATGATCTCAAATATTATGTAGGGACATCAAACATCCTTAAGTATCGAAACCCTCCCATACCTTCCAGGAAACTATCTAGTCTAACCATGTCAAATTTCAATGCATACAGTCACGTATTGAAAACATTTCAACGTTGGCCCCATTAACTGCTCATTGTGTGGGGTTGGTGGAAGAAATTTTTGATGGGTGTATTTGAAGTTCCATGTCAAATTTCAAGATAGTAACGACAACGATTCTATAGAAGGTAATGATGAATGATGACAATGAGAGGTGCATCATGATAAACATTGGTGCAAATCTGGGTGATCTCAAAGATTATGTTGGAACATCATACATCCTTGAGTCTTGAAACCCTCCCATATAGTCAAGGCGTGTGTCTAGTCTAACCATGTCAAATTTCAATGCATACAAGCACATATTGAAGAAATTTCAACGTTGGCCCCATTCACTGCTCACTATGCAGGGTCAGTGCATGACATTTGTGGTGGGTGAATTGGAAGTTCCATGACATTTCAAGAGATTTCCAACAAAGATTCTACAGATGGAAATAACGAAATTTGACAATGATTTTCCCATTATGAATGTTGTTGCAAACATGGACGATGTCAAATATTATGTGGTTGGGACATCAGATATCCTTGAGTCTTGAAACCCTCCCATACCATCAAGGCATTTTTCTAGTCTAACCATGTCGAATTTTGATGCATACATGCACAGTTTGAAGAAATTTCAACATTGGCCCCATTCACTTCTCACTATGCGGGGTCGGTGCAAGATGAAATTTGTGATGGGTGTATTGGATGTGCCATGAAATTTCAAGAGAGATCCAATAACGATTCTATAGATGAAAATGAAGAATGATGACAATGAGACATCCATTATATTGAACATTGATGCAAACATGGATGATATCAAATATTATGCGGGGACTTAAAACATCCTTAAGTATCGAAACCCTCCCATACCTTCAAGGGAACTATCTAGTCTAACCATGTCAAATTTCAATGCATATGGGCATAGATTGAAAACATTTCAATGTTGGCCACATTCACTTCTCACTGTGTGGGGTCATTCGAAGAAATTTTTGATGGGTGTATTTGAATTTCCATGTCAAATTTCAAGATAGTTTTGAAAATGATTCTATAGAAGGGAATGATGAATGATGACAATGAGAGGTGCAACATGATGAACGTTGATGAAAATTTGGACGATCTCAAATATTATGTTGGGACATCATACATCCTTGAGTCTTGAAATCATTCCATATTGTCAAGGCATGTGTCTAGTCTAACCATGTGAAATTTCGATGCATACAGGTGCGTAATGAAGAAACTTCAACATTGGCCCCATTCACTGCTCAATATGCGGGTTCAATGCATGACATTTTTGGTGGGTGAATTGGAAGTTCTATGATATTTCAAGAGAGTTCCAACAAAGATTCTATAGATGGAAACAACGACATTTGACAATGAGACACCCATTATGAACGTTGTTGCAAACATGGATGATATCAAAGATTATTTGGTCAGGACATTTGAAATCCTTGAGTCTTGAAACCCTCCCATACCGTCAAGGCATGTGTCTATTCTAACCATGTCAAATTTCGATGCATACATGCATAGTTTGAATAAATTTCAATGTTGGCCCCATTCAATGCTCACTATGCGAGGTCGGTGCAAGATGAAATTTGTGATGGGTGCATTGGATGTGCCATGAAATTTCAAGAGAGTTCTAAAAAATATTCTATAGATGGAAATGAATAATGATGACAATGAGACATCCATTATATTGAGCGTTGATGAAAACATAGATGATCTCAAATATTATGCGGGGACATCAAACATCCTTAAGTATTGAAACTCTCCCATACCTTCAAGGCAACTATCTAGTCTAACCATGTCAAAATTCGATGCATACGGGCATATATTGAGAACATTTCAACATTGGCCCCATTCATTTCTCACTGTGCGGGGTCGGTGGAAGAAATTTTTCATGGGTGTATTTGAAGTTCCATGTCAAGTTTCAAGACAATTCTGATAATGATTCTATAGAAGGGAATGATGAATGATGACAATGAGAGGTGCAGCATTATGAATGTTGATGCAAATGTGGACGATCTCAAATATTATGTTGGGACATCATACATCCTTGAGTATTGAAACCCTCCTATACCATCAAGGCATATGTCTAGTCTAACCATGTCAAATTTCGATGCATACAGGAACATATTGAAGAAATTTCAACATTGGCTTCATTCACTGCTCACTATGAGGGGTCAGTGCATGAAATTTGTGGTGGGTGAATTGGAAGTTCCATCACATTTCAAGAGAGTTCCAACAAATATTATACAGATGGAAAGAATGACATTTGACAATGAGATGCCCATTATGAACATTGTTGCAAACATGGATGATCTCAAAGATTATGTGGTCGGGACATCAGACAGCCTTGATTCTTGAAACCCTCCCATATCGTCAAGTCATGTGTCTAGTATAACCATGTCAGATTTCGACACATACATGAATAGTTTGAATAAATTTCAATGTTGGCCCCATTCACTACTCACTATGCAGGGTTGGTGCAAGATGACATTTGTGATGGGTGTATTGGATGTGCCATGACATTTCAAGAGAGTTCTGAAAACGATTCTATAGATGACAATGAATAATGATGACAATGAGACATCCAATATATTGCATGTTGATGAAAACATGGATGATCTCAAATATTATGTGGGAACATCAAACATCCTTAAGTATCGAAACCCTCCCATACCTTCAAGGAAACTATTTAGTCTAACCATGTGAAATTTCGATGCATACGGGCATAGATTGTAAACATTTTAAGGTTGGCCTTATTCACTGCTCACTGTGTGGGGTCGGTGGAAGAAATTTGTGATGGGTGTATTTGAATTTCCATGTCAAATTTCAAGATAGTTCCAACAACGATTCTATAGAAGGGAATGACGAATGATGACAATGAGAGTTGCAGCATGATGAACGTTGATGCAAATGTGGACGATCTCAAAGATTATGTGGGGACATCATAAATACTTGAGTCTTGAAACCATCCCATACCATTAAGGCATGTGTTTAGTCTAACCATGTCAAATTTCGATGCATACACACACATATTGAAGAAATTTCAACATTGGCCCCATTCACTAGTGCTCACTATGTGGGGTCGGTGCATGACATTTGTGTTGGGTGAATTGGAGCTTCTACGACATCAATTCAACTTGGTAATTCAATAATCAACCCTTCTAATGGTTTCCATATGGTTATGGTTAAGGCATCAAGACCCATCACCTATGAATATAGACTCATAATGGTGTATGTATATTCCCAAATGGTGGCTTATAAATATCCCCTCTCAAGGGCGTGTGTAGTTGTTTAAGACCTCCTTTTGTCTCATGAGTCCAAGAAGCTTCGTTTAGGTCATATGTCCATTTTTTATACCTTTGACCATGGTCAAGACCCCAAGATCCATCCCTAGTATGAAAAACCTCCTATAGGTGCCCATATCCCACTCGAAAATCAAAGATCCCTTTTATAGGGTTTACATGGAACTTTAAAGCCTTGTTCATGGATCAGATCCTTAAAATATTTATACAATACTTTATTCCATTTATTTCCTCCCCTTATCATGGTTAAGGCCACAAGAGTCATCCTTGGTACACAAAAATATCCTAATGGAAATTGTATCCCAAATGGAGGCCAATATCCCTTTTAATGGTAATGTGTAGTGATTCAAGGACCCATTCATGGATCACAAGTCTTAAATGTTTTATTTAGTCCTTAATACCATTTATTTTCTTCCATGATCATGGTGAGAGTCCTAAGACCCATCTCTTGTGTCTAAAACTTTCAAATGGTGCCTATATCACATTTGGAGTACAAAGATTCCATATGAGGGTTTGTGTGGTGGTTCAAGGTGTCATTAATGGATTATGAACCCTAAAATATTAATCTATATTCTATATCCCTTGTTTTCCTTCATCAACTATAGTTGAGGCCTTGAGATCCATGCATGGTATGCATAATATATCAATTATTACCATATCCAACCAAGAGGCCAATGATCCATGTTTGTGTGGTGGCTTGAGACCTAGTTTAAGGAAAAGGGACCTAGAAGCTTATTTTTGGGCCAATGGCCCAAGACCCATATCTTGTTGCAAAACCTATGAAATGGTAACCATATCCCACTTAAGGAAAAACATACTTTATGGATGGTTTTGTGGTGGTTTGAGGAATATTTCATGTCCAATAAGATATATAAGATTCATTTAGGGGCCAAGGACCTTATTTTCCTCCCCTAATGGCACCCATCTCCCATTTGTATGAAAAACATTCCTTTTAGAGGACCCATGCCATAGATCAAGGCCTTGATCATGGCTCGTTGGCCCAAGAATCTTCATTTAGGGTATAATTCCCTATATGTATCCCCCAACCATGGTTAAGGACTTGATATCGTTCCTTGATGCATAAAACATTGTATCCCTAGTATGCAAAACCTCTTATAAGTTCCCATATCCCAATTAATAGAGATCAAAGACCCCTTTTGGAGGGCCTATTTGGTGCTTTAGGGACACATTAATGAAGTAAATCCTTACAATATTTATACAAATGGGCTTAAGACCCTTCTTTCCCCCTTAACCTGCATGATAAGCCCTCAAGACCCATTTCTATTATACTTGTATCCCTCAAATAGTCCAAAAATAACCTACAAGGGTTCTTTGAGGTGAATGATATGTTACATAGGTCATGAACCAGCTAAGACCCATCCATGATGAAGAAGACCTCATAATTTCACCCATATTCAACTTAGATGCCAAAGACTCCCTAGCGAGGACTTGTCTCATGGGTTTTAGGTGTTTTCAATGGTGGTTGAGCTTGAGAATAATAATTTAGGTGTTTTCAATGGTGGTTGAGCTTAATCTTGAGCTTGAGAGGCTTGGGGTAATAATTTATATTATATCTATATCTATATATATAGATAGATAGATAGATAGATAGATAGATAGATAGATAGATAGATAGATAGATAGATAGATAGATAGATAGATAGATAGATATAGATATAGATATAGATGTATTATATAATATATATTAATTAAATTAAAAACAAATAATAACAAAATATTAAAAAAAAATACAAAACAAAAATATATATATATATATTATATAATGTATTAACAAAATAATAAAAAACAAACATTATTAAAAACAAAAAACAAAAAACAAAAAAAAAACAAAACATTATCCCTGCACCCATTTCCATTCACAATCGAGAGAGTAGCCAAACTAGTTGTCGTAACACTATCCCCACGCGCAAGAGTGGAGAGGCATTGCAGAGATGGAGGGAATTGAGACACGAAGAGCACCCGAGACTGAGGGCATTGCAGAGACTGAGGGCATTGTAGAGACTGAGGGAATTGCAGAGAACTAGCCATAACACTATCCCCACATGTAGGAGTGGAGAGGCATTGCAGAGACAGAGGGCATTGAGGGAATTGAGGGCATTGAGACATGGAGAGCACCTGAGACTGAGGGCATTATAGAGGCTAAGGGTATTGCAGAGACTGAGGGCATCTGATATTGAGGCCATCTGAGACTGAGGGTTGAGGGTCATTCGAGACTGAGGGAAAGTATGTGTGAGACCATCAAGGGCCATTCCAGACTTAGACTGAGACTCTAATGGTATGTTCTTTCAGATACTTACCAATTATCGATTCCCATGGGTAAAATTAATAAATAAAATGCATTTTTTTTTTTTATTGGATTTTTTTGTCATGTATTTTTGTAAATAGGATCCATAAGTCTTGTGTGAAGGTGTACCATTCACCATAGTGAAGGCTACCCATAGACCTCAAAATTTTCAATTTATTCAATGGACACATCACTATATGCATCATAAATAGGACCTCCATAATGTATACAACAATTTGTCTTCCTATCATGATAAAAATATGAAAGGTGATGTCAATAACTCCATGCCCTAGGGTGCCTAAAACATAAGGGGAAGATTAATCTCTTATCTAATCAATATTAACAGTGAATACCAAGGCCCTACAAGAATGGGTCCTTATGGGAGAAATCTTCACCAACATGATCAACTACAGCTTCACAAACATACTCAATACCCTTTCAAGGATTCATAAAATGGATAGACAAAGAAATGCATCAAATAGAGGAGAGGAGTTACCCCAAACTAACAAAGGAATAAGGAGAGGAGTTACCCCAAAATGTCTTCCTTCCAAGTGGTAGATTTTACCCTTCAAAGGATTGATATTGGTAGTTTGTAGAAGACTTGATCATTCAAAATCAATCTTTATGCACCAAATAGAAACCAAGATAGAAGAGCTTCAAGAATTTACATGAACGTCGATAAAGACAGAACCCTTATACATCCATATTCTCCAAGAAAAATATGTCAATTAATCTCCAAGGAGTGGAAGCTCCAAAAATATAACGATGACTACAAATGAGGAATGGATACTCCTTATATAGTGTCTAGCTCAACTCCCTTTACAATAGAATAATAATATCTCATGTGAAATACTTAGATTTATCTTAGGGAGGAGTGAAGAATTATGTCATCCAACTAACTAATATTTTTTGTAAAATAAATAGTTGGTCAAGCCACATGTACAATAGTCCAATCAAATTAGGCCCAAGAGAGTGGGATGCCTCCATCAAAGAGGCAATAAGATGAGTCAAAGGTGCAACATGTAGCCTCCAAAATCCTCCAAGTGGATATATCCACAACCAACTCCTCAAAATAGGCAATGGAAACCTCTTATTTATCCTCCAAGGTGGACAGGTAGCTCCCAAAAGTGAAAAATAGCAAGTAATGAGTAGAAGACCTCGAGAGTGGATGAATCCCCTAAATTAATCTCCAATGGTCATGTTTGAAGTATCCAATGTGTAACCTCCTTCTCAAATCATGTCCATCATATACTCAAGTCAACGGAAGTCCAAGAAGGTCCATATGTGCTAAATATAATCCCCAATGGCTACATAATGCATCCTCCAAGGAGGTCATCCATCAAACTATGTGACACATGCCTCCAAATGTGCAAACAAGTTGACCACTCCAATATTTGTGATGTGGCACAGCATGATAGGTCCATGTGCATGAAGAATATCCCCAAAATTCCTATGCCATTCTGACCAATGCCTTGAGAGTTGTAATATTGCATCGAGAGTTGTGAACGAACTCAAGAGTTGTGAAGTTAGATTGGGAGTTTTGAAAATTACAAATTTCATAATGGAGCCGATGCAATGTCCACTTAGCTACAATGCCCATTCACCATTAATCCGACCAATATGTAATTGTGGCCTTTGAATAAGGGCTTGTCCCATTTTTCCTTTTTGGATGGAGTGAGTCAAGGTAATTAAAAAATTGGTCCTTTTTTGGATGGAGTGAGTCAAGGTAATCATGTACCCTATGGCATTGAGGCTATTATATCCTTGAATGAAAATTTTAGTTTTTGTTTCAATATTGGGCATGTAAGAGGTACTGGAAATTGAGCAAAGCTTCATGATCTATTATCAACCATTGAGGTTGACATTGGAGAATATTTCTTAATGTTCATGTGTATATGGAAGTATAAATGGTGGGTGAGTGGCTTAAGAGGTCTTACACGATGAAAATAAATACCTTTCCCCATGCATTGGCAAGGTTAAAAATTTCCCCATGCACCATTTCAAAGCCCAACCTTTCAAGGATGTTTGGAATTTGACCAACATTATTTCAAAGTCATTATATTCGGAACTCTAGTTGGATTCACATAAAATCTAATTCTATTCTTCATCATCATCACCTTTCACTGAAAATTCAAGGAGTTGAAGCATAAAACTAACTTGGACCTTTGCCATGTTGATGAGTAGTGTATGGGAAAAAAAAAACCTTTTGACCTTGGTTTTCTCATTGGGTTCTAGATACTACTCATAGAAATATTAATATTAATTACTTTCCCTTCCACTAGAACCCTACTAACTCCTAGTATGATCAATCCTCCATACTACAAAGGTCTCACATTCAGCAAGATTGGTTTTTTTACAATTGAACCAAATGTTGGCTTGAGAAATAGACTAGGGTCCAGTTAAGAGTTAAACATAGGCATTGTAGTGTAGTATTGGCATATCAATTCCTTGTTACAAGGAAGGTCTCACCCGAGACACCTTGCCAAAACCTTAGGATAATGTGAGGACATGTAATATAACATAGTGTGTCATTAAAACTACTTCAACAAACATTCCATTATTCCAACCTTCAATTATCCTATATTTTAAGGGCATGACTAATTAAAACCTGAGAAGGCTCATTCTTCACCATATAATATATATATAATAACAAATAAACATCATCCACGTGAAATAGACATAGAAGCTCAATTTTAAGTACTATTACCGCTCCATTAAACTCCAACAAAACTAGATACATGGCTCCAAAACTAGTCACAACTCAGCAATATAATATACAAGACAAGACAAGACATATATACTATCACCAACATGATCAAGAGACTCTAAAAAAACCTTAACAGTAATGGACAAAAACAACAACATCACTTGTCCCATTGTCAATAACTCGCACCCATGCCTTAGCCTTTACAATTTTGTATCCATCGATGGTTTATGAATCAATAACAACTCTTGTATTTGTTACTTAACAATGTACTTTACTCTCAATTGCTCGCTCCCTTTTGACATGTATAGGTGTTGGCAGCCAATTCACATTTTTTATTGTCTCATAAGCTGCCTTCACCAATGTTTCACAAACATTGATTTTTCGTTGCAATTTTCAAAAGAACGATGATTTTATTCTTTGCGCCTTTCCGCACGCCTATCTTCGCTAAGTCTTCACAATTGTAAGCATGAAGATTTCTCCTTTCAAAGTCACATTTCGATCATTGTCTTAACTGCCAATATCTTTTGCATGATCGGCAATGTCCTTTGCTTGGTTTTCATACTTCGATGGATTATATAACTCGGTTTTATTTAAGACATTTAGCATTCGGATTCGCATATTATGACTTAAACATTGATTCATTAAATTGCATCGAGGTCATGATTTATCTTTTGTGATCCTTATTGTTGATCCTTATCATAGCTCTTGGCATATCAATTGTATGTAATATCCATTTGACACCTTAGTTAAACGTTTGATTGA
>ML777883.1:774623-788079 GCA_009831015.1 Picea engelmannii
TAGTTTATTGAATAGTTTATAGTTAGATTAGTATATTTAGTCTAGTTTGTCTCATTAGTTGTATTTAATTTAGTTTCTTTTAGTTTGTTTATTATAGTTAGTTTTTCTTATTTAGTTTAGTTAGATCACTTAGCTCAGATCAAATTTCCTCTTTGGCTTCCTTAGGAGACCTCAAAGCGGCCAACGGAACCATTAAACTCGTCAGGGTGGTCCATACCAAACGGCTTGGGTTATTAGACAACCCCGGACCGGTTCCACTCTCTTAATTGACGGACGGTCGTTTTCGCCCGTCAACAATAGGCCACCTTTACCTTTCTATCGTTTCTTCTCCTTGGGTTGAGGAATCACATCCTACACCTTAGCCACCTCGATTCCCTCTTCCCTAGTCATGACCTCCATTGGTATTATCAATGTTATTAGGGTCCACTTAAGTGTTCAACATAGGCATTGTAGTCTAGTATTGGCATATTCATGTATTTGAAATAATATTCATATTTCCGATGAGGGTAGTCTTTTCGGTGAGTTAAAGTTCCACCTTTCTTGTTCATTTTTTTTCAAAAATACCATGATTTGGGTTGTCTTTAAATTTTCCAAAAACTCTTAGGGTAATGTTACATGAGAAAAGTTCCAAACATAGAAGTGGAATCCTAATTTTTTGCATAGTTCCTATCGAGTTTGGGTCAATTTTTCATTGGAAAAAATAGATTATATGAGTGCCCCTTATCCCTAGTGTTACATCTTGATTGACTGACTATTTATGTCATTAATGGTGTTATAGGACGTACAAGAAAACACGTATTTGTCAGATCTATCTTCATTGAGTGAGGGAAATTAAGGTAGAATAGACAAAAGTGATACATCTAGTAGGTCTAACAGGTGAAGATCAACTAGAGGTGAGAAGATCAGAAGAAAATTGCATAGATGCATGGATTTTTTTCTTGCAAAAGGGGGATCATGTTATTATGATCATGAGAGCATAGACGACATCGAGGTTCCCTTGAGGTACAAACATTGATCCGGATTTATTTTCGGCACAAAATGAGAGCAGAGATATAATAGAGAAATGAAGAGAGATATCACAAATATTTAATAATATAACATAAATGTATCATAGATGCAACCATAAACACAGATATATAGCAATACATGATTTCTATTAATGAAAGAAATGTGCAGAGACTATAAAAATACAGAGTGAAAGACTCGCTAGAATGGTGGCAGCTTATCTCTAAGAAGAGATGTGACGACTACTCGCATTAGCAAGAACATGATTACAATTAGGCTCTGAAGGCATTTTTACAATAAGAAGGAATTTCAAAAACCCTAGACATCCAAAAACCTAACCCTAAGAGATGAAGCACCAAAAGTCATGTGGGGCCCGTTTGGGTAAGTTAGTACATCAACTTCCTGGGGTCGTAACTTTTTCATACGATCTTCATTTTAGGCGTATGATATCCCGTTGGAAAGGTATCGTCAAGGAGATTCATTTTATGTGAAATATCGAAGGAAATTACATATTGAAAACTTTTTTTCCCCAAAAAGTCATTGTTTAGTGCCTCAAAACAGCTCTAGAAGTGAAAACTGCTAAAAATAGTAAATTACCAAAATTGCTAGAAAACTGTTTTGAGCCAATTAGAAAAGGTGGGTGGCCACTGATATCCATATGGATCAAACATATAGTGAAACAATGGGTACCCAAGGATCTTCCTAAAATAAACATTGATTTTTGTGTAAACGAAAGGATATACCGGATTGCTCCATCGACATTACATGGTTTGGGGCTATTTTCCATGGATGGCATAAAGGTATGTTATGACGAATTAACTAAATTTATCGAGTACATTGGACCCTATTATATCTACAAATATTGGATACGAATAGTCCAATATACAAAAAATATGCGAAGATATGGCTTGACTGCAAATTATATACAACTAAAAGACAATGATCAAAATAAAAGAGAAACTATCTATATTGATAGAAGAAAAAAATAAAAGGGGAATATTGTAGGGTTTATAAACAATACATGACCCACGACCACAAATAAGTGACCCAATTTCTTGTTTGAGGGGTGTGAAGGAAACCGTGTATTCGTATGTGCAATAAAATCAATAGTTGCAGGGAAGAGTTATTGATTGATTACAATTTGAATAGAATAGATACATATCTTGCTATTATGGGGGTGGTACGTATACTAATTTTACCAACCTATAAGTAACAAATCTCATATTTTATGATTTTCATTATGTTCTTTACGGTGTTAATACATTTGGAGAGCTTCGGTCTGTTTAGTACTTAGTGTGTCATGTTTTTGTTATCCACATTTGAATTTCTCATAAATTTGAATTTATTTCTCATGATAATGATCACGGTTCTAATTTTATTATAATGTGGCAGGTTGATCGTGGTAAATCAAAATAAGCCTCAAAACAGGTAAATGAACAACAATTTTTGAATTGCATTTAATGTGCATTTTATTTCTATGGAGATCAATTATTTTATTTGTTTGCATAACTGAATTATCATTTATTTTTCCTAATATGTAGTCGGTGAGACATGATGATGATGATGATTTGCTCGGTGAAAGGGATTTGTATGAATCCTTCGACCCTATGGTTTTAATTAGAAAAAAAATCAATAAACAAAACAAGGAACTAGCTCATTTGTTAGATATTCTAGATCAAACTCCTGAGGTCGAAGAAAGGATCAAAGAAGTTACGAAAATGCTTAAGACATATAAGGTAATAACCATAATTTCAAGTTGTTTCATTTTTATGTCATAAGATCAATTATGAAAGCTTGATTGTTAACTTTTACATTATATAAACGAAAAAATGTTTTCTTTCTTATATAGAGATTTTTGGATGCTATTGACACCGACATGCATGGTATCGGTAGTAGTGGTGTTGCACAGATGGAACAGGGTCCCGATGTAGACCCTCATATATCTTCCAGGATGAAGATTTTCAGATCTCCACCTTCCACACCATTAGGTGGGAGCCATGACACGCACACCGAGGAAGCGGCCACATAGGTAGGCTATGGAGGTGGTGACAGAGATGAGGCCTATGATTTGAAAAACTATATGGTTTCTTTTCCTAAATCAGGATGTGTGACCAACATAGGGACCCTTAAGGACACCTTTATGGCCAACGAGGAAGGGCTTCTATTAAAGCAAGTTAAAGTCCCAGGTAAATTTTAAAATTTTAATTGTTTCATGTTCTCTATGTAGACAAATATAAATCATCTAAATTATTATTTTTAAATTAATAATCATATAATCATTTTGCATGTAGGGAATAATGTTTTTTATAGGTCCTTGGAGAATAAGGCATTGCTGATTTTTGGGCCCACCATACGGGAGAGGTGGAATTCCCAGAATTCCAACCTCAAAAAGAATTGATGGATTATCTTTAAAGCATTTTTGCTGTAGAGACATTTAATAAGACCTTGGCCACTGCCGTAGCTGGACAATATTTAAAATATACGCAAGAAACATATAGGAAGAACTTGAAACAAAATGATAGGTACAAGCGTCCTCTGATGATTCTAGAGAGGGAGTGGAAGGCCCTCATTGAGGATGCAAAAGAGAATAAATTGATAGATGAAGGAAAAACACCCTCTGGTCCCAGAAGGAAAATTACAATTTCAATTGAATACCTTCAAATTTTTTTAGATGTAAATAAAATTGTGGTATATATTAACATACTCGAAACTTTTGATGATAGGTTGACTGATACGTCAAAGGCCACAAAAGAAAGGCTTGCCAAATGTGGCCAGCGTAGTCTAGGCTAGGGAAACTACTTGAAGTTGCAGTCATGAATTGTAAGTACCTAAATATATTATATGTATCACCTTAAAAATTTCAACTAATTGCAGTGAATAACATTAAAAATACATACTCTTATGCAATGCAGGGTGATGAGTTTGGTACTAAAACCACAGAGAAAGACCTCCAGCTTGGTTACAAGTACAGCTATAAAGCAGTAGTTGAACACCAAAAACTTTTGGGGAAGATACCAAGAACCACTTTGCAAGATGAGGTAAATAAAATTCAATCCACATTAACCTTTATTATTAATATAATACAGTCATGTTGGATATTATTAATATTTACAACTTTGTTTTAATCAGGGATGCATCACTGTCAATGAACGCACTAGTATTGGAGAGCAGTGCGTTGATAGAAGTTTTCAACTAGAAGATGGTTTTGATCCTATTCATTCCCAATTTTCCATGGGGGCGTAGCCCCACAATGGTGCTATGACCAAGATGGCACGTGACGGTAATATGGTTGTATTTTAATCATATACTTAATAATTTTGTAGTTATACATTTTGAACTTCTATTTTTTTTTACTTATACATTTATGATTTTCCTTATAAAGTTTGTCGTCTCAATGGCAGAGAATGTTGTACTTGATGCTCATACAGTTGAAGAGGAGCATGCGGGGGAAACCGTTCAAATAGTGTTGACCAATGTACTAGGTAAATAATCGCATTGCAGGTGTTTTTTTTAATATTACTGGACTAGTTCAATGATATTTAAAAACTGGCCATTTAAATTTTGTATTTTTTTATTTTGTAGGTGATTCCTCATCATAGTGGCCTCCATTACACCATGAGTGCCACGCAACTAAGAGTGCTCTGCGTGAGAGGACACAATCACAATCGGATTTTGAAGAGCACCCAAAGAACGAGACATAGATATTGATGAAATGATTAGGAACTATAGAGCTAAGAAGAAGATGCGGGATAAAAGTACTAAATGATGATGTACATGAATATTTTAATAACTATTTAATATAAAATCTAATTTCACCATATTCTTCTCAGTCCAAATGGATCAGGGAAACATTTTATTTCATTGTAAACAGTTGTGAATATTGGTATGTATATATGTTTGTTTTTGTTGTAAATATTTCAATAGATTTATATGATGGGTATTAGGGAATTGAGAGTGATGTGAGGGGGGGGAGGAGCCATAAGAGCTTCCTCCTTCACATGGTTTTCCCTATTCAGTAGAGAATAATTTATTGGAATCATTTAATCTTGGAGAAAACCTCCCTTGATCCAACAGAGCAACAACAAAGTCAATGTTGACTTCGTTGTTGCTACTTCAAATCAAGGGAGGCAGTTTGATCAAATATTAGATGCGTGGCTTCAATAAATTATTCTCGAAACCAAGAGGAGCTCATTAAGGTATGTTTCAACACTCTAGTAAAAATGCATCTTAGAGTAAATAATGTGCTACAAATATGACTTGTATTGATTTTTTAGATATTTATAGAGGTTGAATGATTTTTGCAGGTACTTTAAGAACCCTCTTCGTCAATTGAGGGAAGCTCAAGACTAACATAGGTTCATACAGCTGAAGAGAAACACATGGGACCAACCATTCCAATTGTACTTTCAACTAGTTCATCAAATCAGGTGTGATTCCTCCTTTCAGCATAGTTTAATATATAACCATCAATTCTAGTTATGTTTAATGTTTTTTGAATTGTTATGTTTGATTGCTAAATTGAAAAATCACCATTTAGGTATGTATAATATTTTGATCATGTCCTCTAGATATTATGGATCTGTCATTGCAGGTTTATGGTTAACCAATGGATAAATCTAACATGAATGTATGGATAAATTCTAACATGAATGTATGGCTCCGAACATGCCACCAAAAATGGTAGTTTCTTTCTATCATTTTCATGCCTTTTTAGCCTCTTGGAAGGGTTTTTACCCTCTTAGAAGGGTTTTTAGAAGAGCCCTCTATGAATCTCCCTTCCTGTATGTATATTTCTTGAGTTTTACCTTGAATTTTTTGTATGTAATTTCACAACTAAAAACTAGGTATTGACTTATTGGTACCCTAACATGACTCCCCTTAGTGATTTATGGGATTCCTCATTTTTTTCCTACAATCCATGACCGAACTAAATATTGGTTCCATCGCTTGACCATCCCTCTATCTCGATCCTTTAGTTCCTTGTATCTTAGAACTATTGCAATTATTTCCTAAACATTTCCTCAAACTTACACTTCAACCATTCAAACAAGCCAAGAACGAGTCCTAAGCAAACAAACAAGCCAAGAACATGTCATTAATTCAATGTTGAGTTTGAGCAGTTCCACCATTTTCCATTGATTAACAATAGGCCTGGTGTTATTATTTGTAGATGGGGAAGGTTTCCATATTTGGTAGAATGTAATGTATTAGCTAGACATTTCTCAATAACGTATTTATATGAGATATGGTACTATTTGAAAAATCTATATGACTCCTTAGGATGCGGTGCATTCATTATTAAAAAAATCATAGAGTTTGTTTTTTGTCGAGACATTGGGCATGTGAATCAATTGATAATTTACTAATTAAATCATTTTTGAATTCATTTTCCTCCTATTCCAAGGTCACAAAGGTCCTTACATGTGTGTTAAATCACCTTTATTTTGATTTTGAGTTAGCAAAAGTCATGGCTAAAATTTAACTTAATGTTTATTAGGTACCCACATTCTTATAGAATTCACATAGAATATTATCAAGCCCCAATAGATATTTGTCATCATCCATTTCCATCAAATTAGATGTATTTCACCCAAAGGGGTTGGATCCAATGGTGAAAAGCGAGGAGTTGTTCACCGTTGGGAAAAGTTCAATTCCTGTGAGGGCCTAACCTGAAGCCATGGGGACACCTTGAGGTAGTGGTCAAATGTGTGGCTGCACCCAGAGATATTATATTGAATGATATCATGACCCGTGCAAACATAAGTGCATAAAACCCCACCCCCATGTCCTTCAATCTTTTTTAAGTCCCCAAGGTATAGAATAGTCGGTGATGGAGTGTGTTGTTAAAGCACTCTGTGATGTCAAAGTCATTGGTTCGAAACCTGCGGGGACAAAAAATCCATCCATATTAAGGGTTGGTGTGGCTCAGGCCAGGTGCAATCCCCAGGTGATTTTGATGGCTTAGATTCCCCTGAATCATAGTTTCTCAGCCACAGGCTAGTCCCGCAGGTCACAGACAAACTAGCAAACAAAAAAAAATAGATGTATTTCCATCCAATTTTTGTCCTAATTACCTCCTCCCTCTCCCTCTCCCCCTCTAGCCCCCGAACCCCAAACAAGGGGGGGATAACTGACACATCAATGGAAATGGAGAGAATCAATATGAAAAAATGAGGTGCATGTTATTGGTTCCATTAAAAATTAAAATTACGACACTTGTTGGATCTCTCCCTCCCTCCCATTCTCTCCCTCTCCCCTTATTATTACGTCACCTCATCAAAATAAAATATCACAATAATCATAAGTAATTCCTACCCTCCCAAACATTTTATCATGATTTGACTACATCCACACCTCCAAAAGGTCATATGTCCCTTTCATTCAATCCATCGTTGTCTAATCACTATTTATTTGTCACCCATCCACTCTCAATGATGGAGAGAGTGAATGGGAGATAGAGAAATAGTCACAAGAAAATGATGGATTCAATGAAATGGACATATGACCGTTTGGAGGTGTGGATGTAGTCAAATCATGATACAAATTTTGGTGAAATCATGGTACAAAGTTCTGGATCCAACTCCAAATCACATATTTTGAAGAGGTACCAATTTTTAAATTTAATTATAATTTGCTAGTCATTTTTCAACATGAAGTATCTTTGTTTGAGAGAAACACTTCAAATCAATCCTTCCTCTATTATATTTCCATAGAAAGAAAAATTAATATATTCCATCATCTGCATGGCTCAAGTTAATATAGGGTTAAGGATTGAGTATAAGTTATTCCTAGGCTTAGATGGAGCTAGGGGGGTCTATGTCATGGTCTACATCAAGTTCTAGGTCAACGCCTAAATCTATATCTACCTCTATGTGGTGGTCTAGGTCATGGTCTACGTCAAGCTTTGGGTTGGGTGAAAAGATATTTGGAGGAATGGAACCTACTAAAATGAACATTATGACCATTTGGAGGCTTATAAATTATGATATTGCAGTGCACCCAAATTGAAAGGACTATTTGGAGGCAAAGAGATAGGGAGATTGCAATGAAACGTTTGGAGGCCCATACATCGTAAGATTGCAGTACACCCGAGTTGAAATGATTGTTTGATGCAGAAAGGCCTTGAGCTTGTTTTTTTCTTATTCTTTTTCAAATGCTAAATACCAAAAGCATTGCCATTCATTTCCCTTAAGCCCATACAACCCCTAGTGTTGTAATCTTGGCTCTGATACCAATTGTAACATACCCAACCACCCATGTACACTGTTGGGATTTTGGGGTACTTAAAATTTTCATCACCTTTCTCTTAATGGAAATGTTTATTCAACACCAAAGAGGCCACAATGGAGGAGAGAGATATCAAGTTGAGGACATCCTATCTGCTCTTCATTTAATTTTTGTTTCTAATTCTTTTCTAGAGTTCTTTTAGACTCTATTGATGGGAATATACAATCTGATGCTCATAAAGAACTGAATTCCTTAATAATTGTGAATATTTCTCCTCAAAAATGTGTAAGAAAGGATCCCAATACTCTGTGTAGTAAGGCTTCCATGAGCAAAGAGACTGACAAAAAAAATCACATTTGCACCTAATCTCATCATACTCATATTGAATCTACTTCCATATCGTCCTATAGTTGTGTTATTAGTTTTCACTTAGTAACCCAAGCTCATACATTTCCGCATGCAATCGAGATCCATTCCACCTCCATTATCTTGGAAAAGAAGAGTTATACTATTGTCCCTAGGGTTCTGAATTTTCTCCACAATGACAAAAGTTGCACCATTTTGAAAATATTCAACTACATTATCAAGCAACTTCAAAATATATTGAAATTCCCATGTGTGGGAAGTCACATTAGAATGGAGGAATTCTGGATGTACTTGAACATGATACATGCCACCTGGTAAAGATCACTTTTTTTCATTTTGGACATCATAATCCCCAACTCTCCAAAATTGATTAAAACTATTTTTCTTTGTGTTTATACCTGAACAATTTAGTCAAAGGAAAAATGAATGCAAATGATGTTCACTTTGCAGTGCATTTTCTAATCTCCACCCCTTCCTAGAAAATATAGAATATAACCCTAATCATGATCTGATCTAATCTGAAAATCCAAAGGGTGCACTACAATATCACATATTTCCACCTCAAACGGTCATTTCAACTTGGGTGTACTGCAATCTCATGATGTTTGGGCCTCCAAATGGTTCATTGCAATCTCACTATCTCTCTACCTCCAAATGGTCCTCCTTTATGAAACCATACAATTTTGGTCATTTGGTACAATATGGAAGCTAAGTAGTATGGATATCTATCTCAATTAGAATAACATGGTTATAGAATATCCTCTCTTTAGTGCAAGACTCAATATAACCATCATAAACTAGAGGGAAACTTAGGTCAAAGGGAGTGAGTTTTTGGGTTATGATGGGGTTGCAAAAATTAGAGCTTCCACCGAAACAATCTTAAGCTAAAAAACACTTTCCTTAACATCCTTATTGTATAAAAGGGTATCAAGATGTATTGAATTAGCTAATGAGAAGTGTGAACCAGTATTTAGCAAACTATCTTTGGGGGAAACCCAAATTTGATTAGATCCATCATTGGGAACTTTAGGCATCTTCTCACTTCCTTCTGGGAAGCAAATGTCATCCAAATGGTAGGTTCCTAAGGGATCATCCTTTCTTAGTGCTTGGATTTATCCTTGGATATGTTCATTGGTTGTTGATATAAGTCCCTAGATGTGTCCAGGGACCCTGGATGTGTTCCAAGGAATCCTTGCTCAGTGCTTGGATTGATCCTTGGATGTGTTTCTTGGTGGTTGATATAATACCCTAGATGTGTTCTATGGCCCATGGATGTGTTCCAGGGAACCCTTTCCTAATGCATGGTTTTATCCTTGGTCTTGTAACTTGGTGGATAAGACCCTATATGTGTTATAGGGGCCCCATATGTGTTCTAGGGAAGCCTAGTCTTTGACCAGGTAGTTCTTGGTGTAATACCAAGATGTATTGAAGTGTGATCTTCTTCCTCTCTCCCAGGATGGTCCATGAGACCTAGGAGTGCCTATGAATATGTACATGACCACATTGTTTATGGACCCCCTTATGTAGTGATGATAAAGTTTATAGGTCATTATGAGACTCATGTGGACATGTGCTTCCATTATGGACCCCCCCCCTTGACTTTGTCTTTAAAGGTACCCCCTTGTTTTTTTATGTGATTGAGGTTCTATTTATGTGATTGGGGTCTTATATGTGTTTAGAGTTTTTATAATTAATATTAATATTAATTGACTTTTTAATTAATATTTATATTAATTAAATGCCAATATTTAATTATAATTTTAAATTGCCCTAACCCCTCTCCCTAACTATAAATAAGACCCTACCCTCTAGCATTCTATTACACTCACTGTCCCTCACTCCTCACTCTCATATTTGTTGTGGCTACCTCATTTGTTCTCTCTTGATGATGGTGCAGCCTCCTTTTTGGACTATCCTTTCATATTTGAGTTTGGTTTTGTTGGTGCAGCCTCTCCATTTGATGTAATAGTTTTAGAACTGAGTTTTGTTTGTTGGTGTGGACTCTCTATTTGATGTAACAATTTTACATCTGAGTTTTGTTGGTGCATCCTTGCCATTTGATGTAATAGTTTCATATCTAAGTTTGTTGGTCCAGCCTCCCCATTTGGTGTAACTATTTTAGATCTGAGATTTTTTTAATGTAGTTTTCATGTGATGGTCTATACCTTGGAAAAATTGTTCCTAATTCCTTATGACATAGATCAAACCCTAGAGGTTTGATCCATGAACCTAAAACTATTTATGAGCATATTATAAAGGTTTTCATCCACACATGTGATAGGTACATCTTTCTTAGATCAGGAGGTAAGCTTGAGGTTTGTCTTTTCACTCAGGAAATTTTTTTATACTCAGAATTTAATTTAGATATGTTTACATAATATACTCAAAATGGAAATAAGATTACATCATATGTGTACAAAGCTCCTTGTATCTCATATGTAGAAACCCAAGTGAATCCGAAGAATCACTTCTATTACCATAAGTTAATAGGTATGAATATGTTATGATCACAGCAGTATGAGTTCCATATTCTTGAACAGGGATAGATTATTTCTTTGGTGGATGTAGCCCATATTGGGTGAACCATGTATATCCATGTCTCTATTGTATTGTGTATCTCTTGTGTTTTATTTTTGCATCTTTTTTATATTATTTCTATGTGATCCTCTTTTTTCTAACAAGAAACATCAAACCATAAAGGTAAGTAATAAGCTCATTAAGAGATAAAGGAGAAGTGGTGTATAAAAAGGACCTAGTAGTGCAGGTCACCATTACATGAGGGGTTGGTCACTAGGAAAAGAACTCCCCAAAACTGCATCCATGTGCACATGTGCAATGTTACTAAAGTCTAGTGAAGCTTAGTTACATGTATAAGTTCCCCACAAATGATGTTATAATGATCATCATTATGACACTAGTTACAAGATTACATCAATCCACTAGACAACATTAAAACACATTCTAACATATCCCTCATCTAGAAATGAAAAAACCAATGCATGCATCAATATGAATCTTTAAGTTTTGAAGCTAGCCATATGAATCTTCTCCTAGTGCTATAAGGTTTGGAAGTTTGCCCGTTGGCCTTAATCTAGATCTAAATAAACCCATTTTAGGTCACATCACAATGGAAAAGGGAATCTAGTAGCATATGCAGGCTCACTCAAAAATTGATTAAGGAAGTACTAACATATCTCAATAAACTATATCCATGCTTGATTCATCCCTTTCAATCTTCCAAGAATAGACTAGCTCTTCTTGTGTAGAAAAAATATTCATGTCTTCTAAAGGAATTGAGGAGTAATCCACTAGAATTTCTTCATCCATCAATCCATCCACATAATTTCATTATTCCATACAATATATGCAAGAAGTATACTTTTCACACACACACACACACACACAAAGGGAAAATCCATAATATTTTTATGTTGAAATAAAAATGGTAAAGTTACACTCATAAAGTGCACTATGACATGAAAGAAAAACTTAACAAGAATAGTTCTTGATATTCTTCCAATATAATTGAATGACTTTGAAATCTAGTATCTCAAAATAAGTTGTCCCCAAAAATATTACATCATAAGAAAAACATTCCTAGATAGTTGTTACATTTTGAAAGATTCACCCTGAAAACCATAATAAAATTATCCATTGCAGCCTCTTGATATACAAAAAATGAAAGTAGAAAAATTGTTCAAAACAAATAAGGAAATTAAATCCATTATCCAAAATGGATAGAGCTCATTTAAATAAATATCTGGAGACAGGGGGTAGGGATTTTCCCCTACCTTTTACTCTACCATGTTAATGGTAGTATGCTACATCTCCAAAGATATTTTTGGCAGGGCATCGACTAAGTTGTTTTGCTCCTTATAGATGTGATAATAAGATATATGAGAGAATATTCCCTGCAACAACTTTATTTTGTTATAAATTGGATGGAAAAAAATATTTTGTATTCTATGGTTCCCCAACATATAATATATAACCAAATTTGAGTAAGAAACAACCTATAATTAATCAATATTTATTTCTACTGTAATTCTTATCAATGTTGTTGGAGTTACTTCACACACACCTAGGATTTCTTTTTCCTATACAGAGCTGACATCATCCATAGAAAAATCCAAGTACTTAAATCACATGGATGAGGCACTCGGTGTAAATTCTAACCTTGTACAATATCTACTGCAAACTGATATTCAGAAAAGAACAGAAAAGATACAATGGCAAATACAAACATTACACAGAGATTTTTCACCTGGAAACCCAAACCGAGAAAACCAGCATATATTATATTGATACACCCTGTGTTACATTGTTTACAATACAATATACATATAGGAGCCAGTGGCATCCAAAACCCTAACCCAATGACCTGGATTAGTCCAAAACCCTAATTCCTTAACCGAAAATAGAAAACCATCGCCAAAAAACATGTGTCGAAAACCACCTAATATCACGTGGTCCCGGAAATATGTCGTCCCAGAAATATGTCGGCCCGGTGATAATATGTCGGCCCGAAACCGGCGAAAATATGTCGGCCCAAAAAAAAAAAAAATCGGGGGCTCCGCCCCCCTGCACCCCCCTCTTACCCCCCTACGCGCCCAGTGCAGGCGCTCAGACACTACTACTCGTGCAAAGAATATAACACATACCCAACATTCTCCCACTTGTTGTTTTCTTTGCACACAGGGGGTTATAGGGTTACTTAGTCAACAATGCCCATGGATCCTCTACACCAAGAGAACTTCTCAGTGCTCACAGATTTTGTTAATGAATCTGCAACATTCTTCAAAGTGTCCACCTTCATCAGTGATACTTTCTTTTCTTCAATCATGTCTCTCACAAAGTG
>ML777883.1:791389-801489 GCA_009831015.1 Picea engelmannii
AGCCAGCGGCATCCAAAACCCTAACCCAATGACCTGGATTAGTCCAAAACCCTAATTCCTTAACCAGAAATAGAAAACCATCGGCAAAAACCATGTGTCGAAAACCACCTAATATCATGTGGTCCCGGAAATATGTCGGCCCGGTGATAATATGTCGGCCCGAAACCGGCGAAAATATGTTGGCCCAAAAAAAAAAAAAAATCGGGGGCGCTGTCCCCGAACCCCCGAACGGGGGGATCCACCCCCTGCACGCCCGGCGCAGGCGCTCAGACACTACTACTCGTGCAAAGAATATAACACATACCCAACACTCAAAACAATTTGTAGTCTTATTTCTCCCGATCTCCTTTTTCATATATCTTCCTGTAAGACTCCCAATGAATCCTGGACCATCTTAGAAGGGCTATTTGGAAAACAGGATGAGATGAGGGGACACATGCTAGAGGTGGATCTGCTCACATTGGATCCAAAAAGCTTCGAGAATATCCAATATTTCTTTACAAAATTCAAGGATTTACTGTTGCAACTCAAAGCTTGCAAGGTTGATAAATCAAAGGAGGAGAAACAAATGGTTCTCACCATTATCTCCAATATTGGTCCTAAATTCTTAGTATTCGTATCTACATTCCATACTGTCATATTCGAGTCTGGAGCCACCTGGAAGATGCCTTCTCTTAAGGACTTTATCGAATCCCTGACGCAAGAACAAACCAAGCTCATCAACATGGGCACAATCAAAGGCCCAAGGGTGCATGCACTTACTGTGCATGATGGAAGACACAAATATCAGAAATATAAATATAAATATAAGTGGAAAGATCATGCACATATGAAGAAGGAAGGGTACACAAAATCCTTCACCGATGCCTCCGGATCCAAAGGAGAAAAGGGAAGAAAAGGAGAGAAATGCACATACTGTCACAAAGGATTCCATTCGGAATCTGCATGCATGAAAAAAAAAATAGATCTGATGTCTCAGATACTTCAGCAAAACAACCTTGTAGATCTCATCCCCAAGGGTGCAAAGAAGAAGAAGCCAGAAGATTCCAATTCCAAGAAAGGCAATTCTAGCCATACATTGATTGCCATCAACTCCTCTCCTGACGCTTGGATCATAGATTCAGGAGCATCACATCACATGGATGCCTCAGAAGCAGTCTATTCTTCGTTGGATGCATGCAAAGGTCCTCCTATTCTGATGGGGGACAACTCTTCTATCAAAGTCACCGACAAAGGAAGGATTGAACTCACCAATGGAAGCTTCAAGAACGTGTTGCATGTTCCCAAGCTTTCTGTCAACCTTCTCTCTATGTATCAGATGAAGAATTCCAACATCAGAAATAAATTCATCTTCACACCAAATTCCGTGGACATCTACGACATTCAAACCAACTCCAGGGTTGCTACCAGTGAGGTAAATCATCAGTCTACATTGTATACATTTTTTGAATTCATTGAACCTGATTCTTCTTTACTGCTTACTCATGCTGATGAAAGTAGTAGGATATGGCACAAAAGGTTTGGACATTTGAATTTCAGATACATGCAACATCTTAGCAAGCACAAATTAGTTGATGGTCTACCATAAATCCATTTCTCCAAGGGAGTATGTGAGGGATGTGTTCTCGGAAAACACCCTCAAGAGAAATTCGACAAAGGAAAGTCTCAGTGAGCTTCCGCACCTTTATATATGATCCACAGTGACCTCATGGGTCCTTTTCCACATCCATCGATAAGCAAAGTGAGGTTTGTTCTCATTTTTTTTTATGATTTCTCACGTTTTACATGGATCTACTTTCTCAGGGAAAAATTCGAGGTCTTTCAACACCTCAAAGATTTCAAATCTTTGGTTGAGAAACAGTCCAGAAAGAAGATCAAAGTCCTCCAAACTGATAATGGGGGAGATTATGTGAATCATGAGATCCACAATCTTTTCCATGAAGCAGGGATTCAATTGCAGCATACAGTTCCCTACACTCCGCATCAAAACGGAGTTGTTGAGCAAAAAAAAAACGATCTCTAAAGGAGATGGCATCTTGCATGATGCATGCAAATTCACTACCACAGAGACTATGGGCCAAAGCACTTAACTGTGCAACATACATCCAAAATAGATCTCCCCATAGATCTATCAAGGATAAGACCCCCTACGAGGCTTGGAGCGGCCTCAAACCGGAAGTGACCCACTTTCATATTTTTGGTTCACGTGCATGGGCCAAGATTCCCTCTAAAAAGAGGAAGGCACTTGATCCACAGAGCACTGAGTGCATTTTTGTTGGATACCCTGACGGTGTGAAGGCATATCGACTTATTGATATTTCCTTGGACCGACTCATCATTGAGCGTAGTGTCCAATTCAAGGAAAGTGTCTCGTATGTACCTTAACAACCGCATGCAGACACCTTCACTCTTCCACTTGTTCGAGATGATGAGCATGCACATGCTGAATCTTCTTCAGACGAGAGTTCTGATATAGAGGGCTCAGATGATTCAGATTCATATTCAAAGTCAGTACAATCGGATGCAAAGTCAGAGCATCCAGATGTAGTTTCAGAGCCAGAGAAAAGTCCCAAGTGGGCACAGACTACTCTTTAGAATGTAGGGGATCTCATCAATGATCCATCCGATACTAGGAGGACTCGATATGATTTCGAGGAGCCTCCTATTGCACTCACTGCCACTAAACCATTTCCTTCCAGGCATCTTTTCTTGGTTCAGTCTTCAGGTCCACAGTATTATGGTGAGGCTGCTAGAAATCCCTTTTGGGAATCCACCATGCAGGAGGAGTACAACTCCCTCCTCGAGAACCAAACTTGGGATCTGGTTCCCCCTCCTTTTGGGAGGAAACTTGTTA
Organism: Picea engelmannii; assembly: GCA_009831015.1. Taxonomy (NCBI): domain Eukaryota; kingdom Viridiplantae; phylum Streptophyta; class Pinopsida; order Pinales; family Pinaceae; genus Picea; species Picea engelmannii. The sequence continues at coordinate 794,244 of ML777883.1, forward strand.
GATCCAGATGGGTCTACTAGACCAAGAGCACAGCGGATGGACAGATCAGCAGATACAAAGCTAGGCTTGTTGCCAAAGGCTTTCAGCAGGTTCATGGTATTGACTATGATGAGACCTTCACTCCAGTAGAAAATATGGATTCCATACAATTGGCACTTTCCATTGCGACAACCAAGGGATGGGAAGTCCATCATATGGATGTGAAGAATGCATTTCTTCACGATGATATCTCTGAGGAAATCTACATGGAGCAGCCCTAGGGATTTATGTAGGACTCATCTTTGGTCTGTCGACTGAAGAAGTCACTTTATGGCCTCAAACGGGCTCTGAGGGTATGGTATGCCAAGATGGACTCCTACTTGCTGTCACAGAACTTTGTACATTGTAAATCAGACCTAAATGTCTACATTCTCAGGACAACTGATTCACTTCTACTTTTAGTTCTGTATGTCGATGATTTGTTGATCACCGATTGCTCGACTTTAGCGATTGTTGCAGTCAAGAGGATTCTTCATGATAGGTTTTTGATGATGGTCATAGTTCCACTACACTTCTTCCTTGGACTTGAGATCAGTCAGGATGCATCAGGCATCAAACTATCTCAAGCCAAGTATGCAAGAGATCTCCTTGAGAGATTTCACATGACAGACTACAAGTATACTCCGAATCCTTTCCTATCAGGATTCAAACTTGAGGATGGCGGGGAGACTCCACTGGTTGACAATACATTTTACAGACAGCTAGTGGGGAGGTTGTTGTATCTCACACACTCCAGACCAGACCTCTCATATGCAGTTGGTACAGTTTCCAGGTTCATGCAGGAGTTGCATGAACTATATTAGAAAGTTGCAAAGCATATCCTTCGATATGTATAGGGCACCATCACCTTTGGGATTCATTATGCAGCAGGCTCTACATTAGATCTCATTGGGTTTATTGATTCTAACTGAGTTGGCGATAGCATTGATTGCAATTCCACATCTGGTTAATCACTCAGTCTTGGTTCCAGGCCTATCTATTGGTCGAGCAAGAAGCAAGCTACCATTTCTCTATCTTCAGCCGAGGCAAAGTACAGAGGGGTAGTTAACATAACCATTCAGGCTATGTGGCTACAACATTTTCTCACTGAGTTGGGCATTTAGTTTCATCAGCTGATCATCATCTGGTGTGATACCAGAGAACTCTGAAGTTATGCAGAGATCCAGTTCAGAGGCAGCGAACAAAGCACATCGAGATCCACATGCACTACATCTAGGACTTAGTACACGAGGGGATCATCGACTTACAATTCTGTCCTTCAGCAGAACAGATGACAAACATTTTCACCAAGACCTTCACGGAGTAGAAATTCCATTCTCTGCGAGGTTGCCTTGGAGTGAAGGACAAAGTTTCCTAGCAACTGTAGTTCTTCTTTTTACATACATTGTACCTTGAGGGGGGGGGGGGGTTTCCATGAGGTTTTTCCTCTTTCCTCACTTTATTTTCAGTGTATCTTTTGTACTTGGGTACCTAACATGGCCTCGTTGCCGGGACCCAATCTTTATTTTCACCATAGTGATGTTCAAGGGGGGTGTTGGAGTTACTTCACACACACATAGGATTTATTTTTCCTAAGGTTTTTATTTGTTTATTAGTCATAATTATTCATTATCCAGTCTCCTATATTTTAGGAGAGAATATTCTCTTTCAATTCACACTTTAGTTTGACTAGTTGAGTTGAGTTTAGATGTTGCATTGGGATCATCACCATGAAACATTGGGATCATCACCATACTAATTCAACCTTTCCTTGGTATCATCACCAGAGTGGCACATTATCCTTGATTCCTTCAGTTAACTCCTCACTACTCTCTATTTTGTCAGTTAATTGAAGACTAGTTGACTACTTAACTCAACTAGGTGGCAGTTCACTCTCGTAACTGCCTGAGAGACTAGAATAGGTGGTAGTTGACTCTCGTAACTACTGGTGCGTGTCCATATCACTCTAGACCACCACTATGGCAACTTGGTTCACCTCAAGTCGAACTCATTGAGTTATACAGAGTATATCATGCGTAAATTATTCATTATTCACAACGGTTAATGAGAACTTTTTCATTCTTTCTCTCCTTCTTCTTCTTTCTCATTTTCTCTCTGCAAATGTGTGTATCATTGTTTATCTAGATCTATTCTTTGAAGGTTCAACACATTTAAAAATGTTTCAAGTGCTTTCATTTTATCCAAATTGTTAGTACCTCCACACAAAGTAGCCTCAAAAGAAATGTTGCTTGAATAAAAAAAACAAAGTGCACCTATAGCCTTGCATGTATTGGGGTTGCTTTAACAGGCCCTATCAAAAAATCCCCATGTTTTTGTTTTTTTAATCTCAAGTTTGCTTATATTCTTCTAAGGTTTTGTCTGGAAAGGTACCTCGAGTCCTTCATAAGAGAACTTGGTTTTGTATAAAACTTGGAGGTGGATATTAACTTGTCCTATACATAATGGCATTTCTAATTAACCACAAAGCCCAATAAATACCATAGAAAAATTTTGTGCTTTAACGCATGTGGAAATGACATCCTCCAAAATAGTTTAATCTACATGATTATGTGGCCAAGGACTCATGGAGAAGGGCATCATTGGCACTATTCCATGAAGATGATTACAATGGAGAAAACTACTTATTGAATTGATTCATAGTGTCGATTCATTTCAATGTGTAGCTTACTTGCCTAGACATTTCATGCACACTTTCCCTAAATGGTCCAAGGGGTAAAAAATCCAAACCAACACTCAAAACGGTATGCCATCAATTGCAAAAATTGAGTTTCATTAGGGCCATCATCCTTGAGTAGTCACTGAGGTTGAATGTGTGAGATCTTGTTATTTAACCCCTGGATCCAAATTTGGTGCTTTAACACATGTGGAACTGACCTCATCCATTATTGTTCCTTATGTGCATTTGCATGTCCAAGGACTCATGGAGAAGGGTGCTATTGGAAACAGTCACATGGAGATGAATCTAATGGAGCATACTGCTTATTGAACCAAATCACAGTTCTTTTGTTGTTTTGAGTTGTAGCTTATTTACTTGGATATATCAAGGACACTTTCCCTAAGTGGTCCCGAGGGAAAAAATGCGACACATGACTAGGAACATCATGATATTAGTCACAATAAGTGATTTTCATTGGATACATCATCCCAAGTAGTCATCGAGGTTGAAAATGAGAGATCTCATGATTTGACCCCTAGATCCAAATCTAGTGCTTTAATACATGTGCAAACAAGCTCATCCAAAATATTCTATTATTCATGCTTGTATGGTTAAGGACTTATGGACAAGGGTGTCATTAACATTGTCCTATGAAGATGAATCCAATGAAGAAAAATTCTCATAGAAATGACTCATGGTTCTTGAGTTGTTTCAAGTTGTAGGTTGTTTGTGTGGACAATTTAGGGGCACTTTTCCTAGATGGTCCCATGGAAAAAGAAATGAAAATAGAAACTTGGAACAACATACCATTAGTTGTAGCTAGTGAGTTTCATTGTAACCATTTTCCTTCTGAGGTCATTAAGGTTGGAGACAAGAGACATTGTGATTGACAATTGACATTTATTTATTTATTTTAAATTCCTACATGACGTCGGGATTGCGATGTATGGTAATGTCGCTCCCAAAGCACATACGTTGGAGATATATATATGGTCGTCGATTGAGAAACGTTACCATATGTTACAATTCTGACATTGTTAGGATATTTAGACACTTAGGAGTTGGTAAGATATACTTGGTCTATTGTGTCGTTAGGTAAAAGTGTGTTTTCTAATGTGTTTCTTTAGTATGAATTAGTATGCATTTGTAGTTAGGAAATCCAACGGTCACGATATGTTCCCGACATAGAGTGATATGATGGTTCATACTCTCCTTGATCTTAAAATCCATTGATTCGTGGCTTAACATCCGATTGGTCCATGATCTCTATTTAAAGAGCATGGAAGGTCATTTGTCGATGATCGATTGTCAGAAACTCTCTTGTAAAATCTCTCTATAATCTTTTTCTTTGCATTAATAAACTGCTCCAAGTGGTCGCGTTGGCAGGCGTAGTGGATGTTTCTCTGTAGGGGTTTTACCATGTGAAAACATCGATGTGTTGATCTTTGATCTGGTTATGTGAGTGGTTACTGAAGGTGTTCATCCTCTATTGGAATACCTATGTTTTCAAACATGGTATCAGAGCCTATTTGAAGACCTGCTCCTGTTGTAGATTGAGATCATGAAGCTGAGTTTCCTCATATCCACTTTCTATCATTTTCGTACATTTCTAGGCTAAGAGGACTATGCCATTGCATCCGGAGCGCTTGTTTCAGTCAGGAACACTTTTCATTTCACACAAAAATATTTATGTTTGCCCAAGATACAGCCATTACAGTCAGATCCGAAGGTATAAAGCCTGAATACGCATTTTTTTAAATTTTTGCAGAGTAGTATTTTGGTTTTATTTCGGTTTTGTTTTATTTATTTCCAGGTTGCTACTCTTTTAGATCTACATATTATTTTTTCCCCGCGCCCTATGCAATATCGGAAAATCATAAATAGATAGGAAAAGGTGCATCTTTTGGGTAAGCTAACCGAGATCTAACCCTTGTTGTCATCGAGAAGCGAACTTTTTTTCTTGTGTGAAAAGAGTTTTTTTTTGCACGCTCTCCAAGGCCATCTTCCACAACAACAAAAACAAAAACAATCATCCTTCTAAACATTACAATATGTTTTTCTAGATCATTTGGTTAAAAGTTGCCTTATTAAGTAAGAGGTCTTGAGTTCAAGTCTCTCTTTTGTTACCTTTTTTTTGGAAAAGTTCATGCTAAAATTGTAATGTGTATTTCACTTCAAGTATAAAAGTGAATCACTATAAGTAGCTTTAATATTTTATTTTAGAGTTATCTATTTTGCATGCATCTTTTCTGTTATAAAGTAACTTCATTGTAAAAGTGATCCCCGCTTCTCTTTATAAAAGTGGGTCACTTCATAAAGCAACTTACACAATCACGTGGTCATTTGGTTATTGATTGTGCCTTTTTTTTTTAAAAGGCATAACTTTAACATTGAAAGTCGGTTTTCAGTGCCGTTTTTTTTTAAAACTGCATAACTTTTCGAGCTCTTTCCATCCACATCATCAGTTTCAGTTTTTAAATCTACATTATCTGCATATTTAATATGGATTCTACAAGTACTGTCTTGCTTACCAGCAACAACTACTTCCAATGGAAATGTCATATGGAAGATTTATTAAGAAGTAAAGGCTTATACTGGATTACCTTGGGAAAGGAAAAAGAACCCACTGATGTTGATAAGAAATCCAAGTGGGATAATAGGAATGACGAAGCACATGGACTAATCGAAATTTCCATCTGTCCTGATTTAAGGTACCACCTTCAAGATATTGATGACCCCAAAGAAGCTTGGGACACGATTGAATCTGTGTTTGGTAAACTCAATATTATTCAAGCACAACAGTTAGAAAATCAAACACTGACCTTGAGTCCAAATGATTTTTCTTTCCTTGGAGACTATCTATCTAGGTTTAAAACACTCAAAATTTTATGTGAAGAATGTAAGATAAAGACGGAGGAAGAGTGTTGCATCTATCTTATTCTTTCTAAGCTAGGTAGTGCATATTCTGTGTTTGTATCTACCTTTTATGCCATGTGAGAGGCTCTAGGGGAAGAAGATTATGAAAAACCCACTCTTGATTCCTTTTGTGCTTCTTTGATTCGAGAGGAAGATAAGCTTGTACAATTTGGAGTGATTAGCACTGAAGGTCCCTCCAACAAAGCCTTAGTTTCACAATAGAAAGATAAACCCAAGTATCCCAAGAAGCAAAATCCTCGCTACAACAACAAACAACATAAGGGTCCCAAACCTGCTCAGATAGCTTCAGCTCCTACTGGTGACAAGGGAGAAAAATATAAAAGTAAGAATTTTAGCAGACATTGCAACTTTTGTGATAAAGATGGTCATGTTGAGTCCAAATGTTTCAAGAAGATGGCAACTTTAGAAGCAGCGATGAAGAAGCACAACATCGGTATTGATTCTACTTCTTCTTCTCATGGACATGCACTTTCTTCTTCTGGTTTCTATTATTGGATAAATCTGTAGGTGAAGACACTAACCGATCTCCCTAGATCCACTTGGATCTAGAACAAAGCTAGACAAAACATGACTCTTTCCCTAGATTTTGACCATTGAATTAAATAGGAGGCAAGAACTAATAACATACCTTATTATCGCTTCCTATGGTCTTTTTTTCTCCTGCTTCACTCCAGTGCTCTCGTGCAGTCAAGATCAAGATAGCACAAACCAACCAAAGTGAAGAAAGCACAATCTATTCAACAGTCAATCTATGTATATGATCAAGGAATTATACAATAAAGTGGAAATAGCTTTATGGGAAAGGGACATTACTGTATCATATTAATGGAAAGTAAAGATTACAACCTAAGCCTTGACGTCATAAGCTTCCTTTCGATGGCCCTTGGCTCCGACACACACACTTGCTCACTTGCATGAAGAAGATCAACCCCTTTGGATTAACTTGCTGGAGTCTCCAAGCTATTGTAGCTTCAGTCCTTCACACAATTCTTTCACTAATTCTCCAATGAATCTTGCTTAACCTTGCTTAACCTTTTCCATGATAATTCCCTCAATATATAGAAGTGAATGAATTAGTTACTTGGATAAGAATGATCCCAAAATATCAAGGAATCCAGTACTAGGATAACCATTCGAATGCCATCTCATCCTTCTAGAAGATTCCCTTCTAGAAGCATCAAGAATTCATCTTTTCCCTTGCTTTAAAAAGAGTTTTCACCCTAGCAGTTCAACACAGTGTGAACTTCTTGCACTCTGGCTTAAGGCAGCCTGCGAGAATCATGCATTCTCGCAGGAAAATATATTAGCAGCCTGTGAACAGTCTTCAAAAATGAGTTTTCTAGAAGAGATGAAAATAACTTTTTCTCATGAGAAAGTTCTTATGAAGATCCTGAGTACACCATCATTAATACATCATCATGATGACCAAAATCATGGGTAACATAATTCTCCCCAAAGTATGAGGTTGGAACCAGTGACAGCCGATAGACTTTGTAAGCTGCATGTGTGTGTCGAGAACCAGGAGCACATATAATCAGAAACCTGTGAACAACCAAGCATCTACCAAAAAACATATATATCAATTATGAGATAGGCATTCCCATACTCAGATCA
>ML777883.1:801539-851439 GCA_009831015.1 Picea engelmannii
GCCACCAATCATACACTGTGGATCCATGCCGTCAAAATATAGCATAGCCACCGGAATACACTATGGATCTATGCGAGAAATTTCAAATCAAGACGACATAGCCACGAGACATACACAGTGGATCTATGTGTCACAAATTATACGTACTCCATTGCAACCTAGATCACAAAGATGATATCCAGGGTCTTCAATCTCATTGCCCAAAGTACGAATCTAACCATGTGATTACATGTGTTGAAGTCGAACATGGTAGAAACCACTTGATTATCGGTCATTGATGAAACTGTTAACAAGTGCGAGGGAAATCACCATTGATGTCAATGACTCCCAAGGTACCATAGTACAGTCCATCGAGTGTGAATAAATGAGTTGAAGTCGAACATCCGATGGAATCTTTCGATCAGGGGTCAATGATGTAAACCCACTGTCGAAAGCGAGGAAACCTACCATTGAGGCATGCAATCTCCAAGGTACCAAATAATTTCTAAGTCTCGATTCTAGATAATGAGCTGAAGTTGATGGAACAAAACTCATCACAGGAGGGCCTTGATGTATCCCCCATCAATGACACGAAATGAGTAACATATTTTGAAGGTGAAACAGAGTATGATGTGAATTAGACTAGACACAGGGAAGGCCGACATGGAGAGAATGGATAACTGCAGATGGCTGACTCAATATAGGTTTCAAATGGACTTCTCTTGAACATACGAACAACACAACCAATGATTTGGCAGCATTGACTCAAAGATGACACAGGGAATGACCTTGTAATCAATCGAATGAGAGACAAATGGATTTCTCAAATCGACTTCAAATGATGAATAGGGGGTGTCATGTTCAAGAGCGACACTGACTGCCAATCAATACGATGATGAAAACATATGCCTTTCCCAAATTTCCCCCCACCATTTCTGGCGAGTACCTCTTTATTTTTATGCAAGCTTGAGGAGGATAACATATGTTTGTTGATGTAAGCTCATCCTTCGGACGAGTCCCTCGGAGTATGTTTAATGAACCCTAAGAAGGAGTGGTTCGGTCCCATCACAGGTCTGTCAATGTTTGTTTAACGAGTCCAGAGATAGAAAACTCGAAGGTTTTTCAAGATTATAGAGTTTGGAAAAACACTTAAAAGAGAACTCTCTCAGTTCCTTTTTCGTAAAATAGTCTGGATGAGACCGAAAAAGAGATAAATTATTGCTCACCAGATGCTTACTTCAAATACTTTATCAAGCGTGAAAATAGCAAGGTCGCTTGGGGATCTTTTCATGTTTAGAGAGTCTGAAAAGAGCTTAAAGAGGACTCTAGGGGGGTTCCTTTTTCATAAAATCTTGTTGAGCCCAAAAAAGTGATAAAAGTATTGTTAAGAACCTGAATAGATATACCAATATAATCACCACAAATACTGAACACACAATAGATCCACAAGCAATATAGAAGAAACCGCACTTTATTATTACCAAACCCTTGAGGTAGGGCAACACCGTACAATGGATCCTATTATGGAAGGGATCCTCTCCTGTTCATTTGCCTCTTCGAGGGGGCATCCTCCTATTGAGCTACCGCTCCAAATACAATACTTCTCTTCATGTCTCATTACATTTCTTGAATCCCTTTATATATTTCTACCATCACCTAAGAACATTCTAGAGGAGGAATCTTCTAGAAGTAGAACCTTCTAAGAAGTCCTCTTACATTTATTATATATAATTACCCATTTATTATATCTAACTACCATAGTGGGCCTTATTTAATAATATAGTGGACCTAGTCCATCTTACATTGAATGACCTCCACTATTATCACTATGGGCCCTCTGGGCCCCCCCACTACCTCTCTAGCTACCTTACAAGTATGCTCGATCACGTTCTCATGTATTGACGAGTGTAGGAACGGACAAAAACGACATTCGAGGTTTTATGTAAAAACCATAAAAAAAAAAAAAAAAACACGCGATAACAAAGAAAAACATATCTGTATCCCTGTATTTGATCATCAAAGTCATCCCGCCTGCAAGAGTTACTATCAACATGACATTAGGGATTAGGGTTTAATTGATAAATAATCATAAAAAACCAAAATGATATAGTAAAAGTAAATAAAAAGGAGTAAATACTCTTTTTACCACACATTTTTTACATTTCCACTATTGAGCTCAAAAAACCCCTCTTTTACCCTCCAAGTTCAGCATCAGATTTCGGGAGCTACGAGAGACCATTCAGTGAGCCATCTGCGACAGTTAAGTGGGCTCTTTGTCCTGAACACTTTCATGGTTTAATTTTGTCATTTCATTGGTTAAATTTTCATTTTTAGGTTGATTTTCAAAGCCCTACATGTGTGCTACCATTCTCGCAGGCAGGCTATCCGGGGCCTACGAGAATGATGCATTCTCACAGGTGAGCCTAAAGCCACCTGTGAGGTTCTCACACTGTGCACACAGGGCACCTGCGAGAACTGCAAAGCCCAATTTTTTTTTAAATTTTTACCCAATGAAAAATATCCAAAGCATGAAAAAAGTTGTTAATCCTCTTATTGTGTTCCTTATGTAGATAATTGGCCATCAACATGGTGCTTGAGTGGCGCGAAAGGGAACATGAAGAGGACAATGCAATGGCCGAAAATCATCCACCTACCATAGTTTCTTTGAGAGACTGTGGGCTCTTGAAGTACTTTCTCATCCCGGGCATGAGGGCCCAAGTCAGACTATTAGAGTACTTGATGCGTATGTGGGACCCTGATCAGCAGGTGTTTCATGTGGGGGTCCAAACACTGTCCTTAGACATTGAGGGAATTTACTTTTTGATTGGTTTGTCACGGTGAGGGTACTATGTGAGCCTGACAGGTAGTAGAGGTGGTGGGCTAAAGATGAGTGAGTACTGCAATTTACACTGCGTCCCTGAGGCTGAGAGAAAGAAAGGAAAAGTGGTTATCTGGGGGGTACGAGACTTGACCCTCCATACTATCCTTTTCACTATAGCTTGGATGGCTGGGAGTTCTTCTCCTCATATGGTGTTACAGAGTTACTTCCAGTATGTTATTGAGTGTACTGAGCCTCAAGTGTTCAACTGGGCAGATGTTGTGTTGCACAGTATAAAAAAGCAATTAACCAAATGTAGGGAAGGTGACCTGAAGCAATTCAGGTATGGATCTTTGCTGGTATCCTTCTTCCTTGAGAAGGTCCCATTACTAAGACTATAGGTGGAGTGGAATTTACTGACTCCCAGGGATCCGCGGATGCTGAGATGGTGTCGTCTCATGGCCCGACACGTAGCAGGACCTATCATCAAATATGATGATACTTTCTTTGATTGGATTCAACCACAGATGTTGATGGTTGATGACTACGCTTATGCTGGGCTGGATTTCTGAGGAGATCCAAATTTGGTATTGCCATAGGATGCTCAGTGGGGGGACCTTAGTAATAAGTACACACATTTTCTCTTTTTAAATGTTTTTGAATTTTTTATCATATTCAAATGTTTTTGTTTTATATGTTCGTCCAAAGACTAATACAAAATCATTTGTTGATAACATAGATGTTGGACCTTACAGACCTCCCGGCACTTCTCCCATCCAGCGGCGAGGAGAGGTAGCGGCAGCACCACAGTATGTTGAGGATTATCAATTGGTGGAACAGAATCTAGAGGGCCTGACTGCAGGCATTCCAGACATGACTCTGGAAGAGGTTCCACGACGCAATCAGCGTCATATTGTAGGGGTATCAGCATCTATGAGTCGATTTCTCCGTAGGGTTGCTAGGGCAGTCGTGTCTTACCGTGAACGTCATCCATGACGTCACTTTGTAGAAGCTATGAGCTTCAAATTTTGATATTTTGGTCTTTGGACAAACTTTTTGTAAAAAACTCTTTTTGATCGTTATATATACAGATGGCTTCTACCGGTTTACATTATATTGTTTGAATTTCGATGTGTTTGATTTATAAATGATTCAAATTTCTGTCCAATACATAATTAGTCAATACATCTGTTAATGTATCTAGACATCTAGGAATATGTTGATATTCAATGTGATCAAAATAACGTTCCAAGAGGCGAATTCGCAAATACACCCGTAACAAAGTAGGACTTCGAATAGAGTAGATATTACTTAACTATAGTACTACAAGCTGCGAATCAAGTCACACAACCAAATGACGAATTCTGAGCGAGATAGCATCAACCAATAATTCAATAACGATGTTATACTCTACAATGTTGTTGGTCGCACGGCTAAGGCACACACCTCGTAAAGATACAAGTTTGTTTGTTGGGGTATAGATTGCCCATGCAGCGGAAGCAAGGTTCCGAGTACTATGGATAGCACCATCAGCGAAGCCAATATAGGGTAGTGAAGACTCCGACATCTATAAATCAAACACAACGTCGCATAAGGGTAGAGACTAGATAACGACAAAAGAAAGCTATAGTAACACACACAAAGTATGATACATTAAAATACAAGTACTTGTGCACATATGATTTATGCATAGTACTTCTTCAAGTACAACCCATTCTTGGGTTCACTCAAAGGGATACCATCGTAATCTACCAACTCATACGCTCCTTTTTCCAAAACTCGGCAAATAATATAAGGACCTCGCCACATGGGTTCGAATTTTCCAGCTCCTAACACATCTCGATCCTATTCATAGAGAAAAACAAGATCACCTTCAGAGAAAACATGAGGCTTGACATGCTTGCAATATTGGGCCTTGACACATTTTTTCTGGGCTTCTATTACTAGAGTGGCATCACGTCGAGTTTCGTCTAATCTCATAAGATACAATAGATGTTCTTCTTCACCAGAAGTGTTGGGTAGGAGTTCAACAGCTAGCTTCAGAGAGGGTATCTCGCATTCTATAGGAAGAATGGCTTCCACACCATAGACTAACCAAAAAGGAATAAACCCAGTAGTGGACTTGACGGATGTCCGGTACGCCCACAATGCTGAAAACAACATTGTGTGCCAACTTGTTTTATGAATTCCTATCATCCGTCGAAGCATAGTTATGAGAAATTTGTTGATTGCTTCGACCTGGCCGTTAGCTTGTGGATAATAAGGCGTTGATTTATCATGACGAAGACCCAAATTCTCAGTAAGTTCAGACATCATAAAATTCCTAAAGTGGCTACCATGATCAGTGACGATAGCTTGGGGAACACCAAAACAAGCTATGACGTGATTAAAAAGAAACAAAACTGCGGTCTTTCCAGTATTGTCAAATGTTGGCATCGCCTCGGCCCATTTCGTAAAGTAATCAACGGCTACAATAATGTAACCATGCCCCCCGGCCGAGTGAGGGTGACATATCATGAAATCGATGCCCCATTTCACAAAAGGACCAATTGAGACCACAGGGTGAAGAGGAGTAGGATGTGACCGAATTTTCTGATTGTAGGTCTAACAGGCATGGCATTTTTGAATGGCATTAATGCAGTCATTAAATAAAGGCCAAAAATACCCTGCGTGTAAGATCTTCTGGGCAGTAGCATACCCAGACATATGACCACCACATGCTCCGGAATGGCAGTCATTCAGAGCTTTCTTAGCTTCGTCGAACATTAAACAACGTCGAAAAATAGAGTCAATCCCCCTACGGTAAAGAGTATCCCCGAGGATAATGTATTGATGAGCTTGATAGCGTATGCGACGTCATTCAGTACTAGACAAAGTAGGCCAAAAAGTCTAGGTTTGGAGATATACAATGATATCCCCATACCAAAGATCATCAGTGCTAATAAGGAAAATAGATTCATCGAGTAATGAATCAACTGCTACATTTTCCGTGGCAGAGTGGGGAAAATTGCATATCAACTCAGCAAAAACTAAAGACTTCTTAGACTTGGTGCGATCGAATTCCAAGTCAAACTCTTGGAGTATCACAACCCATTTGGAGTATTTTCCCCCTAGCAATTGACGTGTCAAAATGTGTTGCATAGGGTTGCAATGAGAAATCACCGTAGTTTTGCGTGAGAGGATATAGTGCCGGAAGCATTGGATGGCTTGGACGACAGCCAAGGCCAGTTTTTCGACATGTTGATACTTGATTTCAGTGGGTGTGAGACTTCGAATCAAGTAGTAAATAACATGTTCATCATGTGCATCATCCTCTTGGACGAGAACCATGCCAATAGTGTACTCCGAGGTAGCAAGATAAAGGAAATAATCACGACTGTAATCGGGAGGAAAGAGAAGCGGAGCTCGCATGAGGGACAACTTCAAAGATTCAAAAGCATTTTTGGCAATGGTATCCCAGATGAAATCTGAATCTTTCTTTAGTAGCTGCGTAAAAGCACGAGGGATCTCGGCGTAATTAGGGATGAAACGACGAACAAAGTTTGATTTCCCCTGCAAACTTTGCAACTGGCGTAGAGTAGAAGGAGGAGGGAGATTAAGGATCACCTCAACCTTAATAGGATCCACYCGGATCCCTTGACGCGAAACAATAAAACCTAGAAGATGGTCGGATTCTATGCAAAAAATGCGCTTATGAGGATTTAAACGTATCCAGTAGAATCGACAACGAACGAAAATAGCACGAAGATGTGTTGGGTGATCAACTCTGCGCATAGAATGAGCTGGTAAATCGTCTAAATAGGGTTGAATGATATGCTTTATATCATGAAAATCATAATACATAGCGCGTTGAAAAGTTGTGCCCGCATTCTTAAGACCGAAAGGGAGTTTTCGATAGGAAAAAGTGCCCCAAGGACAAATAAAAGCAGTCTTATGTTGATCCTCAGGAGAAATGTTAATTTGATTATAGCCAGAGAAACCATCCATGAGGGAGAAGATTTCACTTCCAGCACAATCATTGACAATCTGATCGACAAAGGGGGTAGGAAAGTTGTCCTTGGGACAAGCTTTGTTAATATCCCTATAATCAACACATACACGAATACTGCCTCCTTTCTTGTCAATCGCGAAACAATAAAACCTAGAAGACGGTCGTATTCTATGCAAAAAATGCGCTTATGAGGATTTAAACGTATCCAGTAGAATCGACAGCGAACGAAAATAGCCCGAAGATGTGTTGGGTGATCAACTCTGCGCATAGAATGAGCTGGTAAATCGTCTAAATAGGGTTGAATGATATGCTTTATATCATGAAAATCATAATACATAGCGCGTTGAAAAGTTGTGTCCGCATTCTTAAGACCGAAAGGGAGTTTTCGATAGGAAAAAGTGCCCCAAGGACAAATAAAAGCAGTCTTATGTTGATCCTCAGGAGCAATGTTAATTTGATTATAGCCAGAGAAACCATCCATGAGGGAGAAGATTTCACTTCCAGCGCAATCATTGACAATCTGATCGACAAAGGGGGTAGGAAAGTTGTCCTTGGGACAAGCTTTGTTAATATCCCTATAATCAACACATACACGAATACTGCCTCCTTTCTTGTCAATCACGACAGGATTGGAAAACCATTCTGTAAGAGCCGTCGGATAAATAAAGTCGGCTTTCAGCAGTTTCTCAACTTTGAGCTTGATAGCAGCCGCTTTATGTGGGTGAACTGGACGAAGGTGTTGCCGGACGGGTTTAGCATCGGGGTATGTCTTTATCTCATGTACAACAATTGCAGGGTCGATACCTGGCATCTCTTCGTAGCTCCAGGCGAATATGTCATGAAACTCTTTGAACATGGACGTATAGGTGACTATTTCGTCAGAGGAACACGAAGCTCCAATATGGACATTTTCGACGATTCCAGGTTTGATGGATATGTCAATGGGAATCGTGGGCGAGATATTACTTAAGTTCCCTTCAACAAACACATCATGTGTAGTTGCGGGAACTGTCGAGATGACAACAATGGTCGATGGAGTCGAAATCGGTTGGTAGTTCTCAAGAGTGTGTTGTTTTAGAAAGAGGATGGAACGATGATGCCCATCATCCCAAGGGGTGTCCTCCATGACGGACATGATCATCTCGTCAGTGGGAAAAATAACATGAAAAGTATCAGGAGACAACTCATCAAGAGAAGAGGTAGAATGTGTTGCCAATTGAATGTCTTGATAGGCGGATTCAACCGGACTTAACGGCATTATGACGTCGAAACGAAGATGATCTCCAGGGTCAGGGACAATCCAAGGGTCGTGAGACACAGGAAGTTCATGAGGCATGGTGGAGAGCATATTAATAGAAGAAACAGATGGGTGAGGAACATCGGGTGGTGGAATGGGGAAAGTACCCATTAACGAGGAGTCTTTTAAAAGGCCTACACCAACATTCTCATAACCCAGCGGGGTTTTAGCAATAAAAGATATGTTGCCAGTATAGGTATCAGAATTGAAGAAGGCAAGTTGGTCAACGGTAACAACCTTTCCTTGATGAGGGAAATGTACTACATGGAAAAGTGTTGACACAACGGCACGCATGGAATCAATCCAGCTGTGGCCAAGTAGAAGATTATAATCAAGGGGAGCGTCAAAGACTTCCACATCGACTTGGATCATCTTACCTTCAAGTGTAATGGGAAATGAAGGAAGAACATCGTAGGGCTTAAAACCAGAGCCATTGAAGGCTTTAAGAGTGTTCTGGGATTCATTCAAAGGAGGAGAGCCAATGGCTTTCCAACAAGCAAGAGACATAACACAAGTCGAGGCACCCTTGTCGATAACAGTTCGGCAAATGTTTTTGTCAGAGTCAACCACTTGGATTTGAAATGCGAGTTGAGGGGGTAACCTTGGACTGTAATATTCTCGCCGGAAAATATATTAGCAGCATGTGAACAGTCTTCAAAAATGAGTTTTCTGGAAGAGATGAAAATAAATTTTTCTCAGGAGAAAGGTCTTATGAAGATCCTGAGTACACCATCATTAATACATCATCATGATGACCAAAATCATGGGTAACAGTTTCTCCTTCAATTCAAATTCTACTACTACTACTTCTTCTAATGAGTGGCTTATTGATTCAGGAGCATCTTATCATATGGCTAAGGATAAAGCCATATTTTCTTCTCTAAATGAATGTAACACCAAGAAAACATTTTTTGGTGATGATAGATCTCTTAGTGTTGTAGGATCTGGAACAGTTCAAGTAGATAATGGTCATTTCAATGACGTATTATGTGTTCCAAGTCTTTCTTGTAACCTTCTATCAGTATATCAAATCACTCATTCAGGTGAAGGTAAAACAATCGAGTTTTCACCTCACCAAGTTGTAATCAAGGATCTAAAAGATCCTAAGCATGTTCTTGCAACTGGAATTGCTGATGATATTACCACGTTGTACAAGTTTGACAAATTTGGTTCATCAGCCTTTTCATCAGTTTTTGTTACTCATAGCGATGACTTGAGAAAACTTTGGCATGAGCGGTTTGGTCATCTAAACTATCGCTCATTGCAACAACTATGTAATCAACAGATGGTGACTAGTCTTCCTCTTGTTTCATGCAGAGATGGTTTTTGTGCCAGTTGTGTTCTCAGCAAACATCAACTGGACAGTTTTGAAAAACATGCCTCTTGGCATGCCTCGGGTCCTTTGCAGCTTGTTCACAGTGATTTTTGTGGTCCACTTTCTTCTCCTTCTTTTTCTAGGTGCAAGTATTTCTTAACTTTCATTGATGAATTTTCTAGACGTACTTGGGTTTACTTCTTAAAACTAAAGAGTGAACTTTTTGAAAAGTTTTTGGCCTACAAGGCCCTTGTAGAAAATAAATTTGGACATCAAATTCAAAGGTTAAGAACATATAATGGAGGCAAATATGTGAACAATAATTTTACAAGCTACTACACTACATAGGGAATCCAAATGCAACACATTGTTCCATATACACCACAACGAAATGGTGTTGCTGAGAGAAAGAACCACACATTAAAAGAAATGGCTAATTGTATGATCCAATCTAAGGGATTAAGTCTAAAGTATTTGGTGCAAGCCATCAATTGTGAAAATTACATAGTAAATCACATTCCCACAAAGGCTCTTAAAAATATAACACCAGAAGAAGCTTGGACTAAAATTAAACCAATGTAAGTCACTTCCATGTATTTTGCAGTATAGCATGGGCTCACATTCCTGATGAGAAAAGGAAATCATTGCAGCCTAAAAGTGAGAAGTGTATATTTGTTGGTTATTCTAAAGATGTCAAAGGTTACAGACTTCTTCAATCACATGTTAATGAAATTATTATTAGAAAAGATGTTAAATTTGATGAAAATCTCTTGGCCTGCGACCCTAATTCGGTGATTGTTCCTTCTTCGGCTTGCGAGCCATCTTCGACATTTGTGCCTTCTTATGATCTAGTTTCTTATTTAGATGATGACAATGAGGATGAAAATCCACCTCCGCCTGCTCACCCTCCTCCAAATGAGTCCTTTGAACCTGAACCAACACTAGCTCCACCATTTCCTAGATGGGTCTATTCAACACAAGAAGCAGATGGTGATCTTGTCGATGACCTTTTAGATCAGCATCAGACACGTTCATAGTTCTAGTGAGCCTCTTCTCTTTTGGCTCAAGTTTCAGAGACTCATGATCCAGAGACATTTGCAGAAGCTTAAGGTCATCCAGATTGGGAAACAACAATGAATGGAGAGTATTGTTCTTTAATGCCAAACGATACTTGGGATCCTGTACCTCTTCAAAAAGGAATAAAACTTGTTAGATGAAAATGGGTCTACATAACTAAGTATGCATCAGATGGAAGTGTTGAAAGACAGAAGGCTCAGTTAGTTGCCAAAGGATTTTCCCAAGTTGAAGGAATTGACTATAATGAAACATTTTCCCTTGTAGAAAAAATGAATTCCATTTGCCTTGTTCTTGCCCTTGCTACCTCACATAAATGGGAGGTCCATCAGATGGATGTTAAATCCACCTTCTTGCACGGAGATTTTCATGAAGAAATCTACATGGAACAATCTCCTGGCTATATCCAGAATGACTCTAGCCTTGTTTGTCACCTCAAGAAATCTCTTTATGGTCTCAAGCAAGATCCCCAAGCTTGGTATGCCAAAATGGATAGCTTTCTTATCGCCACTGGATTCTCTAGATTCCATTATGATCCTAATGGCTATACCAAGAAAGTAGGAAGCCATCTCATAATCCTTGTCCTTTATGTTGATGACCTTATCTTTACTGGTAGTGACTCAAAACTTTTAAACCATGTGAAAACCAGCCTTAAGAAGAAATTTGAAATGACAAACTTAGGCTTTTTATACTATTTCCTTGGCCTCCAAGTTTTGCAAACCAATGAAGGAATTTTTATTTCCCAGTCTAAGTATGCTTGTGACCTTCTTTGTCGCTTTCACATGGATGATTGTAAACCAACCCCTTATCCCTTCCAGTCTAGAGTCAAGCTTTCTTCCACCTATACTTCTCTTGAAGTTGATGCCACCCTGTACCGTCAGTTAGTTGGTAGCCTCTTATACTTGACTCATACCCATCCTAATCTTTCCTTTGTTGTTGGTCTTATTGACCGATATATGCAAACACCCCATGAAATCCATTGGAAAGCAACTAAAAGGATACTTCGCTATGTTCGTGCTATAGTTCAGTTTAGGATACATTACATTTCAGGGGGTACTCCTTTATTGGTTGGTTTCACTGATTTAGATTAGGCCGGCGACCCTGATGATCGGAGGTCTATTGCAAGATATGTTTTTAGCCTTGGTTCAGGACGTGTCACTTGGTCCTATAAGAAACAACAGGCTATTTCACTTTCTTTAGTAGAAGCAAAGTACAGAGCAGTAGTAAATGCAAGTTAGGAATCCCTGTGGCTTTGACAGATCCTTTCATAGTTTAGATTCCAGCACCAGCATCTTACCAACCTTTGGTGTGACAATCAGAGCACCATCAAGATCGCCAAAGACCCAGTTCAACATCAGCGTATAAAACACATCGAGCTACACCTGCACTTCAATAGAAAACCACTCTGATACCACTGATCCAGATTTAGGAGAGGAATGAAATGATTAACAGAATGAATACAATAAACACAGAGATATGAAGAACACCTCAGATATCCAGTGAACAATATATTCTATTGAATAAATGAAATAGATTGAAACTGTAAAACTGCATAACTGAAACACTTGCTCGAATGGTGGTAGTTATCTCTAAGAAGAGATGTGGCTGCTACGTGCATCCGTCTGAGAAGAATGATTACAATGAGGCTCCAGAGGCCTTTTTTATATTACTTATGAATGCCAAAACCCTATACATCCAAAAACCTAACCCTATAAGGTGAAATGCCAAAAGTCATGTGGGCCCCTATGGGTAAGTTGGTACCTCAACTTCCATGGGTCATAAATTTTTCATACGACCTTTGTTTTAAGCATGTGATAACCTGTTGGAAAGGTCTTTCAGAGAACTACACATTACACCATCAAACTCTGACTCCGTCTACAATTTGACTATGGAGAGCCAAAAAAAAGTGTTTAGGGATCCAAAACAACCCTGGAAGTACAAAAAGATGTGCTGACATGAAAACATACAAAATAGGTCAGTTGGATTAGGTGAGAGGCCACAAGTATCCACCTGGAAGATGTGTAGGGATTTATACAGCCCCAGAAGTGTAGAACCCACAATTACAAAGAAGTAAAGAAGAATGTGATGAAATAAAAAAAGACAAGAGGAGCCAGTTGGATTAGGTGGGTGGCCACCAATACCCACCCCAACTAATTCAACCTCATCATCTAGGTGAATTAAAATATTGACTTTCAATTCCATGAAACTTGTGGGTTGTTCCTTCTCAAACATACAAACAATCTCAACTATCTCTTGCTGCCACCATGGAATGCTAGCCATATGAATCTATTTTGATGTAATCCAATGTAAAAATGTAGATAATTTAGATATGGCACATCACATGTCCCAAGGTAAGTCATGGTTCACACAACCACACACGAGAAAAGGATGACAACACTACAAAATAAAAGAATAAAATTTATTTGGCATGAAATTGCAAATGCATAACATATTATAGTCTACACAGCAAGAAAAGAAACATGTAAATGACATACATACCCTTAGAATGTTCAAATGGCCTTGTGTTTTCAACCCTAACAAATGTTATTATATAGTGAAATAACATCATAGATTCAACTTCTAGTTGCGAAGTATAAGGGTATTAGTTTGAGTGCAAACTTGCCCCTTTGTGAAGTTAGCATTAGCTCTAGTAATTAATTCCCATCACAAGTGATGTACCTAAGGTAATTAAGAGAATTTATGAGTATAGTGACCAAATGTATTATAAATAGCATAAGGGTGATTAGTTCTGAGCTAACTATCCTTCCATTGCTTTCATGGATTATTAGGATCATGATTGTGATTTGTAGGATTGGAGTTGCCCCCATCATTTGTAGGTTGATTAGGTGGGTTTCCCCTAGTTCCTTAGTTCCAGTTTGGCATATTATTCTTCACTTTGTTATTATTTTTATTACTCTACACATTTTGGTGGATGAGCATGGTTTTTTGAGCATAGAATTTGCCTTGAGAGGGAAGAGAAGGTTGAACCAAATTGAATAGAGATGGGGGTAACTAGGCCTAAGATGTTGGGGGACTTGACAGAGGACAAAGAAAATCTCCCATATGATGTACTAGGACCATACAATGTGGAAGTGCCAATAAAAGAAAGGCCATTACACAAAGGACCATGCACACAAGGATAAGCATGGGATCCCTAATAGGATGTGATAGTACCTTACTAAGATAATGAGTGTTATGCATCATATAGGACATTGAGACTGGGAATGGGAATATTAAGATAACCATATGTAGGAAGGCTAAATGAAAGACCAATCCCACCATAATGGTTACCATAGATGCTAGTACCAATGGAGAATTTTGTTTGACCAAATGGATTGGGGGATTGAGCAATGGACTGACGCAAACCCCCAACCCTCAGGTCGGAGTCCGCACAAGATCTTTCAATTTCGACCCCTTAGAGTCTGACTGGCTCTTCAATTTCCCCTTCGGGAAATTTATTCACATAACCAACTAAGTGTATGTCACAGGTCCTTCTAAGTTATTCTCACGTGATCTTTGCACTGGCATGAACTCCACGATCAACACCAAAATGACATTGGGACTTTCCCCTTTTCCTTCAAGATACCAGATTTCACGAGTTCGTGAATCCTGTTGTCAAGCGCCTTACCTATTTGACCTCCGAAACTGGAAATAACAAACAATAGACCCTTCTCGCCACTGACTTCATCTTTCCTCTCTTCATGATTTTGGGAGTTGCGATGATTTGAAACTCTGTCTCTTGACTCCCGGAGTCTTGAAATCCGAAGTATCGAAATCCCGAAAGTCCACTCTAAGTCCTGTCACACTTCACGACTTTGAAATTTTCCCTTTACTGCTCCTCATTCCTTGTCATCAGTATTTCTGGTATGTCGAACCCCAAAATGCTGAAATGTTGGTATCCCACTTCCAAGGATATCAATGGTTGTGGATATCTCCTTGATCCGACGGCTGGCGCGATTTCGCGTACCGGGAGTTCGTGATGCTTGATCTCGAACTCTTTACCTCCTATACCTTCTGGACCCTAAATTATCAAAATGTCAAAATGGCTTTATTCCACAGGATTTCGTGAACCGGGAGTTCAAAACTCTCAATTCCAAATCATTGTCTCCTCGAGATCTCAGATCTCGAAATGCCGAAATGCCGAAATGCTACTCCAAAGGTATTTCGCATTTCACGATTTCGGAGCTTCTTGTGTGGAGCACTCTACTCCTTGTCAACAGGAATGTCGAAATGTCGATTCCCAAAATTCTTACAAATATCCTGCTGCGACTTGTGATTTCAGGCTTTCCTCCCCCCTGTGTCCCATTCACTCGTCCTCAGGACCTCCGAAACCCCAAATTTTGAAGTTCCAAAATTTTGACCTCGTCACTCTTCAACTTTATACACGAAACTCTTTTCGTGTTTCAGGGATTTGATCAACCAAAGGTTTCATCCACACTTTGGACTTATGACCCCTGAAATACCGAAATGATCTCGACGGTCCAATGATCGAAATCAATGGTCCATGTTAAATCCTGTCTTTCAAAGGTGGGTCTGTCCAATGCTTAACTTCCCCCGCAAATTTCTTGGATCCTATGGTCCTCACTATTTGGAGAGTTCTCCTCGGAGAATTCTGACAGTTCAGTTTCCTCCTCAAGAATCTCTGGCTCAAAATCGACTCTATGATCCTTCTCTAGGGCGTGACTGCTGCATAATGACTTGAGATTCCTATTTTCTCTTGAATGATTCAAAGGCCCTAACCCTTCTGAGATTTCTTCACAAACTCATGTCTTAAGGAGACTCCTACATGCACTCCTTGTGACAATCCTTCAAATACTTTAACGTACTTGAACTCACGACTCTGTGCACTTTCTCTGCAACAACAGTCCTTCAATCTCTCAACCTTAGTTGATAAGTTCTAAGGTCTCGACCAGCCTATGCACACCTTGCAGGGCTTCTGTTATTGTCTTGCACTTCTGCTAAAATGAGAAAAACGGTATCCCTCCTGAGCTTCCAGAGATAAACTTTGAGCCTTTGTCAACGCACTCCTTGCGGATGCTTCACGGCACTCCTTGCAGGAACTTCTCTCACTCAGGAAGAGAAACAATTGAAACTCATTTTCTTTCTTCTCTCAGACTTCAAACGCTTAACATGAAATCATACATACATAGCATAACAACAAATGCATGACATAGAGAATAAAACAACCATAAGCATATCAATTAGCATGTATACACAGAAAGCATCATAACACCATGAATCTGAATCAAAGATTCATATATTAATTCAGAACTTTTATACATGGGTTCTTCTCTACAACTCTCCTCTTCTCTATGCTAATGTGTTAATGATCTAATTCTAATTGATACAATGATGCATTTGCCCCAAATTTCTTTACGATATTGCATGGTCCAATCTTCTTCATTTTCAGTTTGTTATACGTTCCCCTTGGGAACCTTTCTTTCCTTAGATGTGAAAGAATCAGATCGCCAACTTCAAACTTAAGTTCTCACCTGTGTTGATCTGCTCTGCGTTTATACTCTTGAATCCAATTTTGCAAACATTCCCTCACTTGGCTGTGAAGTTCCTTCAATGCTTCTGCAAAATCCTCTGCACTAGCACTTCTAGTTTCATTCTGTTTTGAATCCTTCAATTCAAAAATCCCCTTGGTTGCTTTCCATACATAATTTGGAATGGACTCTGCCCTGTGCTTCTGTTGAGTGAATCATTGTAAGCAAATTCTATCTGTGGCAGAATGTGATCCCACTGACTGTGGTATTCAGTCACTAGGCTCCTTAGCAAATCTCCCAAGCTCATATTCACAAATTTTGTTTGCCCATCCATCTGAGGATGATAAGCTGAGATGAATGAAAAAAATTTCCCTAGCTTCTTCCATAAATTCCTCCATAAATGTCCCACGAACTTGGTGTCTCGATCTGAAACTATACTTCTTTGTAAGTCGTGAAGTCTAACAACTTCCTTGAAAAGCAGGTTCGCAATATGAGTTGCGTCGCTGGTTTTATGAAATGGTATAAAATGTGCCATATTTGAAAATCTGTCTACCATCACAAAGATTGAATCAAATCCTCTTTGCATTCTTGGTAGACCCAATATAAAATCCATGCTCACTACATCCCACGGCCTCTCAGGTATGGGTAATGGCTGGTATAACCCTGTGTTCTGCCTTTTTCCCTTTATGTGCTGACAAATTCTACATCTTTCCACAAATTTCTTAACATCTATCCTCATTCCTGGCCAAAAATATGAGCCATTCAGTTTTGAGAATGTCTTATCATGACCGAAGTGTCCGGCCAATCCTCCACTGTGTTTTTCTTTCAACAGATTCTCCCTCATGGAGCATTTTGGAATACATAACTGATTTCCCCTGAATAATAATCCATCCAGGTTCATATATTCGGTCCACTGGCTTCTGTCCCTGAGAATTGAATTCTCAGATGCCTCATACGCCTCTTTAAAATTTGGATCGTCTCTGTACATTTCTTTGATATTATCAAAACCCAAAGTTTTGACTCTAAATTCCTACATAAGCAAACATTTCCTGCTCAAAGGATCAACAACTTTGTTTGCAGTTCCAGAAATATGTTTAACTACAAAAGTAAAATTATGCATGTATTCAACCCATTTAACATGTCTTTGGTTCAACTTCTCCTGTTGAATCACGAATTGTAAAGCATGATTATCGCTGTACAAAACAAACTCTTTAGGAACCAAATAATGCCTCCATTTCTTCAGCACTTGTATGACTGCATAAAATTCCTTGTCTTATGTGGAGTATTTAACCTTCACTTCATTCAGTTTCTCACTGAAGTATGCAATCGGTCTGTCATCTTGGCTTAAGACTACTCCAATTGCAAATCCACTAGCGTCACACTTGACCTGAAATGTCTTACTGAAATCTGGAAACACCAGAATTGGTTGTTCAGTAATCTTTTTCTTCAGCAAATTGAAACTTTTTTCTTCTTCCTCTATCCAATGAAAATATTTGTGTCTTTTCTTCACCATGTCCATCATTGGTGTGCTAATCCCACTAAAATTTTGGATGAATTTTCTATAGAAACTAGCTAATCCATGGAAACTTCAAACCTCAAATACACTTTTCGGCAATGGCCAATTCTTAATCGCCTCTACCTTATCTGGATCCATTTTCAGCTCATCTACAGAGATAACAAAACCCAAATAAATGAGTTTTGTCCTCATAAATGTTGATTTCTTCATATTTATCAGCAACTTCTCTTGCTATAATCTCCTCATCACTGTAGCTAAATGATTTAAGTGTTTTGTTTCTGTCTTGCTGAAAATTAATATATCGTCAAGATATACGATGACGAACTTCTTGATAAACTCTTTCAGGACTTCATTCATCAATCTCATGAAAGTACTGGGCATGTTTGTTAATCCAAATGGCATAACAAGCCATTCATATAGCCCCCCATTCATCTTGAAGGCTATCTTCCATTTGTCACCTTCTCTCATACGAATTTGATGATATCCGCTTTTTAAATCAATCTTTGAAAAAAACTTTGCTCCACTCAAGAAATCCATCAAATCATCCATCCTTGGTAATGGAAATCTGTATCTGATGGTAATCTTATTGATTTCCCTTGAGTCTATACACATTCTCCAGCCTCCATCTTTCTTTAGGCTGAGCACTGTTGAAACAACGCATGGACTCAAGCTCTCTCTAATCAATCCTTTGTCCATTAAATATTGGACTTGTCTTTTGACTTCTTCATTTTCCTGTGGTGTTAACCTATACGTTGGTTTGCTTAGTAAACTGGCTCCAAGTATAAGATCAATGTGCTGACTTATACTTTTTATAGGTGGCAACGAACGAGGTAGTTCTTCCACTACTATATCAGCGAACTCTTCCAACAACTTTTGGATTTCCTTTGGTAAATTATCCACTCTTGTACTGGTTAAAAAAATTCTAGGCTTGCCCAAAGGGGTTGGATCCAAGGGTGGAAAGCGAGGAGTTTTTCACCGTTGGGCAAGGTTCAATTCTCGTGAGGGCTTTACCTGGAGCCATGGGGACACCTTGAGGTAGTGGTCGAATGTGTGGTTGCACCCAGAGATACTATAATAAATGGTATCATGACTCGTTCACACATAAGTGGATCAAAGCCCACCCCCATGTCCTTCAACTTTAAAAAAGTCCCTGAGGTGTAGGACAGTCGGTGATGGAGTGTGTTGTTAAGCCACTCCATGTTGTTAAAGTCATCGGTTCGAAACCTGCGGGGACAAAAAATCCAACCATGTTAAGGGTTGGTGTGGCTCAGGTTGGGTGTGATCCCTAGGTGATTTTGATGGCTTAGATACCCCTGAGTTGCAGTTTCTCAAGCCACAGGTTAATCACATAGCCAACAAGTCCCGCACAAATTAACAAAAATAAAAAATAAAAAATTCTAGGCTTCCTGACCACAATGAATTGTGTATCTTCCTTCTTCTTAACCTCCTCAAGAAGTTCCTTCCCACTCATGAGAAGTATAGTGTTTCTTACTTCTGGTTTCGTTTCTTTATCCTTAATCGGCAACAACATTTCAATTCTCCCATTCTTCTCCAGGTTGTATGTGTTTTGTCTCCCATCATGAATCACATTTATGTCATATTGCAATGGTCTACCCAACAATAGATGACAAACAACCATGGGAATGACATCACATAATATTTCATCCTTATATCCTCCTATTTTAAAATCAACTAAACATTGTTTAGTGAAATTTACCTGATGTCCTTTTTGTAGCCATGAAACTATGTATGGGCTTGGATGTTCAATAATCTCCAGCTCTAGCTTTTCTACCATCTCTGTAGAAACAAGATTGTCTATGATACCACTATCCACGATGACTTTGCATACCTTGTCTTTGGTCTTGCAAGCAGTTCGAAAAAGTTCGTTCCTTTAGGTTGGGTTCTATGCCTCCTTCTCTAGCATTAAGAGAAATTTTCTCATCATTAGTGATCTTCTGCCCTCAGCATCTTATGCCTCAAAATTCCATCCTTGTGCTTCGACAATGTGAGTTTCACCACCCTCTTTCTTTCTATCTGGACATTCATAGGATTTGTGTCCAATTTTCCCATAAGTAAAGCATTGTATTTCTCCACCTCTGCCTCTTCCTCTTCCTCTGGTTCAAGGAAAAGTATTTCTATCAGCACAGTTTCCTCTCTATGAGCTTCCACCTCTCTCAGTTTGAGTTTGAGGTTTCTTCCACTCTTCTTTAGGTTTCTGATTCCTATCTTGGGCAATTGTTTTGCCTCTATCTTGACTTCTGCCTCGGCCTCTCTTACCTTGCTTCCGGCTCAGATTCTCTTCATATTTCAGAGCCATATGATAAGTATCCTCCACATTCCAAGGGCTCATCATGATCATCTCATCTTGAATGTCATATCGCAGACCATTCATGTACCTGGCAACCTTTTCATCATCACTTTCCCGATGACCTGCTCTAATGTTGATCTTGTAGAATTTTTCAGTGTACTCTTTCACTCTCATCAACTTCTATCTCAAGTTCTGCATCCTCCGAAACAGAGTGATTTGATAATCCTTGGGTACGAATTTGGATTTCATCTTCACAACCATTCTATCCCAACTTTTGATTTTCTGCTTGCCTTTGCAATGTCTATCAGTCTGCAATTCATCCCACCATAATGTTGCATGCCCTTTAAGTCTAGTAACAGCATGTTTAACCTTTTTGTCTTCCTCAACATCATCATAGTCAAAATATTTATCTAGAGCTCTAATCCAGTCTAGAAGCTCTTCAACATCAAGGTTCCCCTCATACATGGGAATCTCCATTTTTTCCCTAGCACCTATCCTTGCAATAGCCCTGAATAGGCGTTCATTTGCTGCATCTTCGACTACGACTTCCTCTCCTTCGTTTCCAACTTCATTTTCACTTTCATCCTCGCTGATATCCCCAACATTGACTGTGTGCCTCTGCATTGTCTCCATGGCATCAATCCTAGCACGTAGTTCACGCATTTCCCTTTCCACTGCTGGATCAGGCATTGGTTTGTCTCTTCTTCTCCGCGACATGGCTGCAAATATTTTCTATTTTCTCTGCTACAGAAAGAAAAGAACTCTTACTCACTCTGATACCACACTAACGTAGACCCCCAACCCTCAGGTCAGAGTCCGCACAAGATCTTTCAATTTCATCCCCTTAGAGTCTGACTGGCTCTTCAATTTCCCCTTTGGGAAATTTATTCACACACCCAACTGAGTGTATGTCACAGGTCCTTCTGAGTTATTCTCACGTGATCTTTGCACTGGCATGAACTCCACGATCAACACTCAACTGACATTGGGACTTTCCCCTTTTCCTTCGGGATACCGGATTTCGCAAGTTTGCGAATCCTATTGTCGAGCGCCTTACCTCTTCGACCTCTGAAACCCAAAATACCAAACACTAGACCCTTCTCACCACTAACTTCAGCTTTCCTCTCTTCACAATTTCGGGAGTTGCGATGATGTGCAACTCTATCTCTTAACTCCCGGACTCCCGAAATCTGAAGTACCAAAATCCCGAAAGTCCACTCTAAGTCCTGTTGCACTTCACGACTTTGGAATTTTCCCTTTACTACTCCCCGTTCCTTGTCATAAGTATTTTTGGTATGTCAAACCTCGAAATACCAAAATGATGGTATCCCACTTCCAAGGAGATCAACGATTGTGGATATCTCCTTGACCCGATGGCTGGCACGATTTCACGTACTGGCAATTCGTGATGCTTAATCTTGAACTCTTTACCTCCTATACCTTTTGGACCCTGAATTACCGAAATGCCGAAATGGTTTTCTTCCCCGGGATTTCACAAATCAGGAGTTCGAAAATCTCGATTCCAAATCACTGTCTACTCAAGATCTCGGATCTCGAAATGCCGAAATGCTCCTCCAAAGGTATTTTGTGTTTTGCGATTTCAGAGCTTCTTATGTGGAGCACTCTACTCCTTGTCAACAGAAATGTCAAAATGTTGATTCCCAAAATTCTTACAAATATCCTGCTGTGACTTGTGATTTCGGACTTTCCTCCCCCTTGTGTCCTAATCACTCGTCCTCAGAACCTTCGAAACCCTGAATTTTGAATTTTTGAAATTCTGACCTCGTCACTCTTCGCCTTTATACACGAAACTCTTTTCGTGTTTCAGGGATTTGATCAACCAAAGGTTTTGTCCACACTTCAGACTTATGACCCCCAAAATGTTGAAATGATCTCAACGGTCCAATTATCGAAATCAATGATCCACGTTAAATCCTGCCTTTCGACGCTTAACTTCCCCCACAAATTTCTTGGATCCTATGGTCCTCACTATTCCAGGAGTTCTCCTCGGAGAATTTCGACCATTCATTTTCCTCCTCAAGAATCTCTGGCTCAAAATTGACTTTGCGATCCTTCTCTGGGGCGTGACTTCTGCACAGTGACTTGAGTTTCTTGTTTTCTCTTGAATGATTCAAAGGCCCTAACCCTTCTAAACTTTCTTTGCAAACTCAGGTCTTCAAGGAGACTCCTGCATGCACTCCTTGTGGAAATCCTTCAAATACTTCAGCGTACTTGAACTCACGACTCTGTGCACTTTCTCTGCAATAGCAGTCCTTCAATCTCTCAACCTTAGTCGATAAGTTCTAAGGTATCGACCAGCCTATGCACACCTTGTAGGGCTTCTGTGCTTGTCTTGCACTTCTGCTGAAATGAGAACAACGGTATCCCTCCTGAGCTTCCAGAGATAAACTCTGAGCCTTTGTCAACGCACTCCTTGCGGACACTTCACTACACTCCTTGCAAGAACTTCTCTCACTCAAGAAGAGAAACAATTGAAACTCATTTTCTTTCTTCTCTAAAACTTCAAACGCTTAACATGAAATCATACATACATAGCATAACAACAAATGCATGACAAAGAGAATAAAATAACCATAAGCAGATCAATTAGCATGTATACACAGAAAGCATCATAACACCATGAATCTGAATCAAAGCTTCATATATTAATTCAAAGCTTTTGTACATGGGTTCTTCTCTACAACTCTCTGCTACAGCTCTCCTCTTCTCTATGCTAATGTGTTAATGATCTAATTCTGATGGATACAATGATACAAAGATGAGGGTGTCTATAGTCATTTTTCCTCTTGTTCCTAAAACTGTCTAATCTGGAATTTAAATCTACCTACTTTCATTAACTAGGCATAAATGCCTTTTACATCGACAGATGAGAGCAGATTGCTCAAGATCTGTTTACAATCACTTATTCAAAAATGTGTGTATGCCTTCCTTAACTATTTCATTAATATTCCTTCCTTAGTCTTTCAAAATATTTCAAAACATTTTCAACATGTGCAAAAATGTGTTGCGTTCATCCCAGTTATCTTCCGCCCCCACACTCGCTTGCTACTGGTGATGCTCCTACATCATGGACCCTATAACACCATTGATGATATGGGATGCCCCTAAAATATTATGTCCAACTAAATAGGAATGGGAAGCATTGAGGATATTGGTGTATAAATACTCAAATTGGGAAAATTATGAAGTCAAATTGTTGGGCCCTTAAGAATGACATATTCTTGTATTTAATTCATGGTGGTAGCCACATATTTGGTGATGATAGGAAGAACATATTTAAAGAACCAATCTAATAGGATATGATGTTCAAGTTTAATCTTACATAAGCTACCTACTGTTAGGTAGCTAGAGAGGTAGTGGAGGCCATCGAATGTAAGGTGGACTAGGTCCATTGTATTATTAAATAAGGCCCACTATGGTAGTTAAATATAATAAATGAGAAGTTAGATATAATAAATGTAAGTGGATTTCTTAGAAGGTTATGCTTCTAGAAGATTCCCCGTCTAGAATGTTCTTAGGTGATGGTAGAACTATATAAAGGGGTTCAATAAATGTAATGGGATATGAAAATAAGTATTATATTTGGAGCGACATCTCAATAGGAGAATGCCCCCTCGAAGATGCAAGTGAACATGAGAAGATCTCTTCCATAATAGGATCCATTGTATGGTGTTTCCCTACCTCAAGGATTTGATAATAATAAAGAAGATTTTGAATATTGTTATTCTATATCTATTGTGGTTCTTTTTCTTCATTCTTTGGTACTTAAAAATTGGTATCAGAGCACTTTCTTTGGCAAGCATTGTGGGAAAATATTTTTAGTTTTTTTGTAGATTTATTTTTTCGAAGAAAAAAAAAAAGAGGGCCCCATCACTCCGAACGATTTATGTAGGTTTTGGTGAAATTTTTTCCGACAATGGTTGTATATCTGAGTTCCTCTCAGAAAAACACCCAATTTAAAAAAAAAAAAATCGTTTGAAACAGAGTCCGGGAAGTAAAGTTATTTGCATTTTAAAATCTGCAATTTTCAGGGTTTTTTCCATAGACAGTTGCGTGATCTTTCTGATT
This sequence comes from Picea engelmannii, assembly GCA_009831015.1. Classification (NCBI taxonomy): domain Eukaryota; kingdom Viridiplantae; phylum Streptophyta; class Pinopsida; order Pinales; family Pinaceae; genus Picea; species Picea engelmannii. The sequence goes on from ML777883.1 coordinate 825,416, forward strand.
TATGTAGAAGCTAGAGCTGAATTTTCCAAAACAAATTACAAATATGAGTTCCTATCATAATTTCACCTAAATTCAAAAAAAAATCATCTGAATTGGAGTTACAAAAGTGAAGATATCACTAGTTTAAAATCATCCATTTTATGGGGTTTCCATGATGACGACGAGACTGCAGAGTCCATAACTTTTCACAGGGTGCTCAGATTGATACAAGATTAGACCCATTGGATAGAGAATTTCTAGATATTTCTTTTGTTGTATTTTATATAGTGTTTCCAATGGATGTTCACTCTCAAACCCTCAAGGAAATTCTACACACTATTGAAGCTTTCAAATCCCAAATGCATGATACATTGCATAACTTTCAAGAAGGTCTCGAGGATGGTTTTTGTAGTATTCATGAGTCCTTGGCGAGATTTCAAGAGAAATGTACTTTGTTGAACATCATGGATGAATATAATCAATAAGTGTATACTTGGTATGCTTTGGAGGATGATTGTGATGATTGGTATATGGATAGTTGTCATTTCTGGGATGACAACCACTTCCATCTTCTATTTGATGACTCTACTCCCCCTCAAGTAGAGAACTTATTGGACAGTAAACACGATTATTATTTGCATATTCTTCTTCAGTTTTATTATTCTTCAATCGCAGTGAATTCATTTTTTATTGGTTCTAAATATTCCGATCCACATGACCAGTGTCAATCTTTAAAGCATCATTTTCAGTTGGTTCCCAAGTTCCAATATCTTCAACATGGAGTTCACATGAGCACTTGAACATGTGACCCAGGTTCACAGTGGTAGTTCAACTAATTCAGCATAGTGGCTCACATTACATGGGACCTTGGTTCTCTAGTCATCTTCATCATTATGGTCCATAATTATCCATGGGACCCTGGTATATGGTTGTCCACCCTCATAACAAGCGTTGAGGACAACACTTTCATAAGGGGGATGGAATGTTAGGTAGCTAGAGAGGTAGTGGAGGCCATCCAATGTAAGGTGCATTAGGTCCACTATATTATTAAAGAATTCCCACTATGGTAATTAGATATAATAAATGGGTAGTTAGATATAATAAATGGGTAGTTAGATATAATAAATGTAAGAGGACTTCTTAGAAGGTTCTGCTTCTAGAAGATTCCTCCTATAGAATGTTCTTAAGTGATGGTGGCACTATATAAAGGGGTTCAAGCAATGTAATGGGATATGAAAATAAGTATCGTATTTGGAGAGGTATCTCAATAGGAGGAAGCCCCCTCAAACAGGAAAGTGAACATGAGAGGATCCCTTCTATAATAAAATCCATTGTATGGTGTTGCCCTACCTCAAGGGTTTGATAATAATAAAGGAGATTTTGCATATTGTTCTTCTATATCCATTGTGGTGCTTTGTCTCCAGTCTTTGGTACTTAACACCTACCCAGATCCCTCATGAATATGGTCAATAACATGGGTAGCTATAGTTTTATGAAAACTAGGGAGGATCTCAACTCCTACATCATGATGTACCGATAATCAAAATAGTGTAACGAATGCCTTAACTATATAATCAAAAGAAGGATGAGAATCAAATAGTTTATCAATGTACCATTTCACCATGGTCTACAAATTTTCCTGGACATTCCACTGGAATATCTTGTCACACCAAATCTTATATTATCCTAAAAATATTTTATTATTAGGTTTATTTCCTTACATATCATATTTATTATCACCATATTAAAACTCAAATTAATGAAATAACTAAAATACGAAAATCAAAGACTAAGCAAATGAACATGTTCTCCACATAAATGAACATAAGATGTATCCTAGGAAACCCAATACATGATAAAACCCAACTAGAAGCTGAGGCCTATGCTCTACTCTCTTTTCTTTAGTTATGAAATGCAAGTACAAAGAAAGGGGCACTCATAATGGATTTTCCTTCAAAATTGTGGCCTAAATGGATGCTACAAAATCTCATCCTACTTCCTCTATTATTATCTCAAAATCCATGCATGAATGTTTTGTTCAACTATGGAGCAAGTACAATGCGAAAAGAGTGGAACCCTTTCTCCTCCTAGCGGCCCAGTATTAACATAGTTTGATAGTCATCAATGGTCAGGTTTTTTGCATGTCTCAATCCTCAACTATTGTTAGGATTTGGACCTTATAGAATCTTCTTGAAACTCCTCATGTGGATATCCCCACATGTGCGAGTAATGGGGTTGATGTGGAATCCACTCAATACCATTTTGGTCATCAAGGTAGGTCAACTTCCAGGAGGCATAACTTCTGCATACAAGCTTCTATTCAGGTATTTTTCACATCATTGGAAATTTATCACTGTGTAGAACAACATTAGTGGGATGTGAGCTATGATCACAAAGTGTTGACCCCAAAAAGCACCATTTTTCACATATACTTGAAGGATGACTAAAAGGAGGAATAGAAGGAAATATAACATGATGGGCCAAATAAATAGTATGACTAGAAAGGTCTCTAGGATATGGAGGTAGGCCTCAAATCCTAAGAGATATTAGGGAAATGTGGGTTTTCTATATTTCCTATGTTATTTAAATCTTCTTTAAAATGGTGAAGTGATAGATCTAAGGATTAATGTAATGTGAAAAAACAAATTATGTCAAAGAAAAACGTGCTTAAAATAAAACTACATGAACAGGTGGTGCAACAAGTGTTTTGAGTGTCTTTCAATGAAGAACAATAATGTAAATCCCTAGAGTAACAATTTTTTCCCTATAAAAAGAAAATACACTAACCTACAAGATACTACCAATCATATGCTCAAACTATGTAAACAAAGGACCTACCAATGACTTCTCAACAAATGTCGATGAGCTTGAATGATAGAAACAAAGGGAGGGGATGAATTAAAAGGGCCTTCAAATCACTCAAGGAAAATGATGATGAAGTCCACCAAAGGAGTGAGTGAAGGTATGAAAGAAATAATTATAGTGAAGGGAACTAAGAGAAACTCATAGTGGCCAAAAGTTATCTATATTAGGTTCCCCCTCACTTAAGAGATCCATCTTGGGTGGGACCTAATGAATTGTCACTAACATAGCTCATCAAAAACACATCCAAATGGTTTCTTGCTTCAAACAAGCATGGGTCTAGACAAATTATTGAAAGATAAGTGACTTTGCCAAACTTCTAGTCTCGATCTAGGAATTAACACTCAAAAGAGAGTGTGCCCTTTGATAAATGGGTTGTGACCATGTTTCTTAGAAAAGATTTGAATGTATTGTAAAAGACAACAACTATGTATCAAATGTGAGTGAGTATGGATATTTTTTTGGATGCTTATTCCCACACTCTTAACTTAATTAAAACATTATTTTCCAGCTCTTCAATGAGAGATTTAGTTGGTTAGTTAACTAAGTTTTTGAATTTAAAGGCTAATCTTGGCATCATGAACCAAGCATATATTGTATGTGTGAAATACGTGCAAAAGTGGTGTGACCTAATTACAAATAAAGTGTTGAAAATGAAATGCAAATTGCTAAAAATTAAGTGCTAAATGAAATTGCAAGAAAGAAAGTAAGAACTAAAATTATATGGAAATTTTCCTTATCAAATTTTATTTAAGTTTAAAACAACTTCAAATGAAATAAACAAGAGTCTGCAAGTTCTAATTTAATGTTGAAAATTAAACAACCAAGCCAACAAGAGAAACCCTAAAAGAGGAAAATACAAATGCACGGTTTTCTTTCCAAACCTACAATGTTGTCTTAAAAACTAGCAAAATGGTGCACCAAGAAACCGATGTATTGTTAGGAATGGGTAGAACAATTTGTAAAAATGAATAATCAAAGTAGAAAAATGAAAACAAAAAATGCCACAAAAATACAATCACATAGAAAACAAGCTAACAATTGTGTGTAAATTTTTTAAGGAAAAAGTTGTGCACTTGTCACAAATAGGGGATAAATAGTTAAGCAAGAGACATGACTAAAAGAACTAGGGTTTTACACAAAATCAACACTTTTCAGGAAACTATTAAATAATAAAAGAAAGAAAAAAATTAAACCTACTAATTACCAAAATGAAGAGATCAAACACACACATAACTAGGAGTAAGATTTATGGATATAACTCCCCTATGGAGGCTCTAAACACACACATAACTAGGAGTAAGGTTTATGGATATAACTCCCCTATGGAGTCTCTAATCTATTGTGGGTAATTTGGACAAGAAGTGAGTAGTAAAACCTATTCTAACTAGTTGCAAAATTAGATATAATAGACAATAATAAAAAGTAAAATAAATGTAAGACTAAAGGATCACATACAAGCATAATCTCAAACCCTACCCTATCATAGAATGCAAAACAAATAATAACAAATTATAATTTAATATTCAAACATAGAATATGATGGGAAAAGTAACATGCTTATATTAACTCCAAATAAGGAAAGAGATACTCATAGTAATACACTTAAAGAGATGGATTTCATGTAGCAAGGTGGACTCTATATCCTATTTTTTGGGAGGGTCCTTTGTCTCCTTGTGTGTTTAAGTTCTAAATATTGATAGGAAGAGGCAAGCCCCCTTTGTGATGGATAATAGTGGAAGCTTGCTAGTATGCAAGAAACTCTCAATGGTGGCAGGACAAGAATGATGGATTCAAGTCTCTCTAAGGAAATTTCACCAACATAACCTTACTTTTATTCTCTTTATGTAAAATGCCACCCCGTGAACTTTATTTATAGGAGGATACTAAAACTCCTTTTCAGATCTAGTTTCCATGTGAACTCTCTTTATATATTAATGAGAATTTGTAATCTTAGTGGAAATCGTGAACTACTAAATCAACAATTTAATGAAATCAAGGATTTGACAAGGTCCAAACATACCCACTACATTTTCTGAATAAGAAAGTGCACATTAACAATCCTTTGATTGTTTTTTTTTTTTCATTTAAGAAGGGTCATACATATATCAAGGGATTTTCTATGTACCATGTGCAAAAAAAGGGGAATAATCCCTGTGACTAAGAAAATGGTCAAATAATGGGTTGAATAAGCTAAATGATCTACCATAAGGTCATATGATGATGAAATGGAATGTGTAAAGTCTCCCAGAACATCCATCGAGCACACGCACTCCTTGGGCAGATTCAACGATAGAATGGACGAAGAGCACAAGGGAGAAGCGATCAATTGGGTGAACAAAGACATTAAGGTGTGCGAAAGAGCACCTTGGGCACCCAATGGTGGCGTGTGACACCAAGGGGGCACACACCTTATTGGCCTTAGAACGATTGGCAGACATTAGGTTGTGTTTGGGCAAGAGCGAGGCAACTTGGGAGCATGCCCGAGGAGTGGATACATCTGCCCTCAGCAACATGGGAACACCAGAGAGGTTGGACGACCCCATCGACACACCCATGAAGAGTCACGATGATTAGCACGAGAGATCACATAAGGCAAGGGGCGCACGCCCAAGGATGGTATGCATCAGTCCAAGATATGAATGGTTGATGGGCGCACGGGCTTAGATGGGAACATCGGGTCCACAGAGGCGGCATGACAAGTTGGTTGAGTGTGGGTTCACAAAGGGGTGTGACACACCCAAGAGACATGACATTTCGCACAAGTGACTCTTAGAGTCCATATAAAAGCAATAGTGCACCACCAAAGGAAGATATAGAGCATTTTTCCAAGAGATTTGGAGAAAAAATATGAGGCATTGAACTGAGGTAGAGTTACTAAGATGGAAGACAAGTAGCCAAGAGTTGGACATTTTGGGAGGTTTTGGGGAAGTCTAGAAACACAGGTCCTTGGAGGCATGTGTGAGGAAGAACTAAAATCTATGTTAGCTTGGTGACAGTATGCAGTAATGAAGGGACAACAAGTTTGTGGTTGTGGGCACATCTGAGGTGCACCATAGGTGGTTGTGGAGACGATTGCGATAGAGAGTCTTGGTGTGATAGATTTGTTCTTGAGTGTCTTGGTGAGGTGAGGCAAGTAGTGTGACTCCGTCGAAGTTGTAAACTGAGCCGGTAGAGTTCGTGTTATAACTGTGTCGCAATAACAAAGACTTAGTCAGGTGTTAGGAATGGTTTGTGTTACCCGCACTGTTTCTGTGTTGGTCTTCATTTGTTCCACAATTGTTCTCTTGGATTTTCATATTCATGGATGTATGCTTAAATAAGACTAAGTGTTAAATTTTGTTAACAATTTTCTAAGTAAGCAAGAGTTACACTAGAGTAGGAGTGTGACTTGTTGGTAGCCTAGAATGGAGTATGGGTATGCTCTAGGTGAAGAGGCATAGTCCAGACGAAATATTCTTGGTGTGCCAATCAACCAAGTAAGAATCGCCGTAGTACCACATGCCCTCGGGAGGTGAACGATCGCATATTTGATTAGGTGTTCTGTGGGGTCATGACATGATGCATAATGTAAATTATGGTTGCAATAGTGATGTATCTAGGAAAAAATACTCAAATTGCGCATGTGAGAAAAATTAAATGAATAACAAAAACCATTGATAATATAATGGTAATATATTTTTTATGATTACTCTTCTATTTATTGTTAATGAAAAATGATGTGATTTCGTTAGGAAAATGTGTTTTTATATTAAAATGCATATTTATAATTTTGTGGGAAATTTAAGGGATGCACCTACAACATCTAGTAGTGTGCACCTACAATAAAACTAGCCAAATATTCAACAACATTAACAACAACCACTTGAACTAACTTCATTTATTACCTTGGGTAAATGCAGCATGTAAATACCATTGACATACAATATGTATTCCTAACCCCCAAGAACTAGTTAGATTCAATCTTATAACCTCTCTAACCAACATGACTTAAACATAACAAGTCAAACCACTTAAACTAACCCTTATTAAAATGTATATATATAACAAAAATAATAACAATATTTTTTTATTAATATTATTGTTTTATAAAATATTTTCAAATAGCTTATTACTATATAATATGTATCATTCCGGTTTCCTTAAATCCTCCTAAAATTCAAATTCCTATTATGAAAGACAAGTTGACCTATTACAAGTTAAGGCTCAACGACTACCGAGGGTTAGTTGAGGAAATAGATGCATAAAGGGTTGACTCTTGGCTGCCTTAATTAAGTATTTTTTATGAAATATATGAGGTTTGATTTGCTTTAAATAAATGTTCGAAATGACACCGCATACCTTTCATTTTAATAATCTGAAAATATCTAATTTGTCAATATCACCAAAATTTATTTTTAAAAATCGTTTTGACGCTGATTTGATATAACATCTTATGAATACATACAAAGTCACTAGAACGTATTGTTAAGTACAACGTATGTAAAATGTGCTTTAAATTCAGGGCGGACGAAACGTCATTTCCATGCCCTTAGACTTTTCCTCTTCGCCAAAGTTTAGATATTTTCTAACATCCTATCAAATATCAATAAGGGAATTTCGCTTCAAAATATTTTTCATTAGTTGCAATTGATCGCTTGCTTTATTAGCGATTTTAAAGGATCAAAAAAATCTTTAAATATCTCTTGGAACAAATTCTTGAATTTTGGGAATGAAAAGAGAAATCAAAATGGCTTTTATCAAACAATTAAGTAATTATATTAAAATAAAAATATTATCTTAAACGATAAAAAAATCTTTAAATATTCCGGGAACAAATTCTTGAATTTTGAGGATGAAAAGAGAAATCAAAATGGTTTTTAGCAAACAATTAAGTAATTATATTAAAATAAAAATATTATGATTTATAGACAAAAGTAAAAGGAAAACAACTTGGGCAAGAGGAAGAAATGTAGATTCAAGGGGCAACTTGTAAGATGGATGACCAGTAAAATAATAGTAAGGATCAATTATTATCATGAATTTATATGTAAATTTCACAATATATTTAATTGTGTAACTAAATGTGTTGTGTAGGCTCTAAGAAAACCTTTTATATAGAAACATCGTTTGTATGAAACCTTGTATTTAAATCACTTGATTTATTGACAATAACATAGAGCATGTTATACAATTTTTTTTTTTTTGTTTTTAGCATAAATCAATGAAAATAATGATAATTTTGTACATTGAGAATTGGAGGAAAAAGCATGAAATAAAAATTCGATTCTAAATCATTACCATATATCCCAAAACTAAGACGTTGTCGAGTATTCTATCAAGACTAATGTTTTTAAAAGGTTTAAAAAAACACATCTAATGGAGAATAGAGGAGAAGCAAGCATGAGAAAGGTGGCGGATAGTATGAAAATGTGTGTGTTAGAAAATTTGTGAAATACATTTCATTCTTGCATGCTACGTAAAAAGAAATAATCTAAGCAATGGCAAATGTCAAAATTTGCAAAGATGTCAATTATAATCGAGGCATATATAGATTATAGCTAAGAAAGATGAGTAAAGTAGGAACTAAAATGTCACTCCACTACCTAAATATAAAAATGATTAAAAATGAACTTTTAAGGAAGCGAAAATAAAATGTATGCTAAAATATGGAAGCTTCATAAATCCAAGCATACCTTATATTATGTTGTGGTTTTACATAATTATAAAGGGTGCTTGTTATATTCTTTATACCTACTGTGTTGCCAAATATTGTCAAAAGTGGGCAAGGGCAAGGATAATCATTGACAACTTCAACTCAAAGTGGAATGAGAAATACATTTGAGAAGATTATGATAAGAACTCACAAGCCAAGGATGAAAGGTGTGCATCGTCTATCTATTTTAGAGGTTGATAGGGATTACACCCATTCTTATCATTTATTTGGAAATAAGCAATGGAGAATATATTTTCATAGTTCTTATAATCTTTCAATCCAGTGCCTAAATTTCTTTAGAAGGGAGCTTGCAATATTCAAACCCAAATGGAGCCATATGATGCATAATGCAAAACACATACAATGAAAGGGCATGATACCATCATCTTAAAGGCCTAGTGTATGATTGCTTATCAAAGCTTTAGCAAACAATTTGTTTCTCAAGTTCCATTTTTGGTCAACATGTTGCAAATTCACACAGAACCCTTTCTACCAAATGTGTAGTCAAAGAACTAGTTTTAGTTTCTTTGGTTCCAAGAACAAAGGCATAGAGGGAATGGGCTCACCAATGGATAAATTGCCTAAACATAAATGTCGAGTAAAGTGTGACACTATCATTCCAAAAGCAATGCAGAAACTATTCTTTACATGGCACATTCATGCAAGGAAGGACACAAGTAGATAGGACACATGTTAGCTCTAAAATCGAATTGAGGATAACATGGTATCCACATATGATTTATAGGTAGACATGTGTAGTGCCCCAAAACGATGCAGTTGTATAGCATTTAAACACCTAGTTTGCAATTCAAAAACATGAATAAAATATCAACAATATAGTTGAAGTATGAGTATTTCATGCAATAGTGTCTTCCTTTTGCATTGTACCATGTAATGTGTGTTTAAATCTATTTAAACTAAAACATGAGCATACCATTAATCCATATAAGTTTTACTCAAACATAATGATTCCATCATAATTAAATTTGCAATCACTAGTGAGTAAGTTTCATGAGTGAGTACTTCAAGAGGATTTTTTATGTTGCTATAGTATTTTTTCATTTTATGGATGACTGTTTCCCCACAATAGATTTGGTAGTGCATGAGGGTTTGGAAGAAAGGTGCATGGGTTTTTATATGGATCATTTTCGTCTTTTTCATAAATCAGCTTTGACATAAAATGTGGCCCACATGGGTAGTCAGAGATCTTGTTTTAGCATATCAATGATCATAGAGGACAAATTCATGAGTAAGAAGTTGCACCTAAGTGCTATTAAACTATCGTCATGTTCATTGCCATGGGTTTATACCATACGAGTATTTACTGTGAATTAATATTTTGCATAGGAATACCAAGAGGTTAGCCCTAACAATGAAGAAAACTCCACATTGAGGGGGTAACACTAGACTTGTGTTGCATTTGTTTATTGTTTAGTACATGTTGCTTTCAAAAACATGGACATGTCTACACAACTTCATGCATCATCTTCTTCCTATTTTAAAAAATAACAATATTCGATGAGTGGTAAGCATGAAGAAGAGGAAATTTCAAGACCAAGTGCCATTCTACACCCATATGTGCTTATAAATTTAGAATTCATGTTTTTTTAAGGTTTAATGAAGAATAAATCTCCCTTGTATGTGAAATCTTAGAAAATAATCTTCAAATTTTTTCTTAAATTTATGTTGATATAAACATGCACTAACAAATATGATAGATTCTTATATATGTGTCACAACCCAAAAGAGAACAACATACAAGAAAGAATGTTAGTGCCCGTTACAAGAATAACAAAAAACATGTTGCTAAGAATGAGAGAGATGAGTTGTTTTACCTTTAGTATAGAATCATTTATAGTTGGTTGTGCACTTGAAAGTTGTCCCTATTTAAGAGTTATATTTTTCCCTAAACTTAAACAAAAGATCTTCTTGTGCTTTAACTACATCATCTTGAATCCATCCATTCTTTGAAAGTGAGCAAGTGCACTTGTCACTACATCACATTGTGTCGTTGTTTGTTAGAATAACACAACATATCAAGAAGATTTTGAAATCCAAGGAAAAAATTCATGGCATCCCATGTCATGGAAAGAAAAAAATAGAAAGCATGTAATTCAAATTATTCAATAGATAGACATATGTAATATGTTTTTTCATTACATTAATGCATTATGTGAGTGACCATAGGATATAGATGAACATATGACAATGAATATGATAAAAACAATTTTGTTTTTCCTTATATACTTATGAGTTGAGGTTGTTATCAACTTGCTACCACCACCCCCCCCCCCCCCCCCCCCCCCCCCCCCCAACCCTGCCCCAAGATCTAGTTCACCATGTTCTGTGCTTTGTCTAGGGAAGAAATTGTTGGATCTTGTAAAATATTCTCCTCTAAATTATTGTGAAGAGACAAATTTTTAAGATCCATTTATAGATGTCACCGAGATAGTATAATAGAATCCAAAGCCTCCCAAGGTAGGATTAAATTATTTCAATGAGGGTCAATTTTGATATTGGCTTCCTTATTTTATATTGATTGAATTTTTTATTGTAGGTTGTTGAAGAGTGTCAAAAGAAACATGCAATTGTAAGTGTTTATAAAGGGAAGTGAATATTCCAAAACCCGCAAAGCTATTGAATAGAGGTCCCTTGGATATCATACTATTAATCGAGGAGCCAAATTCTTTGAGCATGAAAATTCAAATTTACCTTGCTAGTTGTGAAGTCTCCATGTAAACAAGTTCAGAGTTTAGAGGAAACAAACACATTTAAAGTTCCTTCTTCATCTCTCTCATCTTTCCTTTTTGTTGTTGTGAAACTGAAAAAACTTTTTTCTTCTAGTTCACTATCATGTCCTTCCCTTCTCTACATTGAGTCCATCTCATTCAACTAGGCTCTCCATTCCCCTACTGACTTCCATGTCTTTTCCTCCCAAACTATATTGAGAAGTGACACAGACATGAGAGAAATTTGAAGCATTCTTAACCACCGATGGTGTATGCTTGACAATAGTTGTAAACACATGGTGCATGTTGAACAATAATTTTCAACATTGTGGCTGATCCAGATTGGATCATTATATTATTTTTCATCTATCTCGATGCTTTATGAGTGAAAATTTTGGAGGAATCAACTTGCAGATCCATTTTAGTGGTTGGTCTCAATTTGGAAATTTGGGTCAAAAACACCATTTTAAATCTTATGGAGTCATTTTTAGGAATCAAAGGAATTTTTTTATGGTCCAAACCTTACTGTAGAGCCACCGAATATATTCTACAAAATATACCTTTCCAACGGTGAAAGAATCGCCTCAATCAAAGTTCATATACAAAATTTATGCCTCTTGCAAGTTGACCTATTGTATTGATCACCATGGTGCAAGTGGATGCCATGTCAGCCTGCATTACTTGAACAAGTGGGGCTAGCCACATAGTGTATTTTCTACAACATTTTAGAAGTTCCAAACCCGATCACTAATTTAGGGTTGAGGAAGTCAATGCCCTAACCCTAGTCGACTATCAAGCTATGTTAAATACTGGGTCGCTAGGAGGAGAAGAGATTCCATTATTTTTCATTGTATTTTGTTCCGTAGATGAGAAAAACATATGAGAGTGGTATTCCATGAGCATAATGGAGGAGGAGAGATTTTGTAGCAGCCATACAGGCCACAATGTCAAAGGAAACTCCACAGGGAGTGTCTCTTTCCTTGTAATTGCATTTGGAGAAAAGAGAGTAGAGCGGCCTCAATTCTAGATAGGTTTTCTCCTGTATTGGGTTTCCTAGGTCATATCTTGTGTTTATTTGTGGATGGTGTGTGAGTATTTATTTTTGTTCTCTATTTTTCACATTTGAACTATTTCTTACATTTTAAGAAGAAAAACGATAATTAAAGAGTCTGAGATCTAAAGGAAATTAACCTTCATAGTAAAGATTTTAGTATTTTATTAGATCTGTTGTGACAATCTATCCAATGGAATATTCACGGTAGTTTACAGATCAATGCCATTACTTCTAGATCAAGCATTGAGAACACTGAAACATGTTGGGTATAACTGTATGTCAAGTGGAATCTCAATATAATTGTAGGCAAGGTATTAGGTGCAATCATTAATTCAAAATTCACTAAGATTGACCGTGGTAGTAGGAGGAGGTAAGTGCACAAGATGAGGGAATCAATTACAGATACATCAACTACATTAATTTCTTTCGTCAATTCAAAATCACAAAAAATGTAAAGAAGTTTTTCAATATGATAGTGGAAGTTGTTTTTAGCAAAAACTTAGAATATAATGTTATTGAATCATAAGATTAACAACCTACAAAAAATAGCTTAAAACTATTTCATCATTCCCTTCCTTGCATTAACAAAAAATAATAATAGATAAGAACAAGGAAGGGTACCTCCTTGACTCAAGGTCCAAGGTAAGATTTATATAATTATAAATTGCTCCATTTAATGGAGTGTTGATCCAAGATGTATTTGAACAAGTGAATGGTTGTAAGACTCAACACCTACAAATGTAATTTGATAATTAATGAAGGTTGGATGAACTGCTAAATACAATGCAAATGTAAAAGTAAATGTAATGTCCCCACTTTGGGACATCATTACATTTCAGGGTGTTATGATGACCAGAGCAACTAGATGGATGTTATAGCGAGTATAATGACTATTGAGGGATATTTTGGGGTCTGGATTGCATCGCTCATCCTATTTCATCATTATGACCCATTCCACACAGTTTGGCTTTGGTTCTGTTGCATTCCGACGATTTCCATGATTTTGAGTATTTTGAGCTATAGGTTAATTAAATTCATTGACGAGGTCATTTTGGACACAATACTTGGAGGAATCTCTCGGTGTAATAGCTCATTGGAATCGAGAGGAACAACACTACAGGATAGGATGATGACAAGTGACTTTCAGTGGCCATGGAAGCCACAGGGAGAGATAAGGTGTTTTTCAAAGGTAAAAAGGTTAATTAATTAATTAAAGTGATTTAATTAATTAATTAATAATTAATAAAATGAATGTCACTTTGGAGGGACAATATGAGCAAGAAGTATAAAGGAGAGACAAGGACCTCTATTCTCTCATTCATGGATGACTATCAATTTGATATATGGCTTCTAGCTAGAGAGCCCATACCATGGGGGTTTTGAGGGTTTTGACTTAACAAACCCTAGAGGACGATTCAGTGGTGAAATATTCCACCTAGCTTGTCCCAAGCTTGGTCTTGGGAATGCAATACGCCCCCAAACCATTCTATTTCATATCTACTCAGTGCAAGAGTGTTCTACACTAGCCACATGCACAGGAAGAGAGGGAGGGCACACCATTGGAGGTTTCCAGCAAGGGGGTTGCACCATCCATTGAGGGAAGTTCATTACAGGTGATTGGTAGGGCTTCTAGAGATTCTAGCACCTGGGTTATCAATGCAGGGTCTTGGACATCAGATATAGTCCATTCAAGAGGAGTTTTATGTGCCATTTGATTTATTAGATGCATGGGACGAATTGGAGGAGAGGTGCAACTTCAGAAATTGGTTTTAGTCATTTGGTAGCCCAGATCTTCACTATTTCGCTTGGGACTTCACCTGTGAGTTAACCAGGCCCTGATCTATCATTCTAGTGGTTTGGGGGGGCATTTGGAGGCATCTAGGAGGGAGGCATAATTAGCTATGGTTTCAGGCATCCAGTGGGGTGCACCATTCCTTGGAGGGAGGCTAGATCCATGACTTTGAGAAGGATCTTGGAGATTTGATCACCTGGGTTATTATTGCATTTACCTGACCTACTGTTTGGCATATTTACCAAAGGGTTTGGACATCTTTGGTAGCAGAGCCAAATTGTTGAGGCTATTCAGTCACCTAGTAGGGCGTAGCATCATCCAACTTGTTGGTTTTGGTGCTTCATACAACCCGGATCTATTCTTGCATTGGTATTCATTGAGTATTCAGCCTTTGGAGGCTTGTAGTCTTCAATTGGAGAATTTTGTAGCAACTCTTATTATGTGTACGGGATCCATCTATTGAGCATTCCAGATCAGCCTCATCCTTGTATCAGGTTCTTATTATTATGAATAAAGATCATATCTGAATCATTTTGGATTGTCTATCATATTGTTGATCTTGCATATGGTTGTGGTATGTTACATTGCTTTATCTTTTTTTTTGCTACTGCAAACACACATATAAACCATCGGTATAACCCTAAGCACAACCTAAAGAACCATAGTAAGAAAAGTGTTTGAGGAAATGCCACACTCAGTAAAAGTTCAAAAATTCATGCAAGACGTGATGTTCTTGGCATATTGGCTTGGGAACATTACAGTGGTATCAGAGATTAAACTCTTGCTAGCCTGAGGGGTCTCTCTTAAGGATAAATGGATCGGATGGAAACATTACAATAGTATGGATAGATGGGAAATGGACTTGGAACTACGAGAGTTGATAGCCAGCATAAAATAGAATGGAGAAGGGATTAGAAGAATGCAAAAGGGAATAGCTAATGGATGGGTCATTGAGAAATTCAAGGGTACCATAGTTTTATTTTGTAAAGAAACTAGAATGGTCATTAATATGGAAAAATATATGATGTCTTCATGTGGGATATCTACATTGTTACTATGTTGTTTCAGTATAAGATCAATTATCTAGAATAGGGACTGGAGTATATGTGTTTCATTTTGAAGACAAATCAATACAAAAAATGTGATTGGCAGTGGGCAATAGCTAAAGTGGAGAAGAAAATAAACACTTGGTTCAATAAATGGTTGTCTAGGGGAGGTTGAAAAGTAGTTCTCGAAGTGATTCTAGTCTATTGGATATTGCTTGCATGGGTCCCAAAAGGTGTTTTGGAAACATTAGGAAAATTTGCTACAGTTTTATTTCTTCTAGAGACCAACAAAATAAAGGACTAGTGTTGGCCCCTTGGAAAAATATGGAACTACCAAAATCTATTGGAGGATGGGCCCTCAAAAATCCCTTTCTCTATTCAAAGGCTCTTGCTGCAAATTTTTTTATGGAGGCTAATTCAAGGAACATGTTTGTGGGCTTGGGTAGTAAGAGCTAAGTGTATGGCCCCTAATTCAATCGAGGGTTGGATAAAAAATCCCATCAAAAAACAAAAAATGCCATAATAATCTAGAAGGTTGTTATCTGTGCTTTCCATCTGGTTGGCAGCGGGTTGATTTGGAAAATTGGAAAAGGTGATAAAGTGCAAATTGGTCTCGACCCCTGGGAAGGGGGAAAAGGTATGAAAAAACCTCCCTTTCATATCATTAAGGAGTTAGTGAATAAAGTTTATTTTAATCTTAGACATGTCACAAATTGGGCAAGCTCCACTACTTGGCACCAATAATGTTTATCATGGGAAGAAATTGGTTTAGGGGAAGAATATGAAAAATAATGGAAAAAATACACAAATCTCATGATAGGAAGCAATGTTAGGCTTAAGGAAGAAGAGGATCAATTGATCTGGTCATTAAATCTAACTAGAACATATGTTCCCAGAATAGGCTACAAAGAAGCGGTTGAAGAAGGAAGAGAAGACCAACAAATATGGTGGTGCAAAATTATATGGAAATTAAAATGAGCAGCTAAAAACAAGATCTTTATGCGGTTGAGCTTACACAATAAGGCTCCCACATGGGATGTTCTTCAGAAGAGAAAGTTTATAGGGCTAAGATGGTTCTATCAATGTCACTAAGGAGAAGAAGTTACTATAGTTCATCTCATGCTGGAATGTTTATACTCCAAGGAGGTATAGAAAGAGGTGGAAAGATTAATATGGATTGGGAATCTCTGGGAAGGAGAAAATCTTGAAGAGGCCCTTAGAATGTAGTGTAACAAAAAGGAGACTTCCAATATCAGAACACTACCACTTAACATAGTATGGGGAGTATGGCTTGCTAGAAATATAAAATTGTTTGAAGACAAAGAGACACTTCCCCTCAAATGTGTTGCCCAATCCTTGAATATTTTAAATTCCTACCCACAGGTGCAGGAAAAATCTATGTCTCATATGCAAGGTGAAGTGAGAATAAATAAGGATATTCCATGGATTTTTTTGATGGTGCATCATAGGGGAAACCTTCTAAAGGAGGTTCATAGGAATACTATTCTTATCTTCGTATCACAATATTTCTGTTAAGGCTAGAATTGGTCAAGAAACCAACAAATTCTATTAATTGATGGTTTTAAAGGTGGTCTTGAAACTAGCACAAGAATTTGGTGTAACCAAATTACAAACTTTTGGAGATTCAGAGTTGGTTTTACAATGGATGTGCAAAGAAATTTATCTTAGGATTTTTACATTGCAAACCTTGTATGATGAATTTCTCAATTCATTTCTAATATACATCTATGTCTCATATTATTGAGACAAGAACAATGCTGCAGATAGTCTCTCAAGAGATGGAGTTGGGATAGAATGAGAAACTTGGATTATTTCAGTAATCCAGAATGCACATACTCCAAAATGTTTTCATGAACATTGTATCTAATTTTAGCCATTGTAGTTTCTATATCATTTTTTGTACAATGATGGACTTTAAGAGATCTCTAATGAATGATTAATGTACTTTTTTTTGTCATTTATGTTCCTTTTGAAGAGGCCACACAACTTTCATTTTTTTGTGTGTGTGATGATGGATTGAAGATAAGAATATCATGTAAAGGGATTAAGAACACTTATGAATGCTATGGGTATGTGATAATGTATTTTTTTATATATTAATAAATATACATATTTTTTAGTCAGAATGCCACTTGTCAATTCCATGTTAAACATTGTAAGAATCACACCTAGATGTAAAAATCATCTTTCTCTTTCTCTCTATATAACCATCTTAAATCCATCTTAATTTTGAATATAAAAACTTATTTAGATTGAAAACACTTGAAATAAAAATACATATTTTTAATTAGAATGTCACTTATCAACTCCATGTTAAATATTGCAGGAATTACACCTAGATATAAAAATCACCTCTCTCTTTCTCTCTCTTTCTCTCTATATAACCATCTTCAATCTATCTTAATTTTGAATATAAAAACTTATTTAGACTGAAAACACTATTTCAACTTAAAGGAGGATTTGATGGTTATGAACAAGAGGATTTGATTGTTATGACAAGGAGGATTTGATTGTTATAAACATAAGGTAATTTTGTAGTTAAGATAAGTCTACAATTTTAAAAAACATTACATTGATTGGCCTCTTATCCTATTGGTTGGGCTCTTTTCCCATTGATTGGGCTCTTCTCCCATTGGTTGGGCTCTTCGATTTTTTTTGCGTGTTGTGTGATGCTTATTTCCATTTTTTGGTGATTGTACGTGTTGAAATTCTTCTTACTCTGGTGCACTGAGTTTAATCCATTCTAAACTTYGATTAAATGTTTGAAAGTTTTGGGTCAATCGGAAGATGAAAAACAAAATTCACCGAATATAATCATTGATTTTTTACCATTTTATTCCGAGATTAGCCTAATGACACAAGAGAGGCGTCATAACCAATGGACTCGAATCTTGTRTGTAACGGAAACGTTCTTTWTCATGATTAAAAAATGATTTATTTATTGAAGGTGTGTTAGGTTTGTCTTATGTATAATGATAAATCTGAAGTTAGGGTTGCGCTTTCAATGCGGTGGCTGTCAAACACGTAGATTCCAGAAGGTCCTCCACCAAAATTTATTGCATTGAATAATATTTGTAAATGGACTCGTGCATTACGAGACCTCCATAGAAGCAGGCATGGTACGACTCGAAAAAGCACAGAAATATTCGCCGTCCACTGAAACGAGCGATCGGTATTCATTCAAAAGCTTCGAAACGCCGTGTTGGTTATGAAGCACGCATCACCGACTCCAATTATCGAAAGCGAATTGTAATAATAAGCAGTCGATTAATTATTAGGTAAATCGATAATTTTCACGGTATCTGTCAGTTCGAAATATCCCATCTCGCCGCAGATTTTCCCTCTGTTGTCTATTGAGTCTATATTTGTGAGTAATGGCGTTGCACGCCTGCTGGTGCAGGGCGTCGGTATTTAGCAAGATAATTATTTTGCGATAATATTATTAATGTTTGTTTGCTAATTATATGTTACAGGCGATTGAGATTGAGACCGAGGGATGACTCTGGAAATGGATGTCTTATCTGACTCTGGTGATGTCGATTCAGCCACCCACAGTGCTGTAACTAACGGTCTCATCATATCTGTAGTGGAAGTGGGTAGCGCAATCGTTTCTTGTGGAAAATTTTCTGTTAATGTGATGTCATAATAATTTGGACTCTGAATATAATTGTATCGTGAATTTGGTACAGCATTGCAATCAGGGCGTGCAGAAATAATTGTGTGGGTGCGTTATAATCACGATCATTGGCTGTTCAGATATTACAGGATGGAATTATGGGAAAAAGTTGTATCATATCTTTAAGCTCACAGAGAAGATTCCTGGAAGAGAAAACGATGAGTAAACGAACGCAGCAGAGAGAGACGATGGGATTTAAGTTAAGTGGAATGTTTGTAGATAATAGTACGTAGTTATGATTGTATTTTGGAGCGACTTTGATTTTCTGGTATAAAATTATTTTGTTGATCCGGTAGATCTGGACAACCATGAATGAAAGATCAGGGAATGTGGAAACATTGCAACCAGATGGAAATATTACCTTTATAATGCTGACACCGTATTTGATCGTTGACTAAATATGTTTATATATATATATATATTACATTAAAATAATTAGGATTAGTGTTAATCAATAAAAACTGAAAAGGATATAATGTAAATTTATATAAAGCTATATTGGTGTAATGTCAATTTATATAGGTATATTGGCATAATGTAATTTTATATGGGTTTAATGTGTATCTCTTTAAAGCTGATTTATCTGATGAGCTGTACATGATTAAAAAAATCAAAATCTGATTAATGAGGAATACTTTTTACTTCTTTCTATAACTGAGGTTTTTATCTTTGAGATGTATGAGATAATTCACAGTTTAGATTTTCCATTTGCATTTTTTTTGGTAATTTAACATCATTATATATTTATGAGTATTGTTTTTTTAATATTTTAATTAAAATAATATATTATATTTATAGATGAGTAATACATTTTATTTTTACTTATTTCTAGAAATGAGGTTTTTATCTTTAAGATATATGAGATAATTCATATTTTAGAAATGAGGTTTTTATCTTTAAGATATATGAGATAATTCATATTTTAGATTTTTCATGTATTAGCATTATTTTTTTTGGTAATTTAATATCATTATGTATTTATGAGTATTATTTTTTTAATATTTTAATTAAAATAGTATGTTATATTTACAGATGAAGAATACTTTTTACTTCTACTTCTTTCTAGAACTGAGGTTTTTATCTTTGAGATGTATGAGATAGTTCACATTTTAGATTTTCCATTTTTATCTTTGAGATGTATGAGATAGTTCACATTTTAGATTTTCCATCTTTTAGGTGTATTAGATAATTCACATTTTAGATTTAACACCATTATGTATCTAATTTTTTTTTGTAATTTAATACCATTATGCATTTATTTATGACTATTGTTTTTTTAATATTATAATTAAAATAATATATTATATTTATAAAAAATATTTTTTTCTTTGTATATAATGTTTTTTAGGATTGTTATTATAATTAATTAAAAAAAAATCTAATGTTTTTTTTATGATTGTTATTATAATTAATTAAAAAAAATCATTAAAGTTTATTAGATAAGAAGTTAATTCATATCTTTCAAAAAAGAATTTTAATAAATAATTTTAATATTAATAAATTAAAAGATTGTCAAAGATCAAAAGGTTAATCCATATCTTTCAAAAAAAAATTAATAAATAATTTTAATATTAATAAGTTAAAAGATTACCAACAAATATAATATGAGATTCTTTTTAAATATCACAAAAATCAATAATTTTCTAAGTTCCTTATATAAATGAGTCTATATGCCCTTAACAAACAACTTAAAAGCATATAATGAACAGATAACTTGACATATAATATATTGAGGAGTGTGGAGTGTGAGTCTTATTATGAATAAAAATAAAATATCAAATTTAGAAGTGAGATAAGGCATTCAATATATATTTTAATGATTTTTAATATAATTATACAGATTTTAAATTAAATATATTTTCAAATTATTAATTATAGTGTATATATAAATGTAAAATTAACTATAATATATAGATATGTGATTTTTGGAAAGTTTCTCTTAACTCAACAAAAGTATGATAATCTTGGAAAGCTTCTCTTAATGCTTTTCAAAATTTTAAAGAATCGCAAGTAAACACTTACCCAGATACCATAGATCAATTCGGTCTTAGTGGACGTTAATCATCATCATCATAGTCATCATGAAATTATAGGTAGTGCCACCTTTATTTGTGGATATATGGATTCTTCACATTTATTTGTGCATTGATTTCAAAACACAATTAATATGATCCTTTTTATAGTGGATTAATTTAACATAAATCTTTAAGTTCTTTCTTCAGGTGCATAGTGATTTCAATATAAAGTTGTTATGTTGGTTGTTTAGCTCGAGGACTTAAAATTTTGAAGGATATGGGGGTGGGTTTTGATCCACTTATGTGTGCATGGGTTCCCCATAGCTCCAGGTAAAGGCCTCACACGAATTGAACTTTGCCCAAAGGTGCCTCACTTTTTGGGCATAACTACAGGTCATGTATTATTATGTTGGTTGTTAAATTGTATTGATTTTAGTATTAAAATTAATACATTTTTCTTATGATGCACCAATTTAAGCACAAAATTTTAAGTTCATTCTTTAAATGTATTGATTTAAGTGTAGATTTTGTTGAATTAGTTTCATAATATAATTTTTAAATTTTTTCTTCAATTGCATTAATTTATGTAACAAGTGATAGTATTCCTTTCTACAATGCATTGAATTCAATGTTTTCTTTTATGCTATAGGGTACATATTTTTAATAAAATATTGAATAAAACACAATCATGTGGCTTTGTAACATTGAAATTGAGTAACATGTAAAGGGAGACATAGAGGATGAAACTAGTGAACAAATAGAAGAACAATGAAAGCAAGATCAGTTTAGCTTGAACAAAGAGACTAACAAACAAAACAAAAAACTGAAAAAAATAATAATAAAACTAATATAGATATAAAACTATGAAATATTTAATGAGGAGAATGTGGATATGAGAAAGTTTTACTTGATTAGAGCTATCAAAATGTTGTGAAAAAATGTAGATATATAACTATGAAATATTTAATAAGGAAACATGGATATGAGAGAATCACTAGATTGGAGCTATCAAACATTCATTGGAAATTGAATCTTTATAATTTTTTTATATATATTTTTTTACTTTGGTCAATATTACAATGTTAAACATATCTACTGATCAACAATGAACTTTTTGTTTCATACATACTTGACTTGTCTTATGAGAAACACAGCTAATGTATAAGAATCATATTTATAAACTTATAAGAAAAAATAACATGTCCATATATCCTTAGGAGTTTCATAGGAAAAATACTAGTAACAAAAATTGAAATCAGAATTCATCAAA
Source organism: Picea engelmannii (assembly GCA_009831015.1). Taxonomy (NCBI): domain Eukaryota; kingdom Viridiplantae; phylum Streptophyta; class Pinopsida; order Pinales; family Pinaceae; genus Picea; species Picea engelmannii. Next base: position 847,555 of record ML777883.1, read on the forward strand.
CTTTTACCAATAACTCGTTTATTCTTTTTGAAAGGCTCAATTATATTTATCAGTCATTTTGTCATTTGGATTATAAACTTTTCCCATGATTCATTTATTTCTTTTGAATAGCTCAATTATATTTATCAGTCATTTGGATTATATTCATCAGTGATTTGGATTTTTTTCCCAATGATTCATTTATTCCTTTTGAAGAGCTCAATTATATTTATGTCAGTAATTTGGATTATATTGATTAGTGATTTGGATTTTTTTAATTGAGAATATAGTTTTGATTTATTCCTTTTGAAGAGCTCAATTATATTTATCAGTCAGTAATTTGGATTATATTGATTAGTGATTTGGATTTTTTTTAATTTGGATTATATTGATTAGTGATTTGGATTTTTTTTAATTGAGAATATAGTTTTGATGCTGTCAACAGATTGAAATTAACCTAAATCCATCCTAACTGGACTATATGAAGGATCAAGCCTTTCTTCAAATTTTTTAATTTTTATATTCTAAACATGTTCAATTTTTTATGTTCTAAATAAGGTTTGCATCACAAGTTGATCCTTAGTTGATGTAATGGAAGTGGATGGCGCAATCGTTTCATGTGGAAAATAGCTAATAGATGTCATAATAATCTCTGGACTTGAATATAAGTATATCGTAAATTTGGTATAGCATTGCAATCAAGGGCGTGAATGGCGTGCACAAGCCATGTATGAATTTGCCTGCAAATATAACTCCATGGGTACGATCATTGGCTGTTCAGAGATAGATTACAAGAAGGAATTATTAGAAAAGTTGTACCATATCTTTTACCTCGAGAAAAGATTCCTGTACAAGATGTCGACAAAACGATGAATAAACGAAAGCACGAGGTACAATTGGAATATCACTGTTATAGGTTATAGTGCGTAGTTATGATGGTGTTTTGGAGAGACTTGAGATCATGCCTGCTTTCGATTTTCTAATACGAAAGTACGCCATTATTTTGTTCAGCTCAGGTTTGAGTCTGCATATACAATACTTATGGACAGCTGTGAATGTCAAGAATATGGAGTAAAAAGATAAAGAAATATTGCAACAAGGTATCAAGGACAGTTTGATCACACAAATGAACGGAAAAATACAAAATAGCGAGCAGTGACACATCTAGCACATGGGAGGAAAAAACAGGCTCACTGATGAATGACTTCTAGCGAGCATTGACACATCTATCACGTGGGAGGAAAAAACAGGCTCACTGAATGACTTCCAGGCAGAAATAGCTAGCAATGACATATGTAGCACATGGGAGGAAAACACAGGCTCACTGAATGACTTTTACGCACAAGTCGATAATTGATTTGTGAACTCTGATCAAGGAACTAAAAATCATAGATTGTGATTGCATTTTAACACTGTGATATTGGATAAGATGGAATAAGGCAGGGTGAATCATAAAAGGTAGACTATTATTTGATAAAATCTATTCAAAATATTTCTATAATTAGTAGAGTGAATCCCTAGCAACCATGGATAACGATGGAAGATTGTGAAAACATATTTCAATGATCATTTGAGAGAAAAAAATAAACGTACCAAAGAATTTCAGGATGAGAAGCATGGAAATATTGAATGCAAAAAGACTAAAGCTTCCCATTCGTTGTTGGCATCGACCATCAAACACATGATCAGCATCATTGTGGTCTCAATCTCCTCTATTGTGTATGTCGTCCTCCCTACAATCGAACATTCTCCATGTCCTCCACCTTTACCGTGTATGTTTTCTCAAAATGGCCCCTCTCAAAATGCGTTTCCACTGGATTGCTTAAGACATGTTTGCATCAACCCCCTAAAGACTAATTCATTTCGACAATAGAAAGGGTTCATTGCATAAGGTCATCCCCACCAAACTCCCTTTCGTCTTTGTTCTCATGTGTGATAAATGGGTATACAACCTTATTTATGTCAAAATCTCTTAATAATGTCAATCACCCTCCATTCACTACTTACACATGAGGACAAACATAACCCTTACATGTTTTAGTGCTTACTACGACTTGTTGATCTTTGCTTCAACACAATTTTAATTTTCTATATGCATCTACCAACCTTTGGCACAAAACCATAGTGTTGGTCGTGCACAACCCACATTAGCGCTTCATTGCACTTAACCTTACATATATGAATATTGATTAATATTCAACACATCATTAACTTGGCTTTAGCATTCGATCCATATGTCTCCAAATTAATATATAAGTCATGACATTATTAATTAGCATTGTAACCCTTTAACTTGTGGCTAGTGAATGTCGATAGGTAATGGTTTCCAAATTTGTTTCATTTGGGGAATGGATGATGAAGAATCTCGGCATGGACTAGTTCCACTTCACATCAGGGCATGGACTAGCTCCACTTGATATCGGGGCATGGACTAGCTCCACTTCACATAGGGGCATGGACTAACTCTACTCCTCGACCAAGATTGACCATGTCCTCCTGCACCAAGACAACCATACAATGGTTGAAATAGTTGGCAACTCCTTCTGCCTTTGGCTGAAATAATTGGCACCTTCCTGAGAAAACGTTGATAAATTCGTGAAAGGCAAATTTTGATCATTGTTAAAGCTATGTAAGGAGCTATAGGGTAATAGTAAACAATCAAATGAATTCATTGTTAGACGATGGGGATTAATAGGGAAGATGATGATTGACCATATCCCCACTGTTCAATCAAGAAGCCTCCATCCAATTCCAAAACATAAATGCCTATCGACGTAAATATGCCACCTCAATGATGAATTATCTATCAATGTCACTTATATGCCATATCATAGAAGGTTAGTGTTCCAATTCACATAGTCTAATTTGACTATGATTACAAGTGCCCCTAATGAACTCCCTTGAACATTTGAATCCCCTTGATCCACTATGGATTCACTAAGAGAACCTATGACATAACATGCTCATTCTTGGGATATTAAAGAATACCCTTTATTTTCACTAGATATTGGAAAATACCCTCCAAAATTCTTTTGTTGAAACCCCCTCCCAATACATCTATACGATTTAAATCCCCCTATTTTTACTAGATATCTAGGTATCCATTTTTTTGTGGCATTTTTAATACTCCCTTTTTAATTCTACCTATAGTATATATACAAGAAAAAACTCTTATAAGCTCGCAAATCACAAAAAAAAATAAAAAATAAGTGAACAAGTGCAATGATATCCAAACATAGAGATATGCCACTATAGTAAGAGAGCCTTGGGTTAAAGGGCTTGGTATTATACTAATTCACCCCTCTTTTCTATATGTTACATGGTCACACATTCACTAAGGAAGGGGTTTATGTATCTAGATATCTATTTGTATACCTAGAAAGATGAGCCTTTCCAAGTCATAACTTGTCATGCCTTAGATCTCTAATCTCATGGACATTTTAAGAAAACATATATATCTATATATGTATCAAGCTTGTCTTTGTAGTAATCTTTAGGCTAATGATCTACTACATAAACCATTCATGTTTTCTTATTGTTTAGACTGAAAGGTACTCTCATTAGGTGAGATGCAAGAGATTGTGATCCCAAGGCTCAATTTGTCCTAGGGGAATTCTTACTATCCTTTAGGTAGAAATGAATCATTTGATATTCTTTGTACTCTATCATTGCATTATGTTTTTTTATATATTGTGATTAAGGTTGGACATATCACCAAGGAGATTATTCATATCTAAGGGTTGAAACCCATATTTATAAACCAAACACCTATTAATTGATTGATTGAGCTCAATAACATTGAGGTAATCATAATCCTCTACCCATGTAGTGAAAAAAGGAAAGTATACACATCCCCATGAGGCTGTGTGGTGATATTGACTTCCTTGTCATTGTAAAAAAACAAAA
>ML777883.1:853306-871400 GCA_009831015.1 Picea engelmannii
TGCATTAGGAATAGGAGGGACAAAATATACGGCATACTAACATGACTATCTCCCCTTCAACTCTTACACATACAATCACGATGAACAGCTATATCTATCATCATTCATGTAATGCCATATTCACTATCTATGTAAAACAAGACATTCAAGACACAAGAAGTACAATGCAAATATGATATGCGTGCACAATAATTATGATCACGGGTTGTACAACAATGAATTATTGGGAAAATTGCATCATTTATTCTGTACAACAGTGAATCATGCGAAAAGTTGTATCATATATCATATATTTTACCTACAACAAGAATGAATTATTATGAAAGCTGTAAGAGATACATTACCTCATATAGAGGATTAGAAAACGATGAATAAATAAATGAAAGCCAAAGTTTAACATGGAATCTTCTATGGTGCGGAGTTATGATTGAGCGACTTAATATTGTATTCCTTACAGGTCACGATTTTCTTTTATAAAATTGATTCGTTGAAGAAAGGTACGAGTCTAACATCAACAGATCTCGACAACTACCGCAGTTACAGAAACCGTGAAAGAGTACGGAAACATTGCAACATGGTATGAACGAGGATCTGGTGAGATGAATGCAAAAATACGCAAGAGGCAATCCACGTTACACCTGCAAGAGATAGCAAGCAATGAATTATAGGCATCCACATTTATTACAGCTGGGAGAAACAGCCAGCAATGAATTATACAGTGACACATTTATCACAATGGAGGTTGAACACTTCCAAATCATAAAACGTAGATAATCATTTCTCAGGAGTTATTGAAAATATTTCTCAAATTAATGAAGTGAATATTGACAATTATAGAAATTTAAGTCTGGAGTGAATATTTAGCAATCATAGAAAACCCTAGCTGAATAATTGTCATGAGAGAAAATAAATAAATAAATATATATATATATATATATATATATATATATATATATATATATATATATATATATATATATATATAATTTAAAAACATATCTATATTTTCACTATATACCCCCCAAAAAAGGATTACATGGACTTGTCCCAAGGGAAACGAGACCCCTCACTAGTCGAAATTCATCAAACTTGTTTAAACTATACTTGAAAGAGCTTTTATAGACTGAATTACAAACAAAAGTCCTTGAAACTGCATATAATTGTAATTATGATAAGAAAAGCTGAAAGAAAACCCAGACATCAAACATGTGGTGGTTGAGCATTCTTCTGTTTGCCTCCACTTTGATTTATCTTTTTTTGTTCTGAGTAGTGCTTGAAGGCTGTGGGTTTTCGTCTAACACAATGCGATTCACTTGAGTTCCATTTGAACCTAAGGATACCTCCTCATTCTTTTGATTTTCATCTTTCTTTGTGGTTATAGACACTGATATTCCAATGCCAAAAACCACTTTAAACATGGCCTCAAATTTTGCTTCAAAAATCCTGATGGTATGAAGTATATCTTGCTTGGGAAATTAAGGATTTTACCAACTAGTAAATCTCAGCTATTCTAAAAAACTTAGTATCTAGAGTTCTAGAGTAGATCGGTTCTTCCACCCATTCCTGAATTTTCTCTAGGACCTGAGAATTGGTGAGGCTCTTCCTTTTAACCATGACCTCGTTTCCGAGCACCTTCTGTTTTTCATCTCACATTTCAAAATTTTCTTGCATTTTTGAAAATCAACATGTGAGTGTTACAAAAAGAAGCTAAAAAGACTCTTGATTGATTATTTTCTCCCTAAGACAGTTTACAAATGATATTCATTAAAAAATTATTGATTCTACTTGCTCTTGTCTTCTTTTGTTCCTCGAAACGTTTCCAGGAATTCCTGGCATAATTTGATCGGCATAAGTTGATCCAGGTGGATATCGATGGCCACCCACCTTTTCCAATTGGCTCAAAATAGTTTTATGACAATTTTGGTAATTTACTATTTTTAGCAGTTTTAAACTTCTGGGGCCAGTTTGAGGGCCTAAACAACATTTTTTCACGATCAAGCACCTTAATGATATCCAATGGTTCTTTTGAGCCCCTGAAATGAATCTCCTCGTCAATACCTTTCCAACGTCCTAGTGTGCGCCCTAAACAAAGATTGTATGCAAAAGTTACGACCACGGGAATTTAGTGTACTAACTTACCTCAGTGCGGCCCACATGACTTTTGGCGCTTCATCTCCTAGGGTTAGGTTTTTGGATGTCTAGGGTTTTGGAATTCATCTTTATTGTAGAAAGGCCTTCAGAGCCTCATTGTACTCATCTTCTTGCAAATGAGCATATCCATCACATCTCTTCTCGGAGATAAGCTACCACCATTCTAGCAAGCTTGTTTTCAGTCTGCATTTTACAGTTTTCAACACATTTATTATTTAATAGAAGTCAATTTTTATTGTATCTCTGTTGGTGTTCACTGTGTCTCCATGTTAAAATTATAAATCTGTGGTTTTATTTCATTCTGCTCATAAATCTGGATGAGTGGTATCAAAGCAGTCTACTCCTTGTCATTTTTTAATGCATGTCCCCGATGCGGTCAAGGTATAGAGTGTTGGGTCTCGAGCTTCTTTCGCTTAAGGAAAAATGATCTCGCATGCCCAAGAAACCACCCATGGAGGGAGAAAATAAAGACGACGAGACATGATATCCTTTCAAATTGTTTCTCGAGCAAGCCCTTGAGCAATTGAGGAACGAGATGATGCACAAATTTGCACAAATCTTTTGACGACTGTCGAAAATCGATGCATCCACCTCAAGCGGAAGCGCCACCCCCTTTAAGGTATAACTCAATTTTGATATTACTCTATTTGAAGGTCAAATAGATACAAATTCCATAGATAAATGGTTAAACCTTCTAGAAAGGAATTTTTCTGTCCATAACTTTTCAGATAGAGAAAATATTATATTTATGCTCCTCAAGGTTGTCCCCCATGTCAAAGATTGGTGGGAGACTTTTTGTGAGAAAAATGAAACAAAAGGATCCACATTATTTGCAGTTGCACCCACTTGGGATTCCTTCAAGGATGTTATTAAGGAACAATACTACCCTATTGGAAGTTATGACGACTTGTATACAAGATGGACCACACTGCGGCAAGAAAGAGACCAAATAGTCCTAGAGTTCACCAATGTATTCCATACCTTGCAAGCCAAGATGGGTATCAAATATTTTGAGAGACATTTGGTGCTCAAGTACCGCGACAATTTGCATAGATACATCCAAACCAAAATTTATTTTTTGGACATCTCGTCCTTGGGCATGGCCTATTGATATGATGTCAAAATCAAGGAAAAGTTTAAACAAAATATGAAACATTTTGGGTCTGGGAACCCCTCACAGCATAAGAAGGGTAAGGGAATCCCTAACCTATAGAACAAAGGACAAATAAAATATTGGAAACCTCATGAAAACCAATCTAAGATGCAAGAAAATAAAGACAGTGGGAAGAAGAAGAAAGATATTGGGAAGTGGTGTGACTTCCATAAGATCCCTTGGCATAACATTGTTGATTGCCACTCAAAGCAGTCATTAGTGGCTGAAGTAAAATCCTCTGAATCAGATGCAGGTTCTGACTCTGAGTCAAAACCAGAGAAGGGGAGATGGATCATTGACGTGGAACCAAGTGCCACCGTTGCTACCACCAAGATCCAAACCGATGAACCTGATGAGCCAGAGGAAGGCGAGCACCTCCTTCATTCACAGATGTGGGTGAAAGAAACTCCACTGCATTTCATCGTTGATAGAGGTAGCCATAAGAACCTCATCTCCACAATGGTCATCAAGTGGCTAGCCCTACTGACAACGCCGCACCCACAACCCTACACCATCGGATGGCTCCGTCAAGGAAGTAATCTTCGCATCAGCCAACAGTGTCGCTTGTCGTACGACATCAAGCCATTCAAATATGAGGTATTATGATGTTTCTCCCCTTGAAGTTTGTGATGTTCTTTTGGGAAAACCTTATTTATGGAAACGCCATGTTGTATATGAGTCTAGGCCTTGCAGTATTATTATTACTTTGAACAAGAATTTGTACAAGATACCTGAGGTAGTCCCACCTAGTGATATTTCCTTGATCTCTACCAAGTAATGTAGGAAAGTCATTTGTTATATCGAGAAGTTTATCTTCTTCGTGATTCGCTCTCAGAGTGAGCAAAAGGTTGTAGCCACATCCATGGCCTTCACGATCGACCTCTCCACACAGCAAAAGCAAGTGGATAAGGTCATGGAATAATAAAAATACATCTTCTCATCACATACTAGATTACCTCTGCACTGTTAGGTCAAGCATCCCATTGATCTAACCCCTGGTGCACCGCTACCAAATGGGTCATTCTATCGACGCTCTTTGCTAGAAAATGAGGAGATCAAGTGTAAGATCCAAGAAATGCTCCACAAGGGGCACATCCAATCTAACTCATGAACTTGTGGAAGCCCCATCATGTTGGTGTAGAAGAAAGATGAGACCTGGCAACCCTACATTGATTATCGAGCCCTAAACAAAATCACAGTCGGGAACCGATACCCAATTCCCTGAATTGACGATCTCCTTGATCAACTAAAGGGGGGAAAATACTTAAGTAAGATTGATCTAAAGTTTGGATACCATTAGGTCCCAATATAACATACATATGTATGGAAAACTGCCTTCAAGTCAAAAGAAGGTCTTTTTGAATGGTTGGTCATGCCCTTTGGTTTGACGAATTCCACAACAATTTTCATGAGGTTGATGGACAATATCCTGCGACATTTCACTAATTATTTTGTGGTGTTTTATCTAGATGACATCCTCATCTACAACAAGACACGATACTTGGGCATAACACTTGCAACATATTCAATAGGTTCTGCACACTGTGCAACGACACAAGCTATATGCCAATTTGAAAAAATTCTCCTTCGACATGGACAAGGTCTAGTACCTAGGCTACATTATTGATGCGCATGGTGTGCATGTTGATCCAACCAAGATCCAAGTCATTCATTACTGGTGAGCGCCAACCATGCTCACTAAGCTTCAAAGCTTCTTAGGCCTTGCCAATTTCTATCACTGGTTCGTGTTGGGATTCTCCCATATTGCATGGGCCCTCAGTCAAATAACCAAAGGTGGTGGGAAGGAAAAAATTGTGTGGGGCCTATCCAAACATAAAGTGTTCGATGATCTGAAGTATCACATGTGTTCAGTGTCAGTTCTCTCATTACCTGACCTACAACAACCCTTTGAGATCAAGACAGATGCTTCAAATTATGTTGTGGGCACAACCCTCACTCAGCAAGGCCACCCCATGGTCTATCATAGTGAGACACTATTAGATGTCGTCTTTAAGTAACCTACTTACGACAAAATGTACTCCATTGTGCAAGCCTTCCACCAATGGAGACATTACATTATCGGGAAGGAGACATTCATCCAAACTGATCATAAGTTGTTGCAGTTCATGGAGACACAAGGAAAATTGCAGAATGACCGCCATTAGAAGTGGTCCACATATTTGCAACCATTCCACCTCAACATCAAGTATAGAAAAGGAAGCACCAACCGAGTTGTTGATTGGCTCAACCGACCTCCATTCGTGGCACTCACCACAATGCTCGACTCTCATGGCCATGAGACCTCTGGGTGGCCCCACCTTTATGAGACAGATCCCAACTTCGACAACACCTACCAGATGTTGGGAGCCAACACAAATATCAATAATTTCCATATTCAGGATGGGATGTTGTTCCATCTAGGCCATCTCTACGTTTCATCAGTTGAGAAAGCGAATCTGATTTGGGAAGCCCACTATAGTTGGGTGGTATGACACTTTGGCATGGAAAAGACACTGTCAGTGATGTAGCAACATTTCTACTAGCTGAAACTTTGACATGATGTCAGCAAGTATATTCGGTCCTACACTGCCTGTGTTATTGCCAAACCACCCATTAAGAAATAAGGCTTTTACACTCCTCTGCCTACTCCTGATAGGCCCTGGGAATACATATCAATGGACTACATGTTGGGCCTCCCTTCCACCAGGCAGAGAAATGACTGTTTTTTGTGGTTGTTGATCGCTTTTCCAATATGGTGATTTTGGCTGCCTGCAATAAGAGCATCACGGTGGAGGAGATTGCCATGATTTTCTTTGAATGAATGTGGGTACACTTTGGGATCCCACAAACCATTATCTCAAATCGGGACAACCGGTTCCTCAACACATTCTGGTCATGCCTCTAGTCATTGTTGGACACCAAGCTCAATAAGTCCACTGCCTTCCACCCCCAAACAGATGGCCAAACTGAGGTCGTCAACCAGATGATCGTGCACATCCTGCGCATGTACAATTCCAAGCACCCTCACACCTAGGATGAGAGACATCCTTATGTTCAACACAGCTACAACAGAGCCATACATAGCTCAGTCGACCACAACCCCTTTCAGGTGGGGTTGGGACTTCAACCATTAGGTCCCATGGATGTTTCACTACCCCTTGTAGCCACCCATGCAGACTTGTTGCATGCTCCAACTGCAGCTAAAAAATCCACCTGGTTCATTGAGAAGATCCAACACATCTTCCAATATGTTTAGGATATTTTACAGAATTCCAATGCCAAGTACAAGCAACGCCATGATCAACACCAGGTGCCACACTAGTTTCGGGTGGGAGACAAAGTTTGGTTGTACTTGAAGAAAGAATGCCTTATAGGGCATCATCGGAAGCTTTGTCCACTCTATTATGGGCCTTACACCATTACCAAGGCTATGGGTGATAAAAAAAATTATCTCAACCTGCTCCCCTTCCTTGGCTTGCACCCAGTGTTCAATGTGGACCTCCTTCGGCCTTATTTTCCACCATTATTAGACACCTCAGAGATAGGATAACAATTGACATCAACAGAGATCAAACTTGAATGCATCGAACATGAATCCACTGATCATATCATGGATACACAGGTCAAGGGAAATCGCCAACAGAGGATCCAACTTTATCGGGTTGTCAAAGCAAGGCAGCTCCTCCAGCAAGGCAAGTGGCCTGGGGCCAAATTCAGTAGAAATTTCATCATTTGATGGGGGAACTCAACGCAATGGAGACCATTGCTTCCTAATGAGGGAGGATTGATCTAGTTTGATATCGGTGGCCACCCACCTTTCCCAATTTTCTAAAAACATTTTTCTTGCAATTTTGGCAATTTACTATTTTTAGCAGTTTTTAACTTCTAGGGGCAGTTTGAGGGCCTAAACGACATTTTTTCATGATTAAGCACCTAAATCATAGCCAAAGGCTATGATTTATTCCCCTAAATGAATCTCCTTGTCAATACCTTTCCAACGAGCTATCATGTGTCCTAAACGAAGATTGTATGCAAAAGTTACGACCTCAGGAAGTTAATGTACTAACTTACCCCAATGGGGCCCACATGACTTTTGGTGCTTCATCTCCTAGGGTTAGGTTTTTGGATGTCTGGGTTTTTGGCATTCATCTTTATTGTAAAAATTAATTTAGACCCTTATTGTGCTCATCTTCTTGCGAATGAGCATAGTTGTCACATCTCTTCTCAGAGATAAGTTGCCACCATTCTAGCAAGCTTGTTTTTAGTCTGCATTTTATAGTTTTTAACACATTTCTTATTTAATAGAAGTCAATTTTTACTGTATCTCTATTATAGTTCATTGTGTCTCTGTGATAGCATTATAAATATGCGGTTTCATTTCGTTATGCTCATAAATCCTCATCATAAGTCTACTGAATAAGATTATTTGTTCTTCTTCTTCTTTGTCTCATTTGTCCATCGTGCTCTTGTTGGTCCAATTTCAGCTCCTATGGCTTCAAATATGACTGCTTGACCATGCATAACCCATTCTCTAAGTAAATTCGGGTCCACTTTGTGTTTGGTATTTTCGAAGTATTTCTACTCTCAATATGATAATATTTTCCATTCCATCATGTTCTTCTCTCTTCCAACTTTCCAATGAGCTATCCTGGGCTTGTTTTCATTTCTTGTAGTCTCGGATATGGTTGTATGAAGTTTTCATAGTCATTTCCCCCCCAAATATGTGGCCTAATGTTTTCTTCATTTTCTGACATCTTTTGTCACCTTTCTAGATTGAATACCTCTGTCATTGCATTCCTCTTCTTGATAGCTTTCCAAAGAGGTATCATGTGCTCAATTCTGACAGCTTCAAACTAAGGTATGCCCGTTTGAAAAACGGTGCTCAACAACCCTTGATTTTCCTATGGGTGAATTTGGGTTCCTTAACCCGGGTGCTTGAGAAGGTCTCTGCGTGGTTGAAGAGCCTTAATCTCCTTGAAATCCCCTTCCTTGAAGTGAAAATATTCCTAGGATGAGAACCTTTATCCAAATCATGAAGATATTGTATTTTCTAGTTTGGGAACGAAGGTGAAGGCCAAGAAGGCATGGTAAAACCTAAGAAAACACTTAGAAGAATCCCTGAAATGGTTAATTCCTTGATTCATATTTTTTATCCTGGAGGATACCCCTATGTTTTAATCAAAGCAATTCACAGCTGTTGATTTGGCATAGAAAACATATCTAGGTTGTTGGTCAAATGGAAAGGCCATTGGGATAACCAAGCATAAGGTCACAAAAGGACTCTAATGAGAGAGGCTTTGAGACCATGATAGTCGTTGGATCCATCAGAGAATGGCCTTAGTGAATTTTGGACCATTGATGTCAGTGATAGGTCTGTCAGAGGGTGAGGCCATCAAAGTGTTTGAGGGAAAAGATAGAAGGGGTTTCGATGAAGAGGGAGACCCTGATTCATTGACAATTGTTGATTTGGTTAGGCTAGAAGATCCTAACCATTGGTTAGATGGGAAGGCCATCAGAGTGACCCAGTGTGAGGTTGCACAAGGACTCTGATGGGGAAAGTTATGATTCAATAAGAACCGTTGATCTATCGAAGAGGTTCTCAAATGATTGTGGCTGCTAGATCTGTCAGAGAAGAAGTAGAGTGACATGAGGATGATAAGGATGCTAGATGAGTGAATAGGGGGATGAGGATGCCATATGGATGGTTTGCATTTCCTAAAGGGTGACACATGTCATATTATGATTATGTAGGACTGGAGTGGGCCCAATTGAATGTTGAAGCCTTAAGGTCATCTCTTTGAATCTTAGTCATTGGATCTGCAGGTCGAGAAATATCAGTCATTCGTCGATGGATGGAGTGATTGGAGTGACTGAGGACATGGTGGTATGGATCTCCGATGATGATAAGGTATGAGAGAATCATCGTCGAGGAATGGATTTAGGAGGATCATATATCTACAATGAATAAATCCCGAAGACGATGAGGGAAGGTGTCAACACTTAGTTGAATAATCCCTCGGGTCTTGTGATGATGTGTATAGCCACGTCAGTCCATGCATCAAGTTGAGGATGGGTCCATGTGTAATTTGGGTGATGTGCCACTTGTGAGGGTGATTTGGAGTTTTGATATAGGTTTGCAATGAGTCATGGGTGACACATGTCATGCCAGGTGGCAGGTCGTGGCATTGTCATGTGTCCAAGGTGCCAGCTAGGGAGGCGATTATTAATTGTCAACTTACTTTGAGGCACCGATGAGATCAGGGTCATTGATCTTCGACATTAGAGGGTTGTTGTATTTGTCAGAGGAGGGTTTCATCATTGTTGGGGAATGGAGTAGAGTGTGAAGGCTAGGAGTGATGAATCCCTAACAATCAAAAGGAATTAGGGCATCATCAAAGGAGGAGTGTCGATGGTAGGGTTAAAGAGGTCATGATGAAAATAAGTCCTGGGGGCATCGTCATTGGAGAAGTGGTTGGAAAAAGGGATAAAACATCTGGGAAAAATCCCGACAAAAATGATGATAGGTGGTGGGTGCCACATCAATGCCACGTTGGCACCATGGCATATGGCACAAGAGAGAGAGAAAGAGAGAGCCATGTGGAAATGAGGTGGAAAATGTGAGTGAAGGATTAGGAAACTTTGGGATGCCATAGCTTTTGATCCCTAACTTGGATTTAAGTATGGTTACATTCATTGGAAATTTCTCAAAGAGAAGAATCCAACTATGAGATTTTGTTAGAGAAAATAATAAAAAAAAAGAAGGGGAAAGCTCAATAGGCCTTGGGCCTAGGTTTCTAGAGAGAGGGAAGGAAAAAAGAAGAGCCCTGTAGAGATCAATTTGAAGAGACTCAGGGACAAGTCTATAGGAAAGATGGATCCAGTATCCTTGGAAGCTTAATACCTCATAGAAATAGTAATCCAAAGTAATTTGCTTCCCGAAAAGGGGAAACCTAGTAAGGATCAAGGTCAAGGTTCTAGATAAGGATTACGATATTCCCCCACACGAATCTCACAAATGGAGCAATCACATACATGAAATGGCCCTACGAACATGCTCCTGCAAAACAAAATAATGAGCTCAACCATGTGATTAAAAGGAGACTTGATAGTATGTCATAAACATTATATCCTTTGCCTTCAAGTAAACTTATGGATAAGTACAAATTTTGTTTGCAAAACAAAGAAAATGAAGAGAGGTTTCTTAAAGGAAATCATCTATGATCTGGATTTTTGTAGACAAATGTCATGACAGTTGCACACACTTAATCTCCAACACATAGAAAGGATTAGTGACCTTTTGATTTAAGTTAGGAATTGATAAATATATGAGAGTATAAAGATGAAGATGTTAGGCACAACATTCAAGCAAGAGTAAGAAGAATTTTAATAAGGAATTAAAAAAAATGATTAATAACCAACATCAAACTCATTCAAGTCATGTAATAGATTAGCAAACCCTACATCTACATAGGGTCATCAAACACTTTGAGATATGAAAATGGTCCAAAGATAACGTGTCAATTCCGTCATACAAATGTCAATGCAAAATCATAGGTTAAGAAACATTATGAAGACATTTTAAATCATAAGATCAAAATAGATAATGAACCTCCATCAAAGAAAATCATCAATCAAGATCAAACCCCCAACTCCCTCAAGGTAGACAAGGAATTAACATTAGGTTCAAACAATAGAGGATTAGGCATTAGAGTTGAATTTTTTAGTGGGGGGGGGGGGCTTTCCTTTTCCTTCTAAAAGTAAAAGTAAAGGGATGTTGTTTTGGCCTCAACAAATGGTGACACAATGGAAGAACCAATTATCTATGTCAATAAAAGCCTAGGGCATTTACTTCAAATCTGAATTTTAAATATAAGCTAAAAAAACTGCAGAGAATTTTCCAATAATTGTTGGCACCACAATGATGCCAAATTTCTAAATGACATAATCCAATATTTCTAATCATTGTAATATAAAATACCCTTTTCAAAGAGCCAATTAGTGAGGTAAATGATTTTACTGGCTGCACACTTCAGATTGATTTTGGTTTTACCATGGGTTTTCACTTTTCATAACAAGCAAACATTTGCATAAGTGTGTTCCTCATCTCTCTTTCCCTAGCATTTCGTCATTTCTAGTGAGCATCCATATCCCCAACGAAGTTGCCTTGGTACCATATAAGCATAGCCCCACTGTCATCGGGTGTCCATATCCCCAATATGTTTACTTATACTTCTCACATTATTAATAATGTTTTCAAATTCCCTTTTATTTCAGAACATGCTCACCCTTTTAGATTTGTATATAGATATGCATATGCACATAGGGTGTGAAGGAAGCAGGGTGATACAAGAGTTTTTTTAATTTGATGATTAGATGTTATTCATTTTATTTTAACCCGCGGGTCTTCCCAAAAATCATCTCAATATGGGCCATTTTATTAATATGAAGTGAATGGAGCTGAAAGAAAAAGATAGATAGACACTTTCCTATATTTATGGATTATCATGGTATGCTCGATGGGAACAAGTGTTCCACCACAACTATCAGTCCATATATACAACTAAGAACTTCATGAATGTTAATTCATATAGAGAAACTCATACATCTCATGAATTGTAATAAATATCTTCAGTATGTGATCATAATTGGACAAGACACTCACTCAAATTTAAAGAGTAATCATCAGTCAAATTAGCTCTGGGAACATACCAACTTTAAAATTAAAATATGGAAGCAATATATGTAGGCAAGAAGCAAGACTAAAATCATAATTCAATTCATGAAAAATAAAACTAAACTAAGAGAAGTCTAAAGCTAGAATGTCAGTCATCAAAAGGATGAAAACTGTCTGAAAAATAAGAATAGAAAATAGTAGAAAGAAACAAATCTGGTGGTAACAATAAATAAATAGTTTTCAGTGAAATCTTGGAAAGAAAGACAAGGGCCATAATCAATCAATAAATTTTAATTGTTCAACATCAGGCCCAATAGAAATATTCCCAGCGTAAAGAGATTAAATGAAGAACAAACAAGATTATGAGAATTGATAATCTAATGGAAAAGATTTGCAACATAATCCTCCAATCCAACTATTGCATACAATTTCTCTTTCATTTAGTGCAATCAAAAATCTTTAGGGGATCTAGCAAAATGGGTTGATGAATAGTTTAGTCAAAACATATTTTCAAAAATGAAATACATGAAACATTCCACAATCCCATTTCTCTTAAAATTTATTGACATTAGCAAGTCATTTTCATATTTGAAAACACTAAACATTTTAAATAACAAAAGTCCCAATTCATATTTCACCAAAGTATCACTTTTCCTCTACCATAGAAGATTAGTATTAACCACAAAGACTCAAATAATTCAATCTGATGAGGCAAAGAGGGAACATTACAGTTCTGGAGGTTATGAAAATAATCATGAGAAGGACTCCAAATATCAACTAGATCAGAAATCATTATGTGAATGGATTAATGAGATAAAATATATTTACAATCAGTTGTTGAGTTGGTGAAAATCTTGGTTCATTAATCAAACAATGTCACAAAGGAATCTTAGCAACCAAGTTCATATTAACACCTCCCTAAGTTGCCTTCATTTCCAGAGAAAAATCCTTAGCTACTGGTTGTGCGAGTCAATTCCCAACCTGCATACCAAAAGAGAAAGGTGTGATGAGCTATCCGACTGTTTGGGAAGAATTATTTCTCTAAATGACTGACTTATTGAGATGAAATTCAAATAAGAGAAAAAAATGGATCAAAATTAAACTATTCTTAGGCAAAACATGCTAAGCTATTCAAAACTTGAACTATATTGGTTGTCATGAAACTTATGCAGGTTTCGATGCAGTCATTAAGTATCCATTTGTTGTCCATTCAGTCAAATATTACAACCTTATTCTTTAGATATAAACACTATGTTCTTTTCCATAGTATTCCCTTTAACATGAGGCTTAGTGTCATCGATTGTTGTGAGATGTGGATCCCTTGGACATTGTATCTTGTTCCTGAAATTAGAATCAATCAGATTAAACAAATATGACCATAAGACTTCAATTCCATATATTCTTTAAAGTTCCATATCCATTACCAATCTTGATCATTCTTACAAGATAAATAAAATCGGATTCAAAATCATCATCCTTGCAAGCCAAGGTATTTATTCCCTCTTGTCATTAATGATAATAAGATGAAACATTTGTATGATTATTTTCAACTTTTGTGAGAGGCAAAAGGGAAACATTGTGTGAATGATAGCAACTAAGAAACTTTGGTAAAGTGAAAACAATCTCAGATCACAAAGTGGATAGTTTACTTTCTCATCATAAACGAAATATAAAACCAGAAATTACAAATGAATGAAGTGAGTAAGATCGGATTTCTAATCAGTGATAAGTTGATGTTTTCATGATGGGAAAGTCCATGAAATTGATATCCTCAAGTTCCCAAGGATGTCCCAAGTAGTCAAATTATGCATTTCACTTTCTTGAGATTACATATAGCATAAAATATAGAGGAAATGAAATGGAAAAGAAGAGTGTGTGTCTTATCTCTCTACTAGATAGGTTTTCCATTCAAAATAATGAGACATATAATCTAGAATACAAAATCAACAAACTCAAGAGTAAGAGATATCAATTAAACGATATACCAATAGGACCAATCATGTTTAACTATTCTTATTATGAATAAACTGATTTTGGGTTCAAGGAATGTTGTGGGTCCCAATAGATTGATGAGTTACAACCCCAAAAGAATTCACATATTGAAAATTATTACCATGGCCAAGGCTAAAATAAATGTTGAGAACTGAAAATTAAAATCCTTAGAAGTTGCATGGAGATATTCCATTAAGATATTTACAACTCCAAGGACTTGAATGGATTCAACATGAGATAAGTGGGTAGTTATTAACCATGATAAAAATTACATTACTCAAGAATGCAACCATAATGAGTGAACCAGAATCAACAAACCTAAGGGATGAGAATATATCCTTCAAAAAAAGAACAAGTATGAAATCCCCATCAAACTGGCAGTAGTGGAATTGAGTCTTTGGTCGACCAATGAGTTGGGGAATAAATATTGGTTCCTAAGTAACTTTATAAAAAAGATATCGGCAGAAAGATTTAATATAAGAGTGTTGTCTAAATTTTCAAAACATGCATTGAGAAAATGTGATTGAATATCTCTTGTTGATGTGTATTAGAGGAAACTTAGGTGAAGACAACTGCAAGGTGAAAGATAAATTCCTCATTGAGAAATTAACTAAACAAAGCATAAGATATGTGCAACCAATGGCCTGAAATTAAAACTAAAGGTGTTTTAAGAAAATAACTGAAAGGAAATAAAAATTAGCAAAGTTCATTATGTTAAGAAAAGTACATGCAAAAAGATATGTTGGCTAAAAGTAATCTAAGAAAAGAGTTAATGGGAAAGAAACTAGTTGGATAAATCCAAAACCATGGAAAAATTCATCTAAATAGATCACAAGGAGTTGAGGTGGCATTTGGTTTTAGATATATAGAAATTAACATTCAAAATTTCCATTAACTCTGTACGGGGAAACAAGCCCAAAGTTCAAAAGAAGCTCGTCAAGCAAAAGCTTCCAATTAGAATCATATTCATATGAGAATTGAATACCTTTGAGTTCTCATTTTCATCCCAAGAGTAACTAAATAGTATCTTTATTTTAAAATATTACACTTGTAAGATGAAAACATGCTTGAAAAAGATTTGTCATGGTGATCAAGTATAAAATCAATGATTTGAAAATCACCCAACACATAGAAATAAATTGAGAATGAGATGAAGTGAATTTTCCTCGAAATAAAAATTAAATTTAGACAAAAATACATTCAAGGAAAATCAACATGTAATCCTTATATTTCTTTCCATCTCTATTGAGAAACTCATATATTGTTCAATCGACAATAAATAAAAGAAAAGGGAAAAAATAACTAATAAAAAAAATATGGGAAGCAAAGGTAATGCTATGCGAGGAAAATACATTAACCTATTCTACCCTACTCCTATTCTATGCTACAAATGGCCGAAAAATGAGTTATGTAAAGTCATAATGCTAATGTATCCATCCTTGTAATCCCAATCCTACAAAAACATGTTCATCATAGAAGATTAACAACAGAGCTTGGAATAACCATAGAGTAAAAGTGAGAAAAATTAAAGCATGATCAAATCTATTCATCATATTAAAAATGTTATAGTGATAATTCATAGGAACATTAGATGAATATGATTCCTTGAACCATGATTCAATTAAGTCATAAAATCTACCATTACTACCATATAATTGATAGAGGGAGTTCAATGGAAAGTAGCATACCGAATGAGGATCATGCATGGAATATGTGTAAGGTGTTCTTGGTGAGAGAATATTCATGCTAATAAACTCGTTAACTCCAAAAGGAAAACCAAGAGAATGAGGTCTTGACATAACCATCGGTGTAGATCAAACTGCCTCATTGTCTTAGCAAGCCTCTTGTGGCTCACACTTCAAGCAACCATCAACTTGAGATAAACAAGTGGGATCTAATGATATACATGGGCTAGATTCCACCATGGAATGAGAGATAATTCCAAAACAATGGTGAGATATACTAGTATAAAAAATATCAAGTAAAGGGATACTTGAAAAAGAATATTCTCTATTGATAAAAAATGAATATGAAAAATAAGAAGACATGGTATGATATACATCTGCTAGAACATTCCCTTCATCCCATGAAAAATCCTGATAAGGCATAGTTGTACTAAGTTCATGGGAAGAGACCTTATCCTCTCTATCTTCCATATGTACATTCCCCCCATCAAGCACTTCAAAAGGGGTCAACCCCATTGAGTTTATTTGAATTGGATGGTGGGTAGTTTCCTTCAAACTTAAACCATAAAAGAGATAAGGAAACAAATAATAATAAGTGGAAGAATCAAGAGAATGAAAAGATTTACTAGAACAAGAAACATTTTCAAAAAGTGACTCCCTAAATGGTCTTTCTTCTTCCTTAAGAAAATTAGTGATTGATTATGAATTGGTAGGCTCCACACTAGGAATAGTTTCACAATCAAACCATTCTCCTTCAACATGGATCTCCTCCTCAAATCAAAGAGTAGATTGTTGTGATAAGAGAGGTATGTCCTATATGTTTATTATTCTCCTGAAGTTGAAAGTTGAGAGTGTTTTTTTTGCTCCTACACAATATGAGAATCTGAAATGTCTTCCAAAACATATTCACGGTTAGAAGAGGGGAGAAAATAAAAAAAATTCTCAAAAAACGAAGTATCAATTAGTAGTAGGAAAACATTCTTTCTCTATGTCAGTTATACTAGGAGAATTTGTAACAACAGGAAAATCCAAATATGCATAAATTAATTCCATTGTATCCACATGTGAGGGAGAATTCATTTCATGAGTGTCTAGATTTTCTTCATTAACAAAATGATCAATATTCATGTATTTCTCCTTAGCTTTCTCTTTCATTCCTTGTGATGGAACATATGATATAGGATAATGAGAGCCTAACATAACCATCGATGTGACCCAAAGTGTCCTATTATCAAAAAGAAAATCCTCATCTTGGGAAACTACAGAAAAATCTGAACTCGAACTTACTACAGAAGAGGTCTCTTTTTCTTCAGAAGGAAGGGAAGGGGGAATAGAGTGGTGGGATAATACATAGGCTTCCTTTGAAAAATAATTTTCTATCTGATGTATATCCCCCATAGTAAACAAAAAACAAGATATATGAAGTCCATTTAAACCATTCACATTTTTAACATTTTTATTTAAATCCAAATCTGTTAGGGTCCTAATCCACACATAGGTAGATTAATATATTCGGATGTAATAAAGGTCAATATTAATAAGGCCTTTCAATAAGATAGAATAAGACAGATGTAAGAAGACCTAATAGAAGCTTCCACTTCTAGAAGTATCTTCCTCTAGATGCTTCTCTTGATAGACATATTTAGTATAAATAAGGGTCGAGGGCATAAAAACCCTAGCTTGGAGATTATTGTAACAGAGCGTTGCTCGATTGGAGGTTGCCCCCTCGAAGAGGCCTGTGAACATTGCTTTCTGAATCAAAGTGTTATTTCTATTATTGTTCTTATATCATTTATGTGTTATTGTGGAGATTATGCTGGATATATTACTGTTATTTTTCCATTTCTAGCATTTTATTTCTGTTCTGCATATTTATTATATCTGGTATCTTGCAAGTGGTATTAGAGCACTTTCCTTGGTAGAAATTGTGGGAATTGTTTTTCTAGGGTAGAGACGTATTCTGACGTCTTTAAACCACAAAGATCTATTGTTACGCACATAAACTCACGGTTGAGGGATTCATACACGCATGAAATACAAGTGGTTCTTAAGCGCACATCTGTTGGCCACCCTTGTAACCCTTGTTGGTACCCCTTTGAGTGGTAGCGCATCAGACAACACCTGTGTATGGATTGGCCTATATTTCCTGAATCCCTCTTTAGATAAACCTATCGGCCGTCGGACTGCTATAGTGTCATCGAGAACAACACTCGGGAAGATACTCTCTAGTACCTGGGTAGTCAGGTAGTACGGCTAAGGGTATGGTCTATCCTCCTTAGTTAGTTCCCTGAGATATTGGGCCGAGTACTACATTGGACCCCGCACGTATATCAAAGAGCTATAGCACAGGGCAAACCCTTGTCTGTAGAACCCTTGAATACCTAACCCTTGGGGGACAGAAACATAAACAAATTAAAAACATACTAGATCTATTGTCAC
>ML777883.1:878160-914949 GCA_009831015.1 Picea engelmannii
TACTCCCAGGATTCGATGCCATTAACACTGACTTGACCTAAGGTCCACTAAGTAAAACAAACAACACACGCTATGAATCTGAGAAGAAATCAATCAAACAAACCTTCCTATGATGAAACCACTAGTTGGTGATGAAATCCAACATCGCGAGATCAAAATAGGAAGGGGCGGGGATAGAGTGGGTGGATCAGTTACGTTGGCGACTTGCTTAGTGGACTTACACCTTGGTGCAAGCTTCCACATAGTAATTGTGTATTTACCCTCCAAGGAGCCCGAGTGAGTTTGACCAACGTTTGTTCCAGGTACAGTGAGACTTCCCTTCACCGTCACCTTGTGTAAGACCCTAAAGATTGTTGCTACTAAGGTCACCAACTCGTAGTCAGCCCCTGGGCGGGTATAGTCGACAGTCCAGTCGGAATGTATGGGCAGGATAACAAGTCCAAAATCAACTTGAAAGGCTCCCACACATAATCGTGGGTATACCTTCCAGTGACCCCCAATATACGATCCGACCACTACAAACAGTTGAACCACAGAGGGATAATCTCCATAACTCACCCGAATGCGACCTCGTGCGTAACCCCTGTGTGAGAGGGGGATCCCAGCAAGCCAATACGACAATTGGATTTGACTCTCCCTACCACAAGATACTAAGTTTGTTCGATAGCTTTGGAAAGTTATCCTTTCAACCTATTCCAAAGCCCTACACCTTAAACTAATGTAGGTTTGCTAACAAAGATGTAAAAATTCTGATAAATTTTAGTTAAGCGTTGATTTTAATGGTTGTTGTTTACTCAGAGGGTGTGCGAAAGTGAAATTGATGGAATGATGACTCAATTCCCAAAAATATGCATGAAATATGCTAAGCAATCATTTCTTTTCAATGAATACCTATTTAAGGGAAAGAGGAAGAGTCGTTTTCACTATCAAACACTCGATAAGGAATGCCCTCAATCAATTTTGTTCTCAATCAAATCCAATATGATGCTACAACATTTCAGAAATGAAAACTAATCATTAAGATGTACTTTTGTGGTTTTTATGTGAATGATAATCAATTCAATGCAAAATTTCTCTTGCCAACTACCCTTTCAGATCAAGGAGATTCAGACAAGAATATGCAGATTTCGCACAAACAACACACCCTTTTGCAATCAAACAAGAGAAAGAAAATAAAAAACACAAAAAGAAGGAGAAATAAATTGGATCAGATGACCTCAAATAACTAAATGAGAAGAGTCACAGACTTCTAATGTCCTTCACTAGAGTTCCCGCTCAGTCGGATAGGAGAGAAGAAAACAACGGATCGATTTCAAGCTCTCAACAACAAAAAGTTCAAAAATAAGGGAGAAGGGCATAAAATATGAACAATAAGGTGTTTACTTCTCAGGAGGAAGCATGTCAAAGGTCAAAAGAAGAAGCATCATTGAATCACAAAGCAGCTCAACAAGTGAAGAAACAGGGTCTGGACCTCCAAAAAATGGAAATTTTGAAGAGATTTTGGGAAAAAGAGGGTTGGTGCTCTGGTATAAGGGACACCAGAGAATTATAAATCTCTTTCCAACACTTTCAGGGAGTGTTGGCACTCTGCTAACATGGGCAGGGGAGCACCAGGCTCAAAAAACTCATAAAAAAGTCCAAAAACTCAAAATTTCAATCAAATTTCGATAGTCAAGATGAGTGTGATGGGGTAAAGATTCAATGAGAAAATGCCATCAGATATGAAGGGGTGAACAAGGATTAAGAAAACAAAGGGTAAGACAATTCCTATGAGGAAAAACAAAACCAAAAGTTTCGATTCACTCCCCAGTGGAGTCGCCAATTTCTGTTGAAGGAAAATCTCCCTGCGGACAGGTAGATCTCCTCTTGAGAGCTAGACTCTTAACTCTTAAGATAGAAGACGCTTAACGTGGAAAATGACTTCCTTTTATATCTATACAAACTAATGCATGAGGAGGAAGGAGAAAAGAAGTACCTTTTACCGGCGTTTGTCCCTGCACGCTCTGAGTCGAGCTCCAATCTTTCACTTCTCGATGAGCCCTGTAGACAAACAATAGTATGGCCACTTCCTACTCTATTGGTATTAGCTTTAAATAGATCTATCTATCATATACAAGTCCATGTGAGATTAAACACAAACTATAAAGAAACAGGCCAAGCATGTCATATTAATGATAACAATGACATAAGTAGTTTACAACCATAGATGCAAATGTGACAGCTTCATCAAGTCCCCTTTTTTCTAACCCTTGCTCAAAAGGTCCACGATCTGGATGACAACAACTTTACTAATTACTTTCCTCCAGTTCACTGTATATTTCCTATGAGATTATAGGTTTCATGCTTGCAATTCTTCCCCCTTTCCACCATGATAGAGCCTGCTTATATAGGTTTAGAGAGGCTTAACCTCTTGAGGTGTCTTTAGGGTAAGTTGAGGATTTCCCTCCTTAAACCAAGGATCTTATCCTAAGATCATGGATGAACTAGGAATTCAAATGCAAATGCCTTCCAAGATTGAAAGATCCTCCCCTTAATCTCCTCAACAGATCAACTACTGCTCAGAATAGGCAGCTCTCCCTCAAAAAGGCCATCAGAGCACTATAGCGCTCCCTAGTAGGCTTTAGGGGGGTGCCAGTGCTCCAAATATCTGTAGTGCTCCTTCAGAGGGGTAGTTTGGTGCTATAACGCTCCCTAGAACCTTATAGGGGAGCGCCAACACTCCCAAGGGTTATACAGGGGAGCGCTCCCTTCTAAAACCTTAGTTTGAAAGCTTCTTTTAGATGGAAAGAGATACTTGACTTCAGTTAACCATCCCTCCTCCTCCAAATCAAGTGTTTAAGGTATTCTAAGTGTCTCCTTAGTGTCATCATCATGGCAGTATGCTTTTCTTGACACTTACGACACTTGTGAGCAACGTGCGACACTTGTGAGCAACATGAGACACTTACAACACTTATCAAGGTGAGTAATGTTGATGTGTAACACCTCTCTCAGACCCTCCCGAAGTAGAACCCTTCATTTCCCTCAATGCTCTCACTGGATTTTTCGCTCCCCAAACCCTCAAGTTAATCGATTACATCAAGCATCGGAAGGTCATCATTCTGGTTGATAGTGGAAGCACCCATAATTTTATTCATTGCCGCATTGCCCAAGAAACTCATTGCTACATCCATGTTGTCAACAATTTCCAAATCATGATTTCCAATGGTGGTTCCATGAAATGTGGAGGGCACTGTGAAAATGTGCGTCTCGAGATCAGTGACTACCACCTAAATTTCCATATGTTTGCTATTGACATGGGTGGTTGTGACATTGTGTTGGGTGCATAGTAGCTAAGAACTTTGGGCCCCATTCTCATGGATTTTAAAGCATTAACCATGCAATTCGACCAGGAAGGCCACCAATATAAATTCCAAGGCATCACTGCTGGTTCACCTGAGGTCATTAGTTCCCATCGCATGGAAAATCTTCTCAAAAAAGGTCATTCTGGTGTCATTGCCCAACTCCATGCCATTCAAGCAACAAAAACACCCCCGGTGCCACATGACCTCCAAGATCTCCTTTCTAAACATCAAATGGTATTTTCCACTCCACAAGGCCTCCCTCCTTCCCGCAGTGTTCATGATCATTCCATTCCCCTTGTACCTAGAATCCTTCCTCCCAATATCTGTCCATATCGCCACCCCTTCTCACAAAAAAAAGAAATTGAGAAAATGGTCCAGGAACTCCTTAATGCAGGCATTATCTGCCCTAGTACGAGCCCTTACTCTTATCCTATAGTCATGGTCCTGAAGAAAGAAGGTTCTTGGAGAATGTGTCCTGACTTCTGTGCCCTCAACAAACTGACCATTAAAGAAAAATTTCCCATTCCTGTCATTGATGACCTCCTGGATGAATTGAGTGGCACCCAATTCTTTACTAAACTTGATCTTCGCTCGGGCTATCACCAGATACGTATGAAAGAGGCAGACATTCCCAATATGGCCTTTCACACTCATGAGGGACACTATGAGTTTTTGGTCATGCCCTTTGGCTTGTGTAATGCCCCTTCCACCTTCTGAAGCCTCATGAATCATGTCTTCCGTCCCTTTCTCCATCATTTTATCTTAGTTTTCTTTGATGATATCCTCATCTATAGCAAAACCTGGATCGACCATCTTACTCATGTGGATCAAGTTCTCCATCTCCTCTCCCAGCACCAACTTTTCCTGAAACAGTCTAAATGTGATTTTGGTGCCTCAGAAGTAGAATACTTGGGTCATCTGGTTGGCAAGGATGGCATCAGGGTGGATCTGAAAAAGATTTAATCTATGCAAGATTGGTCGCACCCAAAGACTCTCAAAAGCTTGCATGGATTTCTGGGCTTAACAGGGTATTATCGCAAGTTTGTTAAGAACTACATAAATATTGCAACACCTCTCACTGCTCTCCTAAAAGAGAACTCTTTCACTTGGACTCCAGTCACTACTCAAGATTTTCAAACCTTGAATATGACCATGTGCACCACTCCGATTCTGGCCCTTCCTGATTTCCCAAAGACCTTTTTTTTGGAATGTGATGCCTCAGGAAAGGAATCGGCACTATCCTTATGCAAGAGGGTTGACCTTTGGCCTTCACCAGCAAGAAACTGTCTGAAAGGAATCTGGGAAAACCCATTTATGAAAAGGAAATGTTGGCTATTCTACATGGCATTGAGCTGTGGTGCCCTTATCTCTTGGGGCAATGCTTCCAAATCAAGACCGACCATCAAAGACTCAAGTAATTTCTAGAACAACGCATTTCCTCCCAAGAGCAACAAAAATGGGTGACTAAGCTCTTTGGTTATGATTATGAGATCATTTACAAGAAGGGAAAATACAATGTAGTGGTGGATGCACTGACCCAAAAATATGAAGAAGAAGGATCCCTTTTTTCTCTTTCCTTCATTGTACCCGATTGGCTCCAAGATGTGCGCCAGGAATGGCTTCAAGATCCCAAAATTTCGTATCTAATCTAACAATTGCAGACCAAGGCTCTGGCTCCCCCAGGGTACTCTTGGCTCCAGGATGAGCTTCGATACAAAGGCCATTTGTATTTAAGCAAACAATCAAAGCTTAAATCCACGGTACTTTCTGAGCTTCATGCTACACCCACAGTGGGACACTTAGGGCTCACCAAAACATATGACAGAGTCAAATGTTCTTTTTTCTGGGATGGTATGAAACAGGACATTCGTAATTTTGTAGATGAATGTGAGGTGTGTCAATGCAACAAGGGAGAAATAGTCAAATATCTGGGCACACTACAACCGCTTCCGATTCCATCAGCTATTTGGAAGGATATCTCTATGGACTTTATTACCAGCTTACCCAAATCAAGGAATAAATCATTCATAATGGTGGTTGTGGATCACCTTTCCAAGTATTCTCATTTTTTCACTCTTCAACAACCATTTATTGCATCCATGGTGGCTCAACTTTTCATGGACCAGGTCTTCAAGCTTCATGGCATGCCGCACTCTATTGTTTCTGATCATGACCCAACTTTCACAAGAAATTTTTGGCAAGAATTGTTTAAGCTCCAGGGAACCCAATTGCATCTCAGTACAACTTATCATCCCTAGACTGATGGTCAAACGAAAGTTGTCAACAAGTGTTTGGAAACATATCTGAGGTGTTTTGCTTCTGAAAAACAACATCAGTGGGCTTAATGGCTACCCCTAGCCGAATGGTGGTACAACACTTCCTACCATACATCTACTCGCATGACTCCTTTTGAAGCGGTATATGGATAGAAGCCACCTTAAGTTCTCTCATACTTACCGGGTACCTCGAAGGTCTAGGTGGTTGACCAAACACTTACAGTTTGAGAGGATATTCTTTGTACGCTTAAAGAGAACTTGGTCATGGAACAAAATCGCATGAAGCAACAAGTAGATCAAGGTCACTCTGAATGTCAATTTGCAGAAGGGGATCAGGTGTTTCTGTGACTGCAACCATACAAGCAAACTTCCCTCAAGGCCGAGCACTATCAGAAGCTAGCACCCAAATTTTATGGTCCTTATACAGTTCTCAAGCATGTGGGACAATTTGCATATCAGTTAGCTCTGCCTAGTCAGTCGAAGCTACATCTAGTTTTCCATGTTTCATGCTTAAAGAAGGTGATTGGAACTAGGTGCCAAATTCAAACCAACCTTCCCGAGCTAGCTGAAGAAGGATCCATTTGGCTACAGCCAGAAGCAGTTTTGGACCAGCATGAGCGTCGCCTGCGTCAGAGAACCATCAAGGAAGTTCTAGTCCAGTGGAAAGATATGAATCCAATAGATGCCACTTGGGAACCAGCTACCATTCTGTAGCAGTTTCCTCATCTCAAGCCTTGAGGACAAGGTTGTTTTTAAGGGGGTGGACATGTTAGGGTCCTAACCCGCACACAGGTAGATTAATATATTCGGATGTAATAAAGGTCAATATTAATAAGGCCTTTAAATAAAATAGAATAAGGCGGATGTAAGAAGACCTAATAGAAGCTTCCTCTTCTAGAAGGATCTTCCTCTAGATGCTTCTCTTGATAGACATATTTAGTATAAATAAGGGTTGAGGGTATGAAAACCCTACCTTGGAGATTATTGTAACAGAGAATTTCTCGATTGGAGGTTGCCCCCTCGAAGAGGCATGTGAACATTTCTTTCTGAATCAAAATGCTATTTCTGTTGTTGTTCTTATATCATTTCTGTGTTATTGTGGAGATTATGCTAGATATATTACTGTTATTCTTCCATTTCTAGCATTTTATTTCTGTTCTGCATATTTATTATATCCGGTATCTTGCAAAATCAACATGTGAATAAACATTAAAACATGATTTAGATTCTTCATTCCTTGATTCATGTGTTTCATTAATAAGAGAAACTAAACAAGAGATAAAATCATGGTTAGAGGGCCTATCATCCATCGAAAATCTATAGAAAAGATGAGTAAATATGATAACAAAAATTTTAGTAGATTCATCTTCATTCTTCCTAAGCTATGATATCTCTTCACATAATTTATCATAATAATAATTCTCAAAATCATGTAGAAATTCACACATTAATTCTTCCCATGTGTGAATAGAGACAACTGAAAAACTATTACACCAACTTTTGACCCGACCAACAAAAGAGGGTAAACAACCTGCAAATGATATTCCATCAGTAATATTGTGAGAACCACAACATTTCCAGAATTTAAAACCATGTTCAGATGCAGTTGTCTCACCTTCACCATCAAATTTAAATTGTGACAATAAATTTAAAATCTTTCTAGGAGGTTTGGGAGGTATGGTATCATAAAAAAATATCCATAAAGGGATATGTGATGGGGCCATTAATAAATTAAAATAATTTAATCATAGTGACTCCATAGGCTCAACTTGCCATCTGACCCTCCTTGTAGCACTATTTATGTTGATGGGTCCACATGGCCTATAAAGAAGGCAAGGGAGAATTCTTGATGGTAGGTCCCAATTAGACCTTCTCTCGTTTGGTGTAACATTTTCGATGAGTATATGGGCCTCGTTTCCGCTCAAAATTAAAAGAAGAAAAAGGGGAAAGACAATAGATTGACCCCCAAAGAGTTCTAATTAATCCTACGACTAATCTAACTTAAATAAAACTAATATAATCTAACTACTTCTAGTCTATCCCACAGGAGAAAAGCTAATAGACGAGCACAACTTAAAATGGTACTTGGACAAGAGAAATAGTTCATGGCATCCAAAAGGATGTTATATCAATAATATTGTAGATATCATCTCAAATAGTTTAAGAGGAGACCTGTAAAATCATCTATGCAATCCTTAGAAACCACAACAACATAAGAATTCTAAATACTAAGAAGAAAAATAGTTCACATGAATAGTACCCATAAAAGATAAACTACAAATACAAGTGTATAATAGTCCCACAAGCATTTGCAAACAATTATGACTTGAAAATTCCTTATACTCTTTAGTCACTCTGAATTAATAATTCCATATTGCATTTACAAAGGGGCAAAGTCCTTCTTACATCCTATGTGTCCTCTTTTATGAGACAAGAGAGAGACTCTTCAGTTCTAGTCATTGTTCGTTTTCTTTTCCTTCTATTTTTTATCTCACATCTCGAATTTCTCTTGAATTTTTAAAAATGAACATGTTATCATTACAAATATAATTCAAAAAGACTCCTGAGTGATTATTTTCACCCTAAGGCAGTTTACAAATGATATTCATTAAACAATTATTGCTTATACTTTCTCTTGTCTTCTTTTGTTCCTTGAAACATTTTTTAGTGTTTCTAGCATAAGTATTCTAAACAATATTATTTTTTCTTCTTCTTTTCTGTATCAGTTGTCCATTGTGATCTTTCTGGCCCAATTTCATCTCTCTTGGCTTCAAATATGATTGCTTGAACATGCATAACCCATTTTCTGAGTAAATTCAGGCATGCTCTATGTTCTATATTTACGAAGGATTTATTCTCTCAATTTGCTAATATTGTCCATCTGATCATGATCTTCTCTTGTCCATATTTCCAATTAGTTATCATGGGCTTGGATTCATTGCTTATAGTCCTGGATATGGCTGTCTGAAGTTTGCATAGTCATTACCCCCCAAAAATCCATGGCCTGATATTTTTTGTGTTCTTTGACATCTTTTGTCAACTTTTTGGCATGGATACCTATGCCTCGACATTCCTCTACTCAATATATTTCCAACAAGGTATCATGTGCTCAAATATCACACATGTAGACCAATATATCCCTATTTGAAAAATGGTGCTCAACATCCCTTGATTTTCCTGCAAGTGATATGGGTTGTTGATCCTTAACCCAGGTGCCTGAGAAGGTCTCACGTGGTTAGAGAGACTTAATATCTTTGAAATCCCCTTCCTTGAAGTGAAAATATTTGCAGGATTCGAACCTTCATCCAATTCATGAAGAGATTGTCTTATCCAGTTTGGGAACAAAGGTGAAGGCCAAGAAGGCCTAGAAAAAAATTAGAAAACAATTAGAAGAATCCCCCAAATGGTTAAGTCCATAATTCAAATTGTTATCCTGGAGCATACCCTTATGTTTGAATAAAAAAATATTGCAGCCATTGTTCGACGTAGAAAAAAAATCTGGGTCATTGGTCGAATGGCAAGGCCATCAAGATGACCAAGCATAAGGTCACAAAAGGACTCTGATGAGAGAGGATTTGGGACAATGATAGCCATTGGATCCATTGGAGAGTGCCCAAGTGAATTCTGGATCATTGATGTTAGTGATAGGTTTTTTGGAGGGTGATACCATTAGAGTGTTTATGGGCAAGGATGAAAGGGGTTCGACGAAGAGGGAGACCCTGAATCATCGAAAATTGTTGATTCGGTTAGGCTGGAATATCTTGACCATTGATCGGATGGGAAGGCCATCAAAGTGACCCAGTGTGAGGCTGCACAGGGAATCTGATGGGGAAATTTCTGAGTCAACAAGAAACGTTGATCTATAGGAGAGGTGCTCGATCGATGGTGGCCACAAGATCTACTAGAAAAGAGGTAGAGTGCCATCAGGGTGAAAAGGATGGTAGTTGGGCAAGTAAGGAGATGAAGATGGTAGTTGTATGGTTGGCATGTCCCGAAGGGTGACACGTGCCATCTTTTGATTATGCGGGACTGGATTGGGCCTAGTTGAATGTTGAAGCCTTAAGGTCATCGCTTTGAATATTAACCCTTGGATCTATAGGATCATAAATATCAGTCATTCGTTGGTGGATGGATTCATTGGAATGATCAAGGACAGGGTGGTATGGAGATCCAATGACAATAAGGTCTAAGGGAATTGTCGTTGAGTAATGGATTTAGGATGTTCATATATTTCCAATGAATAAACCCTGATGATGATGAGGATAGGTGTCAACACCTAGTTAAATAAGCCCTGGTGTCCTTGTATGACATGTATAGCCACATAAGTCCATGAGTCAAGATAAGTATGGGTCCACGTTTCATGTGGGTGATGTTCCATATGTCAGGGTGATTTGGAGTTTTGAGATAGTTTTCATTGAGTACTGGGTGATATGTGTCATGCTAGGTGGAAATTTGTGGCAGTGCCACGTGTCCGAGGTGCCAGGTAAGGAGGCGGGTGTTAATTTTTGATTTACTTCGAGGAACAAATGAGATTAGGTTTGTTGATATCCAATGTACGAGGGTTGTTGGATCTGTCATAGGAGGGTGTTATCATCGGGGAATGGATCAAAGTGCGAAGGCTAGGAGTGATGAATCCTTGGTGATGAAAAGTCCTGAGGGAATCATTTTTGGAGGAGTGTTGATGGCAGGTTTAAAGAGGTATTGGAAATGATAAGTCTTGGGGGCATCGTCCTCGAGGAAGTGGTTAGAAAAATGGATAGAATATCCTAGAGAAATCCCTACGACGATGAGGATAGGTGGTGGGTGCCAAGTTAGTTCCATGTCAGAAGGAACAAGAGAGAGGGAGTCATGTGGTAGTGAGGTGGAAAAGGTGAGTGAAGGCTTAAGAAACTTTGGGATGCCATAAATTTTGATCTATAACTCGGATTTGAGTATGGTTACAATTGTTGGAAATATCTCAACAAATAGAATCCAACTATGATATTTGGTTAGAGAAAATAATAGAGTAAAAGAAGGGGAAATATCAATATTCCTTGGGCCTAGGTTTCTACAGAGAGGAAAGGGAAAAATAAGATCTTAGTAGAGATCAGTCCTAAGGGACTCAGGGACAGGTTTGTAGGAAATTTGGATCCAGTAGCCTTGGAAGCTTAGGACCTCATGGAAATAGTAATCCGAAGTAATTTTCTTCTTGCAAAAGGGAAACCTGGTAAGGATGCAGGTCAAGGTTCTAGATAAGGATCAATAGATTCTCTCACATGCATCTCATGGCTGGAGTAGTCATGTACATGACGTGGCCATGTGAACATGTTCCTACAAAATAGAAGAATGATATTAGCCATGTGATTAAAAGGAGACTTGCCAATATGTCATAAACATTATATTCCATATCTTCAAGTAAACTTATGGTTAATTACTAATTTTGTTTGCAAAATGAAGAAAATGAAGAGGAGAGGTTTCTAAAAGGAAATCATCTATGATTTGGATTGCTATGGATAAATCTCATGATAGTTGCATGCACCTAATCTCCAACACATAGAAAGGATTGGTGACCTTGTGATTCAAGTTAAGAGTTGATAAATATATGAGAGTATAAAGATAAATATGTTGGGCACAACATGCAATCAAGAGTACAAAAACTTTGAATAATTCATTCATAAAAGTGATTAATAATCGACATCAAACTCAATCAAGACATGTAATATATTAGCAAAGCCTGCAACCACATAGGGTCATCAAGCACTTTGGAATATGAGAAATTTCTAAAGATAACATGTCAATTCCACCATACAAATGTGAATGCAAAATCACAGGTTAAGAAACATTATGAAGAAATTTGAAATCATAAGATCAAAAGAAATAATGAACCTCCATCAAAGACAACCATCAATCAAGATCAAACTTCCAAATCCCTCAAGGTAGAAAAGGAATTAACATTAGGCTCAAGTAGTAGAGGATTAAGCATTAGAGCTGAAATTTTTAGTAGGGTTCCCCTTTACTTTTTCTTGTAAAAGTAAAAGTAAAGGGAGGTTCTTGTGGCCTCAATAGTAATCAACATATTTTTCTCTTAAGATATAAGTTGCCATTATTATAGCCCATTTTTGTTCTACAATATTCTACTATTTTATTTATTAATAGAAGTTGGGTTTCACTGTATTTATGTGTTCTCTTCTATAGTTTTGTTTGCATCTCATTTTTCTCTCAATATAATCTAAATCAGTGGTATCAGAACAAATTTGTCCTTGTTATTTCTTGGTGCATGTCCCCTACAAGGTCAATGTATAGATAGTTGTGTCTCGAGTTACTTTCACTTGGGGATGACTAATCTCACCAGCCTAATCAACTTCCCATGGCAGAAGAAAAGAAAGATGATGGAATATGAGATCTTTAAAAATATTTCTCAAGGAATCCCTTTCATCATACATGAATGATATGATGGACAAATTCACCTAGATCCTTCAACGACTACTGACACAGGTGAGGAACCTTCAACAAACAACCAATTTTGGAGGTGCAACACCCTTCAAGGTACAAGTTAACTTTGATATCCCCTTATTTGAAGGAAAAACATGTGCAAATGATTTGGAGAAATGGTTGAATCTACTAGAAGGGTATTACTCCGTTCAAAATATTTCCAACTCAGAAATGATCACCTTCACTCTCCTTAAATCCCTCCCCCATGTCAAAGATTGGTGGGAATGTTACTAGGAGATACATAACAAAGATGAGTCTATGGAATTCAGGATAGGACACATTTTGGAAGCTTTTGTTGATGCCCTCAAGGAAGAGTTATACCCTATCAGAAACTATGATGACAAGTACACAGGATGGATGAATCTAGATTAGGAAAGAGATTAGATGGTGCTAGAGTACAATAAAATCTTCCATACCTTATGCTCAAAGTTTGGTATCAGAGACTTTGAGTGGAAGCTAGTTTTGAAGTACTATAGTGGCATACACAGGTAAATCCAAATAGAGAATAATTTATTGGAAATATCCTCATTGGGGGTCACTTATTAATATGTTGTCAAAATTGAGCAGAAATTTAAGCAGTAGAGTAAACGGGTGTTCGGGTCTACAAATCCACAACAATAGAAGCATGGAAAAGGTGGACCTACCTCAAAAATAAAGGGACAGAGAAAGGAAGGCCAAACTCAAGATAATCAATCCAAGCTATAAGAAAATAAGAGTAACAAGAAGTTGAACTGTAAAATGGTGTGATTTCCACAAAATCCCCTAGCAAAACACTAATGAATGTCGCTCAAAAAGGTCATTGTTGGCCGATCTTAAAGAAAAAGAGTCAGAATCAGAATCTGAATTTGATTCAGAAAAGGATAAAGGAAAGTGGATCATTGACATGGAACCTAGTGCTACTATCACAACTATAAACATCTAACTAGATGAGTCAAAGGATATTGAGGAAGGGGAACACCTATTTCATTCACATATGTGGGTGAAGGGAACCCCACTGCATTTCATTATTGATAGTAGGAGCCATAAGAAAATGATCTTGGCTAAGGCTATCCAGAGATTGGATTTGTTAACTATGCCACACCCCCAACTATACACCATCAATTAGTTGAGCTAGGGATTAGACCTTCACGTTAGTGTTGGCATGTTTTACAAGAAGAGTGTTCTTGTAATTGATGGCAAGAAAAACAATGATGATGGAAAACAGGAAAAGCATAATCTTAGGAGGAGAATCGAACAATATGCAGAGATCAAAGCTCAGAAGGAAAAGCGTATTACATAAATGTGATCATGATCAACATCTCCACATGAAAAACCAAAACGATTAAGAATTCGATCACCCAAATATCTATTAGTCATCAAATCAAGTTAAGTGATGGATAGGATAAACGGGGCACAAGGTTTGAGAATTTGATTTTCCGAATCTATGTCAGCCATTAGATCAAAATAAGTCGAAGGATAGGATAAGAAAAGATGGAGAGCCGTTGGATTTAATCCAAGGAAAAGCTGCATCATAGAAAGATCGAGCTATTGATCTAAGATCTTGATCAAACAAAATCATTTGTTTAGGGTCTAAAGTTATGAGGATGTTACGCTCCGGAGAAATCACTTCAATAATTTCTAGTTGAGATTTGAAATACTCGAAGCCCGAAGAGTCGGAGAGACGAAATAAATTCTCGACCGACGGATCATCCAAAGTAGATCTCAGTCGTCAGATCATCCGAAGAAGATCTCAAGTGTCAGATTGTCTGAAGTGAATCTGGGCCGTCTGATCTAGAGCATCAGTTTGAGTTTTGAAATTCCCAAAGCTCGGAGACCCAGAGAACCGAAATACATTCTCAACCGCTATATCATACGAAGTAGATCTCAGTTGTCAGATCATCCGAAGAAGATCTCAAGTATCAGATCATCCAAAGTGAATCTGGGCCATCTGATCTAGAGCATCAGTTTGAGTTTTGAAATTCCCGAAGACCAGAGACCCAAAAAGTCGAAATAAATTATCAACCATTGGATCATATGAAGTATATCTCAGTCGTCATATTGTCCGAAGAAGATCTCAAGTGTCAGTTCGTCTGAAGTAAATCTGGGGCATTTGATCTAGAAAAGACATGGCGTAATCCTGTGGACTTTGGGTAAAGACCCGAAGTAATCCTGAACTGTCTAATCCAAGAGGACACGTGGAAATAATTCGAATACTTCAAGGGGAAGTAAAGTTTGAGACTTGAGATTTCAGAAGTCCGAAGACCCGAAGGAGATCTCGACCATTGATTTAGAAAGGGGATGTAGAACCATTGATCAGGTTGAAATGTCAAATTATTGAAGTAGAGGCAGAGCCATCGATTGAGAAGGACAGGTGTCCACAGATCATTGACTCTGGAAGATTGGTGTATGGAGAAAATAAGGGTTTGAGATTTGAAAATCCCGGAGCCCAGATCACGAAGTAAAGCACAGTCGTTGATTTAGGAAGGCTAGATCTGATCTGCAGACTTGAGAGAATAGATATGAACCATCCATTCAAGAGCACCATCAATATTGTGAGATTGAATGTCCCATCGCATTGTAGGGATTGAAGGTGCACAAACTTTAAAACGTTAAAGGCGGGCTGCAATTGAAACCACAGTTTTGGAGAAAGGACACGTGGAGGCTCGGGTAAATTGCAGGGTGAAACACAGTTTGATCTCAAACCACCTTTGGCCATGCCCGCATTGGCATGGTCACATGATATCATCACCCAAGGTCACATAAACAGAAGATAGCGGAAGGAGATATCACTTCTAGGCTCCACATCGAAGGTTACACATTGAAAAAAAAAAGCCTCTGCATGTATAATCCAATGATGTTGATCAAACAGAATCTGATCGAAGGGTTGTTGTTTCCCTTCGTGGTTTCTTGATCAGTTATGATTCAGACACTAACTAAACCATTGTTCCTGAGCGGTTGAATCATTGTTCCTGAGCATTGGAATCATGATTCCTGATCATTTTTGAGATTCTCGACTTGAGCGTTGGATATGTAGAGTGTAACAGATGATGAGAGCATGAATAAAAGAAAAATGTTGTAACAGGGTGAGGTTGTTGTTTCTCTATAAAAAGTAGTCGAATTGTAAGAAATGAAGATAACAACATGAACTGAGCGAGAAAATGCAGATATGAAGAACATAAGCTGGAAAAAGTAGAAATGGTGAAAACATCATATTGTACGATAACTTAAGTGCAAGAAGATGCAAGTAGGAAGACACTAATGCAGGCAGAGCAGACCAGTGTAGCAGAACAATGATGAGACTGGTAAGCCATTGCTAAATACTGTATCATTGTAAGAAATTTCAGCAAGAAAAGATTTATATCTCAGGGTGGTAGGGTGGTGCTAGGGAGGAATGTTGTCCTTAGAGTTTCAAGTGAGTGCTTGAACATAGGGAGTTGTAGCTTCCATCTGGTTGCATCCAGAAAAAACAGGTTGGTGCAAGGGAGAACCATTGTTATCTGTTATGCAGGTTGGTGCTTGTGTGACTGAAAGTTGGTTCTTCCATCTAGTTTGTGCTGGAACACTTAGGGAGTTGGTGCTTCCTTCTAGTGGGTGCTAGAGAAACCAGAGAGTTGGTGCTCTCAACAATTTGTATCTTGTTAAAGAAGAGGTTGTAGCCTCATTTTGAGTTGGTGCTGAAAGAAAGATGATGTACAAAACTTAAAAGACTTCCTATCATTCGAAGAAGAAGATTTTTTCTCCTTTAATTATGAGTTTCCTTGTGAATATATATCTCTATGTATATCATATGTGTGATAGATGTTTTCTATTTCTATTGCTCATGTCTTGCATAATATTGATGATCACTTGGAGAAGGGTAATAATACTTTAATAGGCATAAAATTGTTTAATCACAGTAACAATTGATTCACCCACCTGTCAGTTGTCATAGTAATTCCAACAATTGGTATCAGAGACGGGTTCCTTTTATTTAAAGATAGATCAATAAGCTTAAACATGACAAGCCATGAAGGAAATTCAACCAATAATCCTCCTATGTTTCATGGAACAAAGTTTTCCTTTTGGAAGGTTAGAATGAGAACATATATCATGGCCTTAGGTGCTAATGTTTGGGATGTTATAGAGACTTGATATACAAAACCTGTTGTGTTTTCTTCCAAAGATGTTAAGTTAGAATTTATATTCAATGCAAAGGAAATGAACGCTATCTTCAGTGGGCTTGCTGAAGCTGAATTTGTAAAGGTCATGCAACTTGAATCTTCCAAAGAAATGTGGGATAAACTTATTAGTAGTTATGAAGGAGATGAGAAAGTAAAAGATGCCAAACTTTAGACACATAGATTGAAATTTGAACAACTAAAGATGAATGAGGATGGAACAATTAGTAAATATTTTTTAAGAGTTGAGATCTTGTGAATTCCATGAAGGGTCTTGGTGAGAATATTGAAGATGCATTTTTAGTTCAGAAGATTTTAAGATCTCTGCCTGATAGATTTAATCCAAACGTTTATGCAATAGAAGAACTGAATGATATTAAAAATCTTTCTATTGATCAACTCCTAGGAACTCTAATTTCTTATGAAATGAATATTATCAAAGATAAATCCACCACTAGAGAATCATCTTTTAAAGAAGACAAGAATAATGATTCATAATTAGATGATATTGAGGCAAAATTTGTGAGAAGGTTAAAGAAAGGATTAGGAAAATACCAAGGCAAGTTTCCCTTCAAATGTTTTAACTATGGAAATATAGGTCACTTTGAATCTAAGTGTCAACAAAAGAAGAAGGACCAGAACTATGAAGGTGAAGAGAAGTACAAATCCAAGAGATTTGGTAAAAATAAAAGTTTATGTGTAAACAATGATGACTCTTCAGAAGACACATATAGTGACTCTTCCTGTGAAGATAAGGTTAATGACTTTATGCTTATGGCCAAAGAATATTATGATAATAAAATCACAGGAAGTGATGTTAATGATGAAGAAGTTGTGGTTGATATGGAAAGTGAACTAATCAATGCTATAGAAGAGATTGACAGACT
Source organism: Picea engelmannii (assembly GCA_009831015.1). Lineage (NCBI taxonomy): Eukaryota > Viridiplantae > Streptophyta > Pinopsida > Pinales > Pinaceae > Picea > Picea engelmannii. Next base: position 895,275 of record ML777883.1, read on the forward strand.
CAGACTTAAGAAGAGAAAACAAAAACAATTGTTGATACAATTTGAAAAGAATGGTAAAAAACCTGATGAAGACTTTGGCCTACTAAAAGTGAAGTTAGAAGAGGAAAATAAAATAGAGGACACTCTAAAACAACAGTTATCAGAGAAGAAGGCAAGATGTGAAGCCTTGGAAGAAGAGGTAGTAAAAACCAGAAAATAAATGGAGAAGTTTAAAGCATTGTATCTCCAAAATATTCCAAGCATTAAAGCCTCAGCAAAACTAAACGACATTCTGAGCAAACATAGATCTCCTTTGTTGAAGACTGGTTTAGGCTATGTAAGTGGTTCAAGAAGCAAACAGACAGAAATAAAAGAGCTAGTAAAGACGATCAAGTTCCAAGTCAGCAGACAATAAGACCATGTGAGTACTCTGCCACCAACAGATAATAAAAACAAAAAGACCCCTGGTATATAGACAATGGATGTTCCAAGCACATGAATGGAGACAAGGATAAGTTTATGTCTATTAGTAAAAGAAAAACAGGAAATGTGACCTTTGGAAATGATGAACCAGGTAAAATCAAGGGTAAAGGTATGGTGAGTTTGAGTAATGGTAAAGGAAAATCCCAGGATGTTCTTCTTGTAGATGGGATGAAACATAATTTCCTTAGTGTAAGTCAAATGTGCGACAGAGGATGTGAACTGGTGTTCACTTCCAAAGATTGCAAGATAAAGTTTGTAAACTCAGGACAAGTGGTGGCTAAAGGCATAAGGACAAATAATAATGTATATGTGATGAGATAATATAGAGAAGAGTGTCATCTAAGAAAACATGATGAAAGATGGTTATGGCATAGGAGACTTGGACATCTAAAATTTGACCACTTAATCAAGCTCAAAAATCTTGAGGCAGTAAAAGATCTTCCAAGAATATCAAAGCCACAAGATTCTATGTGTAAACCCTGCCAAGTAGGAAAGCTAATCAGGAAACAATTTAAATCCAAGAGCTCTACTTCAAGAGAGAAACCACTCCAATTAGTTCATATGGATTTATGTGGACCATTAAGACAGGAAGGCACTGGGAAGGAAAAATACTTCATGCTGATCATTGATGATTACTCCAGACTCACTTGGGTTTCTTTTCTCAAAGAAAAAGATGAAGCATTTGAGAAATTTAAAATATTCAAAGCTTTAACTGAGAATGAAACAGGCAATAGGTTAAAGGAAGTAAGATCAGATATGGTAGGAGAATTTATGTCAAGTGATTTCAAGGAATTATATGATAAACATGGGATCAAGAGAGAATACACAATCCCAAGAACTCCACAACAAAATGGAGTAGTTGAGAGGCAAAACAGAACAGTTCAACAAATGGCCAGGTCAATGATGAATGAGAAGAACATTGGTCAAACCTACAGGGTAGAAGAAATACACACAACAATCCATATTCTTAACAAATCCCACCTTAGACCACACAGTGACAAGACACCTTATGAACTTTGGTATGGAAGACCTACTTCAATCAAACACTTCAAAGTCTTTGGGAGTAAGTGCTACATAAAGAATAATAATGAAAACCTTGGAAAGTATGATGACAGGGCTGATGAAGGAATATTCTTAGGATATTCTACCAATAGTAAAGGATATAGATGCTTTAATAAAATATTGTATAAATTAGTTGATTTCATTGATTTAAAGGTTGATGAAGGAGTCCCAGTAAGAGAGGTGAGAAATATTGAGTCTGCTACAAAGGACACAACTGAAGCTAAATATGAACATGTCCAAGAATAAAAAGAAGAAGACTCTGAGTCAGATGAATATACAAAGACTCATGCAGACTCAAATCAACAGACAACATCAAATCCTTCCTCCAAAATTACTCAAAAGAATCATCCTGCAAGTCAGATAATTGGTGAGAAAGACAAAGGTGTACAAACTAGGAGAAGGATAATCAAATACACCGAGAAATCACGTATAGCCTTCATATCCATGGTGGAACCCAAGAACTTTAATGAATCTAGTAAAGATTTAAATTGGTTAAAATCAATGAATGAGGAACTGGATCAGATTGAGAAGAAAAATACTTGGGAGCTTGTTCCTATACCTGCAGGTAATAATGTAATTGGCTCCAAATGGGTGTTTAAGAACAAAATGAATGAACAAGGAAAAATTATTAGGAATAAAGCCAAATTGGTCTGAAAGGGGTATGCAAAAGTTGAAGGACATGATTTTGACGAAACCTTTGCACTAGTGGCAAGATTGGAAGCCATAAGAACGTTTCTTGCCTATGCATGTCATAAGAACTTTAAAGTATATCATATGGATGTTAAGTCAACATTTATTAATGGAGATCTAGAAGAAGATGTATATGTGGAGAAACCTGAAGGATTTTTACTGACATATAATCCTGGCTATGTCTCTAAGTTGAAAAAGGCATTATATGGATTGAAACAAGCACCACGACCCTGGTATTATAGACTGGACAAATTTCTATAGGAAAAAGGGTTCAAGAAAGGTACTGTTGAAAATAATATATACATTAAGTCTGAAGGTGATGATTTATTAGTTGTTTTGGTTTATGTAGATGACATTATTTTTGGATGTGCCAATAACCCTTCAGTTCAGTGGTTTGCTAATTCTATGCAAACTGAGTTTGAGATGTCCTTGATAGGAGAACTGCCATATTTTCTTGGTTTACAAATAAATCAAAGTTATTGAGGGCTATCTATATCTCAAGAAAAGTATTTTAAAGAGATGTTAAAGATATTTCAGATGGAATATTCTACACCTGTGAGCACACCTATGGTGGTTTGTTGCAAGCTTAGTAAAGATGATATTTCACATGATGTTGATCAAGGAACATATCGGTCAATGATAGGAAGTCTTATGTACATCACAACATACCGTCCTGATATAATGAAAGATTTTGGAATGATAGGTTGTTATCAATCTACTCCTAAACAAATTCATTTAGCAAAGTGTACAATGACTTATGGTCTTTAGTATCCTAGAAATCAGAATTTTCAATTAATTGCATATTCAGATGCTGATTGGGAAAATTGTTTGGATGAGAGAAAGAGAACCAGTGGAGGTGCATTCTTGTTAGGTGATTCGCTAGTAGCATGGCTTAGTAATAAGAAAGGATATATTTCATTATCAACTACAAATGTAGAGTACATTGATGCTGCTACTTGTTGGACTCAGATCTTATGGATGATACAAACTCTTGCAGATTTGAAGGTAACTTATACTGATCCCATTCCACTTCACTGTGATAACACCTGTGCCATTAGTGTCTCCAAGAATGTTGTTCTCCATTCAAAGACTAAGCATATACCAATAAAGTATCATTTTCTCAAAGAGCAGGTTACAAACAGAGTTGTTCAACTGAATTATATTCCTTCCACAGAACAAATAACTGATATCTTCACTAAATCGCTTGCAAAATCTCAGTTTGAGTATCTACGCCAGAAGTTGGGCATGAACTTGTTATCAAGTTAAAACAATCTATCTGATCAATGGGAGAGTGCTCATTATATCTCTGTTTAGGGGAAGAATAGAGTCACTCTCAGTTTTATTTGACATAAATGTCAAAGGGGGAGAAAAGGTGTGGTCTAGATGCTACAGTTGGAAGTCTAAGAAGAATAGTGTAGCCTTTCATGGTTGCCATCAATGCCAAAGGGGGAGATTGTTGGCATTCTTTACAGGAAGAGTGTGCTTGTCATTGATGGAAAGAACAACAAAGACGATGGAAAACAGAAAAAACATAAGCTTAGGAGGAGAAGCGAACAATATGCACATATCAAAGATCAGAAGGAAAAACACAGTACATAAATGTGATCAGGATCAACATCTCCATAGGACAAACCAAAACGATTGAGAATTCGATCACCCAAATATCTGTCATCCATCAGATCAATTTAAGTGAAGGATAGGATAAATGAGGCACAAGGTTTGAGAATTCGATTATCCAAATCTCCATCAGCCGTCGGATTGAATTAAGTGGAAGGATAGGATAAGCAAAGATGGAGAGTTGTTGGATTTCATCCAAGGAAAAGCTACATCGCAAAAATATCGAGCCGTTGATCTAAGATATTGATCAAATGAACATCATTCGTTTCGGGTCTAAAGTTATGAGGAGGTTATGCTCCAGAGATATCACTTCAATAATTTCCAGTTGAGATTTTAAATACCCGAAGCCCGGAGAGTCAGAGAGCCAAAATACATTCTTAACCACTGGATCATCCGAAGTAGATCTTAGTCATTAGATCATCCGAAGAAGATATTAATCATCAGATCATCTGAAGTGACTCAAGGTCATCTGATCCAGAGCATCATTTTTATTTTTGAAATTCCTGAAGCTCAGAGACCCGGAGAGTTGAAATACATTCTCGACCACCAGATCATCCAAAGTAGATCTCAGTCATCAGATCATCCGAAGAATATCTCAAGCTTCAGATCGTCCTAAGTGATTCTGGGTCGTTTGATCCAGAGCGTTGGTTTGAGTTTTGAAATTCCCTAATGGAGACCCAGAAAGCCGAAATAAATTCTTGACCGTCAGATCATCCGAAGTAGATCTCAGTCATCAGATCATCCGAAGAAGATCTCAAGCGTCAGATCGTCCGAAGTAAATCTAGACCATATGATCCAGAACAGATGTGGCATAATCCTATGGACTCTAGGTAAAGACCTGAAGTAAGCCTCAACCGTCCGATCCAAGAGGACACATGGAAGTGATCCACATACTTCAAGGGGAAGTAAAGTTTGAGACTTGATATTTCAGAAGTCCGGAGACCTGAAGGAGATCTTGACCGTTGATCGAGAAAGGGGCCGCAGAGCTGTTGATCAGTTTGAAAGTTCAAATTGTCAAAGTAGAGGTAGAGCCATCAATTGAGAAGGACAAGTGTCCACAGATCATCGAATCTAGAAGATTGGCATATGAAGAAAATTAGGTTTTGAGATTTGAAACTCTCGGAGCCCGGATCACGAAGTAAATCATAGTCGTTGATTTAGGAACTCTAGATCTGATCTGAAGACTTGAGAGGATAGATATGAACTGTTCATTCAGGAGCACTGTCAAGATCATGATATTGACAATCCCATTGCATTGCGGGGATTGAAGGTGCACGAAATTTAAAAAGTTAAGGGTGGGTCGCAATTGAAACCACAGTTTTAGAGAAAGGAGACATGGAGGCTCGAGGTAAATTGTGGGGCGAAATGTAGTTTGATCTCAAACCACCTTTGGCCACGCCCACATTTGCATGGTCAGATGATATCATCGCCCAAGGTCACATCAACAGAAGATAGGGGAAGGAGATAGCGTTGCTAGGCTCCACATTGGAGGTTACACGTTGAAAACAAAAAGCCTTTGCATGTATAATCCAACGACATTGATCAAACATAATCTGATCGAAGGGTTGTTGTTTCACTTTTTGGTTTCTTGATCAGTTACGATTCAATTAAAATAATTGAATCATTTTTATTGAGCAGTTAAATCATTTTTCCTGAGTGTTTTTTAGATTCTCGACTTGAGAGTTGGAGATGCAGAGTGTAACGGATGATGAGAGCATGAATAAAAGAAAAATGTCGTAACAGGGTGAGGTTGTTGTTTCTCTATAAAAATTAGTTGAACTGTAAGCAATGAAGATAACATGATGAACTGAGGGAGAAAATGCAGAGATGAAGAACATAAGCTGGACAAAGCATAAATGGTGAAAACAACAGACTATACGAGAACTTAAGCACAAGAAGATGCAAGCAGGAAGGCAATGATGTAGGTAGAGCAGACTAGTGTAGGAGAACAATGATGAAACTGGTAATCCATTGATAAATACTGTATCACTGTAATAAATTTCAATAAGAAAAGATTTATATCTCAGGGTGGTTCTAGGGAGGACTACTGTCCTTAGAGTTTCAAGTGGGTTCTTGAACATAGGGAGTTGTAGCTTCCATCTAGTTACAACCAGAAAAATCAGGGTGGTAGGGTGGTGCAAGGGAGAACCATTGTTCTCTGTTATGCAGGTTGGTGCCTGTGTGATTGGAAGTTGGTTCTTCCATCCAGTTGGTGCTGGAACACTCAGGGAGTTGGTGCTTCCTTCTAGTGGGTGCTAGAGAAACCAGAGAGTTGGTTCTCTCAGCAAGTTGCAGCTTATTAAATAAGAGGTTGTAGCCTCATTTTGAGTTGGTGCTCAAAGAAATATGATGTATAGAACTTAAAAGACTGCCTATCATTCGAAGAAGAAGAGGTTTTATCCCTTTATGGGTTTCCTGGTGAATATTTGTCTTTGTGTATATCAGGTGTGTGATTGATGTTTTTTATTTATGCTACTCATGTATTGAATAATATTTGATGATCACTTGGAGAAGGTTAATAATACTTTAATACGCATAAAATTGTTTAAGCACAGTAACAACTGATTCACCCCCCCCCCCTCCTCTCAGTTGTCTTCGTAATTCCAACAGTTAGCCAACAGTTCCACATGTCATATGACATAAATCCCTTCAAAGATGAGGTATTATGTGATGTTTCCCCACTCGAAGTTTGTGATTTTATTTTAGGACAACCTTATATGTGGAAACATTGTGAAGTTTATGAGCCCCAACCTTATAGTGTCATTATCACATTGGGAGGTCATCCCTATAGGGTACCCTAGGTAGTTTCTACTACTGCATTGATCTTGACAGAAAAGTGTCGAAAATGAATTTTACAAACTATGAAGTTTTTCCTCATCATGGTCCGATCAAAAGGGGAATGAAAGGTCATTACGACCACCATAGATTCAACACATGGTCTCTCTACAAAACAAAAATAGGTGGACAATCTCGTAGAGAAATAAAAATACCTATTCACTTCACTTGTAGGGGTTCCTATGCACTATCAGGTCAAACATCCCATTGATTTGATACTTGGTATTACATTTCCCAATGGTCCAATATATAGATGCTCCCTTTTGGGGAATGATGAAATAAAGTGTCCAATTCATGAGCTCAATTACAAGGGCCACATTCGACCAAGATCCTGGCCTTAAGGGAGCCCAATTAAGTTGGTGAAACATAAGGATGGAATGTGGAAGCTCTGTATTAATTATAGAGCCCTGAATAAAATCATTGTTAAGAACCAATAACCGATCCCCCAGATTGATGATCTTCTTAATCAACTCAAGGGTCCCAATTTCTTCGACAAGATCAATATAAATTCGAACTATGAATAGGATCTGATAGAATCAATTGATATATGGAATACATCCTTCAAATCTAAGAAGGCCTCTTTGAGTGGTTGGTCATTCCTTTTGGATTGACTAATTCTCCAACAACATTCATGAGGATGATGGATGATATCTTGTGGAAATTCACAAACTATTTTGTATGGTATATTTGGATGACATCTTGATCATCTTCATCTGGACTAGGGAAAAACATTTTCAACACATTCAGCAGGTCCTGAGCACCTTGGGACAACACAAGCTATACACCAACCTGGAGAAGTGCTCATTCAGCATGCAAAGAATCCAATTTTTAGGATACACCATGGATGAACATGGGGTGCATGTGGAACCAACCAAGATCCAAGTCATTCACATTTTTCCAACTCCGACTACTTTGATAGAGATTCACAACTTCTTAGGCCTCACCAACTTCTACCACAAATTCATTTTTGGTTTCTCTCATATACCTTGGCCCTTGAGTCAAGTGACCAAAAGGGGAGCTAAAGCTAAGTTTGTCTAGTTTGAATCATAATAGAAGGCATTACAGGATCTAAAACACTACCTTTGTTCCACATTGGTCCTTACTATTATTACTCTATAATTTTCCTTGGTTGTAGAAGGAAAACCTCGAGGTAACCACAAACCAGTTTTAGGACCAAAAGTTAGCCCTTCCAATCCAAAGAGGTTTGTCTCTCATAAATCAAACAATCAATGACTGGTTATTGAATTAGGAACAATGGATAGATATTATGTAGGTGAAAAGGTTTTTAAATTATTGTGGTAGGGTTAGGAGAAACTCACCATTGTGCATGGAGTCATAAACTGAAACAAAAATCTAGGGGATCAATAACTAGTGGTTGAGAAAATTGGTGGTAGAGGAAAGATAGGTAGTATCTTCAAATAACTAATTTCGTTGCAGTATGGTGGCAGAATGAGGATTAACAATTCATTACATATGAACATCTAGCCATGGATGAATTCCAATGCAATTCAGAAGAAAGAGATGGAATTTCTTAATTGTTGTAACTCAAAGAATACATATATGAATTTTAAATCATTCATTTCAGTTAAACATTGAATAAAAACATGAATATGAAAAAACTAAGAAGGAAAAACATTCTCTTACGAGAAAACACACATATGAATCTACTGACACATGAATCTCTGTCAATGAAAAGTCTATACTTCTATATTGATCCTCATAAAAAACAGTTTAGAAAATACAAACACAAATAGTATTTTTCTTCAAGTCCTCGAACCATTTTTACATGAGAAATGATATATTATATAACTCCAAGGAGGTGGAACCTCTTTAGATAAGTCTAGTTACTAAATAATTACAAAAGATAAAATTTTCCCAACATAGACATAACTATATGATGACTCGTATCAAAAATCTTGGGAAGGTCGCAACAAAACCCTAAAAAATAGGATATGCTTTAAATTTATTTAGTAAACCCTATCTAATATGACTTGAAGGTGGTTGTAGCAGCTTGATTATGTGTCATAGCCGTATGATTTCTCTAGAATCCTTCTAGAATTCTTTGGAACCAATCTAAAGTGATTTAAGGAGATTTTCATGCTTTTTGTCAATAACATAAATTTTGGTAGCTAACAGGGTGAAAACAATGTGTTCTTAGCTATCGATTTTCTGGGAATAACATTATGGAAACTAAGCATGAAATATGAGTTAGTTGCAAAAACATGTAACTGCTTCTAATCTTGTCAAAAACTTTGATGATAAATCTTTAACCCTGCTCCATATATATAATAAGCACCTCATTGCACCCTGAGTGTTGCTTCTTCTAAGGCATTGAGACTGAGACAAGTTTTAGGTTTCGGTATTATAGAGGCGAGTTTAAACCTCAAAACCTTATTGATATTATGCATCTTACTGTTATATTCCCAAAGCCTCTTATTCTTGTGCTTCAAAGTCTCATATTTGATAGCTAACTCATCCAATGCAGTACCAACTTTGAGATATTTATGTCTTAGATATTTGTGCTATGATTTAAGATACCTTTCTTATATTTGAAACTCTGAAAGATTCTTTTAAAATTTATGTACCTTAGATTGTTTACTAACCTTCTTCTTTGGTGATATTTTAGGTATCCCCTGTTCTGGAACCTCTACTTCTGCAATAGGTTGCTCTGATTCTGAATCTGAATAGGGAAAGTTGAGAATGTTTGAGGCAATATTTTTTCTTCCACCTTCTATCTATTTTCCAAATTAAATATTCCTTTTAGTTTTCTTTGGCATTGATGACGAATCTTATGTTACTAGTTTCACAGGTGACAATTCTCTCCTCTTCCTCTTACTTTTCTTTGGAGTCTTTACCTGCTGTGAGGAAGTGCCCTCTTCCCGTGGTTGATATTCTTGCTCAAATTCACCCCCCAAAAATAGATAAATCTTGGTCTTATTTATTCTGCTTAGCTCCTCTAACACTATTAATTTAATAAGGCCATGATGGAACATGCTATTACTAGCTTTCAGGGGCTTATCCTAGACTTTGGAATCCATTTTGGTAAGACTTCTAAGTAAATAATAAGGCATGTTTAGTGGTTTCTTACAAGTGAAGTGAAGGAGTAGTCTGAAATGATAAATCATAGTTCTTGCATATGTTCCTTCACATGTGTTATAAACCTGAATAATATTCAACAATTCTTGCCATTTCCCTCCAAATAACTTATAGGAATTCCTTGCTTCCATTTCATGTTCTGATGCTCCCTTTTAAGCAATGATCTAAAATCAATTTATGTAGTTGATGTGCTCTTGAACCATTTTTCACCCTCACCAGGAATATCTGTAGTGGCCGCTATACTAGCCTCATTTATATGCATCATAATAGGCCCAAGATGAACTTTAATCCCATCAAAACCCTTAGAAAATGATTTTGTGACACCCTGATGGTACCCCTGGAGTTTTTTACAAAACTTGTAGCATCCAACACTCTTAAAAAACTCACAAACTTCAAGGTGCGCCTCAATATATGCAACTTCCTGCAATTCCTTTCTAAGGATAGCATCTCCTTTGGAAATCTTCCTATTTAAAAAAATTGAAGAACTGGTAGCTAATTATCAGACTTCCTATATCTGGACTGACAACACAAGGATACGAGAAATATGCAGACAAAATATTAACTTTGATAATCATGAAGACTTGAATAAGGAAATAAGCTCAATACTAAAGAATGAGAGATGAAGGCGCTTTGGGCGGCTAAGGCAAGATTTAAAATAAATTGAGGAAGTGAGACCCCGACTTTGATGTGACGTGGGTGATGATGGACATTAAATCAAATCAATTAAAACTTATTTGCACGATCTAGTGTCATAAAAAAAACATGATTTATTGACTAGGAATAGAGGAAAAACATCAAATCTAATGAAATCAGTGTTGGTTGACTTTCTTCCTCTTACCTCTTCTTGGGTTAACCTAGGTTCGGATTTCAACAAGTTTCCAACAAAACCCTCTAAAACTATCGACCCTCCTGGTAAAATAGAAGGCAACGTTGCACATAGGGTGCACAGTATAGGCTCACCCAAGATAGATTTTATGGGTGACTACAATACCCAGGTGTTTACAGTCTAGGAATGAGTGGGGATCGGTGGTTGCGTTCTTACTTCTTGATGCATTACCCTTGTTATTGATTTAAGAATTTCTAGGATTGATTCATCTTTAGCCTTATGCATGCATGTAGATACATCTAGTTTAATCATTCATTCATAAGATAATCATTAACATAAAGTAAACATTAATTAAACATCACACATAACCCAATTTTTACCGTGGACCTTTCCTTCTAATTCTTCCCCTTTGGATATCACCTACACAACTTTATTTTTGTTCTCCTCTACCCTCTGTGTTGTGATGTGTTCCTTCATAGACTCTTCACTCTTGGAATACTCTTGAGCCATGCTTGTCTTTTCCTCCTCTATTCCAACCAGTATTTTCAATGCTTTCTCTTGGAGCGGTTCTATCTGTGATTTCCTTACCTGCTTGTTACCTTGCACAGTCTTCAATTATGTCTGTAGGGATTTCATATCCTGCATGCATCTCAATCGTTTTATGATGCTCATGGTATTTTGTCACTGCTTCAGCTCCTGCATTTCAATGTTGATTTTCTCCTATTGTTGTTCTATTTGTTGGACCTTGTTATCTTCCTCCAACATCGTCCATAGTTGCACGGTCCTGTCAAAAAGTTTTGTTACCTTTTTGGATTCTTTCTCCGTCATTTCTACTTGCAGGGATGCCTATTTTTCCCTTTCAGCTATGAATTCGAGAGGGGTGGTTGGTGTTAACTTTTCTTTGAGTTCCTCAATATCCTTTTTATAGTCTTCGAGCATCTGTGCGATGATTTGAATATGTTCTTTAGCACTACTCATGGATTCCTGCATGTTGTCTGGAATTTTTGTGAAGACTTCCTTCAACATTGACTCCAATTTATCTATGCATTGCTTTTCCTCTTGTGTCTCCAGCTTGAACTGATCTACCACCAATTCTAGTGTATCCTTGCCATCTCTGGTTACCTAAAATTATGTCATCTCTACTCTGGCTCGTTATTGCACTTCCTGTGTGACACTGACTGTTGGCCCTCAACCAAGTTTTGAGGAAATATTGGTCAGGTTTGACCACTTTTTAAACTTCGACACAGTGATCGAGGAAGAAGAACCCAGGCAGAGATGAGATCGCGGATCTCACTTGTTTTTTGGGATTTGTGGACCCATCATGGGGTTCTTAGGGTTTTGTAACGTGTTATGGTATGTCGGCCCATGGGTTTACCCATGATTAGGCCTTTTTGTAAATGTAAAAGTATAAATAAGTAAGAATGTAATGTAGGGAGGGATTCAATAGCTTGCAAGGCTATGTGAATGTAGTTTTGGTTTGATTAGTGTAACAAACTATGTATGTAAGGCTCTGTGCTTGATATAGGAGTTGGCTATGTGCCTTGACCTGATTTTGGGAAGGTGGATCTAGTGCTTAGTGCACAGGTCACCTTTTGCTGCGCGAAGCTTGGCTATGTGGATTAGTGCACAGGAGCGGAAGAATGTAAGAGATTGAAGCCTAATAAAGAAGAAGTAGTAGTTCGTGGACGTAGCCCCACACTGGGGTGAACCACGTATATCATGTGTTGATGGTTTTCTTTGTTATATGATGTTTATGTTGTGAATATTCTTAGTGCATTGATTGTTATGTATGATAGATAGATCTATGAATTCTCAGTGCTTTATTTATGTTGAATTTTCTAGATCTAACCTATGATGATAAGTGCGATGTGTATTTTATCATCATTACTACACCGATATATTCTTAGGGTTTGTTCTACGATGTGAATGAAGTTGATAAGATAATGCAGGCTATCTTCTAAGTACTTTATGAAGTATTATAATCACAGATCTATGTCCCAGCTTGGTTATAGACACCTGAGTCTTGTAACCCCCCTGCCTCTACCTCGAGATAGACTTTGCCTGCTTTGTAGGTGTTTTTGAAAGGGTTGGTAGTTAGGGTTTTGTTGGTGTGTTGTTGAAGCGTTGAAACCTGGGTCTGTCCCTATACCAACAAATGGCTTTGTTTCCAGGACAACAGGAGGTTAACACTTGCGTTAAAACTCATTTTGGCCGACATCAGTAGGTTAATGCTTGCATGATGAAGATTCCTCATTTTGGCCGACATCAGGAGGTTAACGCTTGCGTTAAAATACTCTTGTCGTGCTATCATGGTGGGTACCTATATATCGACAGGCAAATTACTGTGGATATGACGATGATCCACCTGATCACAGGATTGAGCATGCAGGGACCCGACCTTCAGCAGTTCTACTCGAGGAAGGCCTTGGATTGATCCCTGGCACAACGCATAAAGGAGGCATACGATGAAGTTGAGAAAGGAAAGAGAGGCTACAAGGTCGCCTCTATCCAGGATGGCGCAATGCGCCTCTCTTGACAACTCGTATCTAGCAATCTCGTCCAAAAGAACCGTCCCACATAGGTCACTGGGTTCGTAGTAGACCTCATAGGGAAATGCGTGGAGGGAATGCAAATGAATGGGGAAATTTACCTCGTCAAAGATCTTGATAAATATTGTTGCAAAGCACAAGATCAAGTATACGAGTTCCACTTCAATTGGCTACTCGTGCTAATTGCATTTGTCGCTTGGCCAATGCTTGAGGGAGAAAATTTTCTATAAATTGAACCATCAGAGCCATTGGCAGGTACATATTCTACATTATGGTATACAAATGACATGTCGAAGCAATGGTAGTCAAACAAAGTGTTCCATGCCTACTATTAGCAACTGAATATTTCCATAGAGTCATTCACAAGCATGACATTGTGCACCTTGCACCAGTATAGACCGATCACTAAGTTTTGCGCATATCAACATTTCATATATATCACTGCACGCAAGGATGAGAGTGAGGAAGAATTGCAGTCCTATTACAACCTGGCTGACGAATACATGGAGCAGATCACAAAGGAATGACCAGAGGAGTTCCTTGTACTTGTTTCAGATGTAGAGCTCTCTGACACTGATATCATAGGAATCCCCTTGGTCACCTAGGTTGAGCATGTTGGACAGACCAGCGCAAAGAAGAAGAAGAAAAAGGAGGAATTACAAGACGTACAGACTGATGAGGAATACAATGCCTCTAAAGAAAATAGATATGGATCACCTGCAGGAGGAGGAGATGAAGTAAATGAAGAAGGAGGAGGGAATGAAGGAGAAAAGAAAGGAGAAGGAGAAGCTACCTCACCAAAAGATCCCCCTGCCAAATTAATAACTCCATAGAATAGGAAGGTTTCTCCGTAAAAACCTTAGGAAAGAAAGAAAACCCGCCCCAGTAAGCCCCATCTAGAGGCTACGCTCACCGAGGATGATATCAGTCTATTCCATGGAGTGATGGAGGATGCGTCCAAGGATATCTTGTAGAGATATGGAGTGAATAAGGACGAACTATATGGTAGGATAGAAAAGGAATTGAGCGAAGTATAGGAAGCTATTCGCTTGGTCCGCACAGTCCCTACTACGCCTTCCTCGTCAGAGACTGCAAAGTTGGGGGATGAGCCAACGCAACTTTGAAGAATTGTAGATGCAACAGAGGCTCAACTTCAACAAGTCTAAGAAGAGAAGGACAATTCTACGAAAGCCTTGACACAATAAAAATAAGATATCTTGGAGCAATTACAAGTTGCACGGTCCTGTGTAATCGCGTATGAAAACGAGAAAGATGAGTTATGGTTGATTATCGAGGAAGACAAAGAGAAGATACAGAGGGAAAAGGACCAACTGCTCATAGAGCAGACTGCGTTCAAAGAAGTGGTGAGAAGATCACTTCGTTCTGTGTCAGGCTTGGCACAGGAGGAACATGAGGCAGTCGAGGTTCAAGTCATGAAGTTCACTGAGACCATCCAAAAGCTTCAAGAAAGGGTAACAAAGTGGGAGATCCAAGCAGTACCAAGCACTCCGCATGAAGTGCGTGAATAGAGGGAGGAAGCTGCCAAGAGCAGAGTCAAAAGGATCAAAACCCTTGCCTCAGAATACAAACAACTGAGTGTCAGAAGTGCGCAGACCTCCGAATGCCTCACGAAAGATCCATAGCTTAGGAAGTTGGAAGAAAAGCTACAGAAGGCACAACAACAAGAACTGACAGTTCAAGCATAGATGAAGTCACTCACTACAGTCGAGAAAATGAAGAGATCACAAGAACATTGCGCAGTCCAACATCATATTACTGCCATCCAAGGAAGAGTAATGGAAGTCACAGAGAGGCTACAATCGGTGCAGGAGGAAGCCTGCGCGGTGTTTGAAGAGATTGAAGGACAAGGTTCACAACTAGACCAAGTGGTTGCGACAAGGGAACAATGTCTGGAAGGGCCTGTTACATAGTAGATAATCCAAGAGCTCACTAAGTAGGAGGCCCAGGAAAAGCAGCAAGTCAAGGCATCTTGAGCTAATCTCGAGGCCTTCGAAGCAATGCTGCCTAAATCTTAGTGACTCAGGATGAGTCATAGGTGAGTGTTGGCCCTCGACCAAGTTTTGAGGAAATCTTGGTCAGGTTTGACCACTTTTTGGACTTCAACGTAGTGATCGAAGAAGGAGCACCTAGGTAGAGCTAAGCTCGCAGATCTCACTTTTTTTGTGGGATTTGTGGACCCAACATGGGGTTCTTAGGTTTTTGTAACGGGTTATGGGATGTCAGCCCATGGGATTACCCATGATTAGGCCTCTTTGTAAATGTAAAAGTATAAATAAGTAAGAATGTAAAGTAGGGAGGGATTTTATAGCTTGCAAGGCTAAGTGCAAGTATTTTTGGGTTTCTTCATGAAACATAGTGTGTATGTAAGACTCTGTGCTTGATAGAGGAGTTGGCTCTGTGCCTTGACCTGATTTTGGGAAGGTGGATTTGGTGCTTAGTGCGTATGTCACTTGCTTGGTGTGAAGCTTGGCTCCATGGCTTAGTGCACAGGAGAAGAAGAATGTAAGAGATTGAAGCCTAATAAAGAACAAGAAGCAGTTGGTGGATGTAGCCCCACACTAGGGTGAACCACGTATATCATGTGTTGATGGTTTTCTTTGTGCTATGATGTTTATGTTGTGAATCTGCTTAGTGCATTGATTGTTATGTATGATAGATAGATATATGAATCCTCAGTTCTTTATTTATGTTGAATGTTCTATATATAAACTATGATGCTATGTGCGATGTGTATTTTGTCAGCGTTACTATGTCGATATATTCTTAGGGTTTGTTCTACGATGTGAATGAAGTTCATAAGCTAATGCATGTTATCTTCTAAGTACTTTGTGATGTATCATAATCACATATCTATGTCCCAACTTGGTTACAAACATATGAGTCCTGTAACCCCCCCTGCCTCTACCTCGGGTGAGACTTCACTTGCTTCGCAGGTGTTGTCGAAAGGGCCGGTAGTTAGGATTTTGTTGGTGCATTGTTGAAGTGTTTAACCCTGGGTCTGCCCCTGTGCCAACATTGAATTGTAGCTTGTACAATTCCTTTTTTGGTATTTTATCCAATACCAACTGTACCTTCTCTAGGTCTTTAAGTGGCATATGGGATATGGCTTCATCAATCTAGAACATATATGTTGTTATCCAGAAGATAAGACTTGATTGCGTTACGATTTGGATTGTGTATTCTTTGTTCTGCGTGGTCCTATCCCCTACTTCTATCGCTTGGGTGATCGATTATGTTCCCCTTTCTTGCATTTGGGCTGCTTGTATCTGTTCTAGGACCTGCTTAATGTTAGCCAACTCCTTCCTTATCCTCCCTCTTCGGTTCTCAATGACAATATTGAAATCATCCTCGGTGATTGTGTATTCCAGGATTTGTTTGTGGGTCTTGGCCTTCTTGCGCGACCCACCTGTATGTATGATTGACAGTTTGGGTGGCCCTTTCTCTTGTAGATTAGTTTCCTACGGGTTTTCCTATGTCGTTGCATCCCCCTTCCTTGTGTTTCCTACATTGGGGCATTATTCTTCTTTCCCATCTTCCCGTCCTTCTTTGGGGTGTTTCCCTTCTTCTCTTGTGTTGTCTTTTGACCGGTCTTCCCCTGTTGTGTTGGTTTCTTGGTCACGATGCTTCCTCTTGTAGATGTCTTGGATGAACCTGTTTCCACTTATTTTACCTTGGGCATGTCCTTGGTGATGATTTGGATATTCCAGTCCTCTTTCCAGTCTTTCATTTCCCATTCAACTTCCTCTGAATTGATGCAGAATCAAATTTGTATCCATTCTTTTTCTGGATACTTGCACACATGTATCCACATATTGTGCCTCATAGCCCTAAAGTTGGATATCTATTGATATTGTGCTACCACATCGAGAGCTATTCTCCAAGTGTTGGATATATTTTCTTGTAGATCATTGAAATACTGAGAAAAAATGTTGGCATTACCATTTCTCCACTTTGGATCCAAAGTTCTTCCGAACGATGTGTATCGTGTTGCATGAAATCATCCTACCCTATCACAAAAATATGAGTAGGTGGGATCCTTCTATCCAATTAGCGCTATCAGTATGATGAGACAAGAGTAGTGGAACTCAGTTCCTAGGTCTTACGCATCCTTGCAATCATCTAGGAATATATTTAGTAAATGTGGGGACAACTGAGCATGGTACCATTTGCACATTGCGCTGCCACTATGACAACCCCTATAGGGACTTACTCCTTGTGGAATTTGCGAAGGAGTTTGCATGCCATCAATTTTGTTTCCATCCTGGTGGCTATGTCACTGATCCATTTTATGATGATGTTGCACGAGCCCCTTTCTATCCCATAATTTTTCTTCATCTCCTCCATGAGGGCCTTTTCCTTGGTTTTATCATACATGTACTCTATGGGATTCTCACCATCTAATGGAAGTACTGTGATGAAAACAATTAGTTCAACATCGATGGAGACTGGTTCATCCAGCCAAAAACATCCTCCATTGAGGACCGCCAGTAACTTCTTGACACAATTGTTCACATCTTTCCGCCATCCAAAGTGAGGAATCTCCTTCAAATTCATAATCCTTGTGTTTTCCAAGCATGCCACCCATTGTTTTGGATGTAACACTGGATCTCCTAATGGCCCTGTGTCCAGGCTTTCCATATACACCTGTTGTGCAAATTTTGGGAACTTACTGGTGTCATACATGTCATAGTCTATGTACCGTAACCTTTTGACGCAACCTAGTAAACTTGGCATGTGATCAAAATTTGGACCAGGGGTCAAATTTTAGCTCAAAAATCAACATTCTCATAATTGCCTCAAATCGGACAATAGCGTATCCCTCGTCATCACGAACCCAACGCAACTCGTTTCGTCTCAAACGGACGTCGGGAGCGAGATATATCGCGATCTGTTCAGAAAGTCAAACAGGGAAAAAAAGGACGCTGACTGGGCAGTCCGTACAGGCTGACGTGGCATGACCGTACGCTGACTTGGCAGAGGTGATGTGGCTTGACCGTACATGTTGACATGGCATAGGTGATGTGGTAGTTTTTGATTGGTTGACAGTGAGCGAATCAGATTGCAGCACGTGGCAGATTTTGGGCAAATGGCATGGTGCCACGTGGCCCAATCATGGGCTGCCACGTGGCACCCCTTTATTGGCTAATGGTATTTTGGTTTATTATGTAAAATTTTATAGGTCCATGGGCGTCGAACCACGGACCTCTCCACCAGTTAAGCTTTAACAAAGCGCGCGCGACCACTATGCCATACATTGTTTCTTATTAAACATATGCTTTCAAATATATTTGAATTTAAGCTATGTAATAGTTGGCAGGGGGTCGGGCCGGGGCTTAGCCCCGACCCACAGTCGTATTATTGTATGCATATGACTCTACCCTCCATGGAATGGAGTGCGCGTGGAATTATGTTTTGAATGTAGCTGCGGTGGTATAGTATTTCACATATGACCATTATATGTTTTGGTTGGGCGCGGTTTAAAACATATAGCACGGTTCTATGCATTACCACATGACCATTAAACGGAGGTTTGATGCGCATACATTTTAAATGGAGTTAGCCCATGGTTTTGGGCTCCAAGGCATACGACCATGTCTCTATTGATTGTGCGCGGGATTTGTTTTGGATTTTAGTTTTGGGTTTCAAACGGTTGGCACGGTTTTAAAACCGTTAGCCCTTTTTGCCATAGAGCGCGGTCGTATGACCCCATATGCCCGAGTGCTAGGTGGTTAGGGGCTGGAGGCGCCCTAACCGTCCTACAGTTTGCACAGTTATTTGGTTGTGTGCCTGTGCTGGGTTTAAACACTCATTTTGGAGCGTGTTCTTGGTTCAAGCACACAGAGGTGCGTTTTGGCGAGCCAGTTTCAGCAAGGTTGAAGGAAGAGAATGGCAGGAGGCCTAACTTTCTCATTTTTTGGCCGATTGAGGTGCCGTAAAAACCAAGCTAGGGGTTTTTGGACATCCTGAATCCATTGGCACTATTATAGAGACCATTTGAAGACTTATTTTTCAGGTTTTTAGCCATTGAAGTTTCAGCAAGCTCCAGGGAGCTTGAAGCCCTCATTGATTGAGGACATGGTTTGGTGAGCCTATGTTTTTTTTCTGTGATTGAATAATCATTTTTGGCTAATTGTTATGCTATGAACAAATTGGGATAGGTTTTAGAATATTTTAAGGACTTTTATAGGTGTTTTTTCCAAAGAGAAGCTCAGGGAAGCTTATGGCCACATGTAGAAGAGGTCATGCCCGGATGAGCCATGATCCGTTTTCAGAGTTCTATTAGTCATTTTTGGGGTTTTTATGTGTTTTGATCTCAATGGTACAGTCTATTTTTCCATTGGAGTTGAGAAGCAGATTGTAAAAGAACTTTTGAATAATTAATCCCAGAGAGCCAAGTCCATTGATGGAGGCTCAAGGAGATGTAGCTCGGAGGGGGGTGAACTCCTTTATCAGCTTGTTCTTGTTGTGAGTTTGATGGTTTATTTGCTGCAAGTTGTGTTGCTGTGTATTTGTTTAA
>ML777883.1:920639-942615 GCA_009831015.1 Picea engelmannii
AGAAATGGTTGGATTTCTTGAGCAAGTAAAGCTTGCATTTTCTGTTGTAAATGCACTTTTCAGCGTTATGTGTGCATTTATGGGAAGCATGATAAGTTGCAGCAGTTTATCACAACTTGCATGATGCAAGTTGCATGTGAATGTAATTCATTTTGAAGGCATTTTTGTTGTTGCATAAATTCGCCAGGAGGATGTAAAAGTTGGATATGATGTTCACTTGTTACAGCCATTTATATTTTTCATTTCAACTCTTATGTACCCACATGTTTCGGGGTTATGTACTTATGTTTGTACTGAAAGGAGAGTTGAAGAGTCATGCACATGCATTTGTTTTTATGTATGTGTAAGCAGTGAACCTGGTGATGGTTCATCATGAGTGATTCATGATTGTAACATGATTGTGTATCATGTTTGTCGATTTCTCATTTTGGGAAGATTGAGATGTTTCAAATGAGTCTCAACTGGTGTCGATGATTGTCTGACGACTATGTGTGTCGATCATGTTTTTCGACTTGTGTTTAGTCGATGGTGTTTGTTGACTTGTACGTTGATTTTGAGTACACCAAGATGCAGGAAAACACCATGTTCTTTGATGAAGTACAGGATGCGACAGTTTTCTTGAAGAGCAAAAAGATTTTGTTGGCATCATTTTTCAGTCTTGTATAATTTGTTTTCAAGATTGATGGTTTTCTTGGCTTGTGACAAGATGTCGCAGGAAAGTTTTTGCAGCCATTGGAGAGATAATTGTGTTGACTTCAAAGAGTTTGAAAGAGGGACTTGATTCTCAGTGGGAAGGTTGGCAGTCTTCCAAGCACAGAGGGAACAGTGGGTCAGCAATAGCCAGACAACAGTGGTTGAGGGACATAGCCAGTTGCAGTGCAGGGCTTGTCAAAGTATCCAGGTGATTATCAAAAGACTTTTCAAGTAGAATCAATTGATAGAACTTAAAAGCAGACAGATGATGATAAGCTTTTGTGGGTCCAAAAGCCTTTCAGTGGGAAGGTGTGATCAAAATCTGGACCAGGGGTCAAATTTTAGCTCAAAAATCAATGTTCTCGGAATTGCCTCAAATCGGACGTGGGCATAGCCCTTGTTGTCATGAACCCAACGCAACTTGTTTCGTCTCAAATGGACGTTGGGAGCGAGAGATATCATGATCTGTTCGGAAAGTCAAACAGGGAAAAAAAGGATGCTGACCTGGCAGTCCGTACAGGCTGACGTGGCATGACCGTACGCTGACTTGGCAGAGGTGATGTGGCTTGACCGTACATGCTGATGTGGCAGTTTTTGATTGGTTGACAGTGAGCGAATCATATTGCGACACGTGGCAGATTTTGGGCAAATGGCATGGTGCCACGTGGCCCAATCATGGGCTGCCACGTGGCACCCCTTTATTGGCTAATGGTATTTTGGTTTATTATGTAAAATTTTATAGGTCCATGGGGGTCGAACCCCAGACCTCTCCACCAGTTAAGCTTTAAAAAAGCGCGCGCGACCACTATGCCATACATTGTTTCTTATTAAACATATGCTTTGAAATATATTTGAATTTAAGCTATGTAATAGTTGGCAGGGGGTCGGGCCGGGGCTTAGCCCCGTCCCGCGGTCGTATTATTGTATGCATATGACTCTACCCTCCATGGAACGGAGCACGCGTGGAATTATGTTTCGAATGTAACTGCGGTGGTATAGTATTTCACATATGACCATTATATGCTTTGGTTGGGCGCGGTTTAAAACATATAACACGGTTCTATGCATTACCACATGACCATTAAACGGAGGTTTGGCGTGCATACATTTTAAATGGAGTTAGCCCATGGTTTCAGGCTCCAAGGCATACGACCATGTCTCTATTGATTGTGCGCGGGATTTGTTTTGGATTTTAGTTTTGGGTTTCAAACGGTTGGCACGGTTTTAAAACCGTTAGCCCTTTTTTCCATAGAGCGCGGTCGTATGACCCCATATGCCCGAGTGCTAGGTGGTTAGGGGCTGGAGGCGCCCTAACCATCCTACAGTTTTCATAATTATTCGGTTGTGTGCCTGTGCTGGGTTTAAACACGGATTTTGGAGCGTGTTCTTGTTTCAAGCACACAGAGGTGCGTTTTGGCGAGCCAGTTTCAGCAAGGTTGAAGGAAGAGAATGGCAGGAGGCCTAACTTTCTCATTTTTTGGCCGATTGAGGTGCCGTAAAAACCCAGCTAGGGTTTTTTGGACGTCCTGAATCCATTGGCACTATTATAGAGACCATTTGAAGACTTATTTTGCAGATTTTTATCCATTGAAGTTTCAGCAAGCTCCAGGGAGCTTGAAGCCCTCATTGATTGAGGACATGGTTTGGTGAGCCTATGTTTTGTTTCTGTGATTGAATAATCATTTTTGGCTAATTGTTATGCTCTGAACACATTGGGACAGGTTTTAGAATCTTTTGAGGACTTTTATAGGTGTTTTTTCCAAAGAGAAGCTCAGGGAAGCTTATGGCCACATGTAGAAGAGGTCATGCCCAGATGAGCCATGATCCGTTTTCAGAGTTCTATTAGTCATTTTTGGGTTTTTATGTGTTTTGATATCAATGGTACAGTCTATTTTTCCATTGGAGTTGAGAAGAAGATTGTAAAAGAACTTTTGACTAATTAATCCCAGAGAGCCAAGTCCATTGATGGAGGCTCAAGGAGATGTAGCCCGGAGGGGGGTGAACTCATTTATCAGCTTGTTCTTGTTGTGAGTTTGATGGTTTATTTGCTGCAAGTTGTGTTGCTGTGTATTTGTTTAAAGTACATATTTAACCATCTAAAGGAACAATTCCTCACACATAAACATTTACAAGAAGTTGCATGAACTTAACACATAATTTTATCTTGCATATTTTAAACACATGAAGCAAGGTCCTGTAAAGTTTATTTTTAATGAAGTAGAGGGTGCTTTCATAGCATAACAAGTCAGCCTTCTATTTTCATATCATCATGGCCTCCACCCCATATGGAATGCATGATAAGATGATCGAGGCATCAAGCTACTTGTGTGAGGACTGCATGATGGGTTGTTTCCCATTTCTTTGTGTTAATGCATTGGATGTCCCAATATATGGTTTTATTTCTTCCCAGCTCGAATCAGGATACCCTATGATATCCTCAAGGTTCACTTCCTCGTGCTGCACGGACCCCACCATAGTTTGTGACCTTGGTCCGTCAGAGTTTGTCCTTTCACTATCAATGCCATTTTTTTGGGGGGCTACTTTTTCCCTGTGAAGTTGTTGTGAGTTTCTTATTGTTAATGGGTCCTAGTCCTGTGCACTGTCATGTGAATCGATGTCCATATTATACATCATCAGGGCTTACTCTTCTTCCTATACTAGTGTGGAATTGATTGGTTTGACGATTCCCTCTGTCTATGTAAATGCCTATTCTTCGTCTATGGTTTCCTGCAGTGACTTGTGGCTATTGTGTGTTTTTTGTTGTTGTTTGGATAGGTGTTCAGACCTTTGGAGGTTCCATTGTGGGAATTCTTCCTTCTCAGGTTTGAACTTTGGCTGTTGCGATCTCTGAACTCTCCTATTCGCCTCCTATCTTTGTGCTCCTTAGCTTCGCAGGTTTGTAAATTCACAATGCATCTCATTTGGCCAGTTTTTTAGTTATATATGGGTGTCATAAGTGAAAAGAATCTTATCGAAGATTCTTATTTGATTGTAATAACTTCGTTAAATCTTGTCAATCACGCTTCGTTAAGTTTCATAAATTCCCAATTCACGCCTTTTTACCCTGACGATTGTTTTTTTCTTTTCTGACAGTTGGCCCATTTTCTGGTGCACTGCAATTTTTCGATGCGGGGCATACGTTTCCATTGTGAGTTTTCCCATAGTGCATTTTTTTTATTCCTATCATCCATATGATGTGCGCGGTCACTTTTTCTTTTTTTCACATTGATCCCACTGTCTGTTGCGCATGATATTTCCTAGTATTTTTTATTTTCTTTCTTTGTCTTCTTTTTTCTCCCTTTTTCTTCTTTTTCTACTTTTGTCTTCCTTTTTCTTATTTTTATTTCCTAATATCTACTATAGTACACTATATACCTGACTTTCTTACTGCGTTGTAACTTTTAAGAATTAGGAGGTCGATTGTCCCTATACAATTTCAGTCGAATATCGTTGATCATTCCTTTCAGTTTTGTTCCTCCCAAGTCTCTTAGCTACACATATCCCCCATATGTGACAATATTTACTTCATATGGCCCTATCCAATGCATTCTAAACTTACCAGGGTGTTGGAATGCTTTTTTGTCATAGAGCAGAACTAGGTCTCCCTCCTTAAAAATCTTCTTTTTTATATGTCTTTCATTCCAAGATTTGTCTCTTTCTTTCTGTACTTCCTAGTGAAATCCTGCTAGAATCCTTTCCTCTTCCATTTCCATTATTTTATTTAATCTCTCCTATACTATGCCTCTTTCAGTCATGTTGGTAATTGCTGCTACGCATAGACTAGGTACCATAAATTCTAATGGTACCACTGCTTCCTGCCCATACACCAATCTGAATGGTTTCTATCTTTTCAACTCCTTACACAAGGTCCTGTATGCCCATAGTACTGCTGGTATTTTCAAGTCCCAATCATATCTATTAACATTGCATATCTTAGTAAAAGAATTTTCCAAAATCTTATTGAAATCTTCTACTGTTCCATTTTCCTGAGGATGATATGGTGTACTCTTCTAGTGATAGACATCAAAATCCTCGGTCATAGCTCTGATGGTATTATTAATAAAATGAGTGCCTTTGTCACTCATAAAAATCCTAGGACATCCAAATATAGTGATCACTTGCTCAAATAAGAAGTGTATTGTTGTCTATGCACTGCAAAAATTTGACTAGTGTTGCTTCTTCCCATCTTGTTAAGTATTCAGTCATAGTAGTGATATATATAGCTCCTGACATTTTTGTTGGTGGATTGATCGGTCCAACAAAGTGCATTTCCCGTTTTTCAAATACCTGTAGATTGACTTGTGGTCTTAGGGGAAAATCATCCGTTCTGTTGGGTTTTCCAACTCTCTGACAGACATCACATTTCTAACAGTATTCCTTGACATATTTATGGACTGTTGGCCACCATAATCCTGCATGTAATACCTTCTGCGCGGTAGATTTTCTTGCATAGTGTCTTCCAACTATACCTTCATGAGATTCTACTAAAATTATGTGCCTTTCATGTTCCAATACACATCTTCTCAATATGATATATGCACCCATCTTATATAAATGTCCTGTAATGAGTTGATAGTTTGAATCTCTGACTACAAGATTTTTCTTCTGCGCAGTGCTAAAGTCTGTTGGTGTAACCCCTATACTTAAGTATTCAATAATATCAGTGAATTATTCATCAACTACCTGTACTGAAAATAACTGTGCATCAGGGAAGTTGTCTTCCAAGTTAGTAGGTTCTTATCCATTAGTTACCCTAGATAATGATCAAGTCCCACATTCAGACTCCCTAGTTTGAATATCACTTCGAAATAAAATTATTGAAACAATAATATCCATTTATAGATCCTCCCCACCAACACTAACTTGTTGACTATATATTTGAGGGTAGAATGGTCTCTCAACTTTTTAAAGTGTTTAGCCAATAAATAGTGCCTGAATTTTTGAAGTACATATGCCATGGCTAGGCCTTCTCTTTTTGTATTCTCTGACTCTGACAATTTTATTCTTGCAAAGGCTATAGGATGGTCTAATTCCCCTACTCCTGGATGCGCCAGAATTGCTCCAAGTGCTATGGTTGATGCATATACATGCACTTGAAATGTCTTTTCCCAATCTGGGAATACTAGTATAGGTGTTGTTACCATATTTTCCTTTAAAGTGTTCAACCCTTGCTGACATTCCTCATTCCACTGAAATCTAGTGTCCTTCTTTAACAATTTTTCCATTGGTGCAGTAATTTGTGCATACCCCTTTATAAATTTCCTGTAATAGGATGTATGTCCCAATGTTTCTCTTAACTGGCCCACTGACTTTGGTGGTGTTAAATTTACAATGACTGCAATCTTAGCAGGGTCCACTAGTAAACCTTGTTTACACACTATATGTCCCAACAATATTCCAAAAGGTGTACCGAAAATGCATTTCTTAATGTTTAATGAGATCTGACATTGCATGCATCTTTCCAACATGAGTCTTAGCACTTCTACATGGTCCTTTAACATACTATATATATTCCAATCATCCAGACATACTTCTAGAAACTGATGTATGAATTCCTTAAAAGAAGCTATGACTACTATTGAAAAAATGGTTGGCGCATTCTTTAGCCCAAATGGCATGATTGTATATTGGTAGGATCCCCATTCTGTAGGAAAAGTAGTGTTATATCTATCCTCTGGAGCTATTTTGATCTAATGGTAACCTGATAATCCATTTGTAAATGAATATGCTTCCTGACCTCCCACATTCTCTAAGACCTCATATGTAAAAGGGGTAGGGAAAGGGTCATGTAATAAAGAATAATTGTGTTTCCTTATATATACACAAATCCTTATCCTCCCTTGTTTATTTTCTTGGACTACCATAGGACTGATCCATTCAGATTCCTCTACTGGTTCTATGATACCAACTTCCAACATTCTATCAATTTCTGCTTTCACTTTCTGCTTATACACTAGATTTAGTCTGTAGGGTATTTTCCTGATAGGTCTAGCCTCAGGTTTGAGGGGTATTTTCATCTCACCTAGCTTCCCTGCTATGCCTTTCATCTCTGTAAAGGTCGTTGGGAACAGGTCACTGTATCCACGCAGTAACTTTGTTATTCTTTCTACTATTTTCTCATCACAATAGTCTCCAATACTTGCCATTTTAGGATTGTCATTCACCCCAATGTTGAATTTCTTAACTTTGATTGGTGCAAAAAATACATACGACTCTAGATATGGGCCTTCAAACTCTCTTTCTCCTTCAATTTCTGTAATCTGAATGTAGTGCGGGTCATCTTCATCGGGTGCTTATTCTTTGATATGTTAGCACGAGAGTAAGTCTTTGACTTTCTGTCTGTTCTGTTGTTTATATTTTGTCATGATTTCAACCTCTAGGTCATCAATAAATATCACTCCCCATATAAGATTCAATGATGAATCAATGTTGGGGTTTTCATTTTCAAATGAGAAATTTACTACAAAGTTATGTTGTAATGTTGTCCATTATGTAGTGCCTCTGTGCATCTCCTCGTCTATTTACCAGTTCCCTGAAATCCCTTCCAATGTATGGATAAAGTGATGAGGTCATTCCTATGGTGGTGTCATGCTCCAATGTCTTCTGAACTTCTCCAAGTGTTCAGTTGGTGTGCCTTTCCCATCATACTTCTGGACTATATTTCTCCCTGGTTTTGCACCAAATCTAATGCGCAGTAGTCATTTACATTAATACTAGTCCTGAATTGTTTCTTTGTGCACACCCCACCATATTGTAGGTGTTTCCTTAAGTTCAATATCTAGGGCTAAGAGCCTATGATTTTCTATCACTTTCTCTTCATGTTTTGTCAAAAATTCCTCTCAGTCATTTAACCCATGAAAATTGGAAGGTTCTCTTATCTATGTACCAACCCATCTTATTGCATGATCTATTCTTGCGCACCTCCTTTTGGAAACTTTATATAATCATTGTTTCCAATTCTCAAAACCCATGTTCGAGTCAGAAGAACATGATGTAATGATTCTCCATCTTAGTACCCCATCTGCAGTTGGGTTAACATAATATTCTTCTCGCGCGATGGTTATGTATAACTGGTTTATTTCTTCCAGATCCAAACAAATGGGATATACAAACCTTTCTCCTTTTGAAGGATCCAATGGTTCAATGAATCTATATTCACCTGATTAAAAAGTCATTTTTCTTGTCTTCAGGTTGATTATAGATTGGTTATAAAATTACCAATCCAATCCAAACAATGCGGGGTAAGGTTTTTTTCCATATACTATCTCGATTACTTCAAAATATTCCATAGTGCACACTCCATCCAAATCTACTATCACACCTTTAAGCCTTCCAATTGGTAACAATCTGTGTTGATTTGATAATTTCAACGGGATAGGTGAATAACCTAGTGTGGGTTTTCCCATACACTACCATGTATTCTTAGGTAAGACATTTACTTCAGAGCCTAAGTCTAGTATAATATCTTGCATGTTGAAGTCCCCAATAGTAACATTTAGTCTGAATTCCCTACTTGTCCTTCTTATTGTATGGAGATGATTGATTGGAAATTATTCTATGTCATGGTCTATTGTGTGACAATACATACATGTTGCTGGTGGAAATGGAGAATCCCTTGCATAATGTCATGGTCGTTGGAAGTTATGGCACACTACTGGTCCTCTGCCTCATCAAAATCCTCCTCTTCCTTGTCCTCCGCCTTTGTATCCACCTTGATCTCCTCATGGTGTGTTGTATTGAGGTACCTGGTTATACTGTGGTTGTCCATTATTGTATTGCGGTTGCGCATTGTTGTATTCCTACTCCGCATTATTGTATGGTGGTGGTACCTGGTTGAAATGGGGTGAATCTTGTCCTGGCATCATTTCTTTTTGCACCCTATAAGTATCTGAATTTATTTCTCTCATCAACTCCATCATTCTACAATCCTTATTATCATGATCCATTAACTTGCAAAAATTGCAATATGAACTTTTGGGTACTATCTTATACTTCTGCATCATTGGAAAATGATATGGATCATTCCCATGTGTTTTACAAATCTCGCACCATGGTCCTCATGTTGGAAATGGGTTTGGTACTCCTGTTTCCATATACTGCGCAAAATTTGGACATTCGTTCTTATGGTTTCCTTATGTCCTACATAGGGTACACCAAACAACTTCTCTTTTCTATTTTCCCTTATTCTGGTTAAGTTGAAATGTTAGATTCTTTAGATCCTCCTTCAACTCTATTGCTGGATCTGTCTTCTGATACTGGTTTTCTTCCATTTGTAAGGCTTCCTACAGAGCCTCTTCCTCAGTTTGGAACTTCTGCTATCTTAACGAGTATTTCAAGTGTGGTAACAATGAGTTCTCAAATAAGTGCCTATATTTCATGTCAGTAATTTCATACTTCAACTTACCTTTTAGACGTTTAAACCTATGATCAATATCCCAAATAGACTCACCTATTTTTTTCCTAATTTCAATCATTTCATTCATATACTGGTCCTCTGTGCTGGGCTTATGAAATTCATTTATTAGTAGTTTTTTCCTATCTGCAATAGTCTTTGTTATTCCTGGTGGACTGTTTACATCTAGGCTTATGTACCAGTCCAATGCATGGTCTCTTAGTGTGATAGCTAACTGTGTGAGATTTGTATCCTCATCTATGGTCTTCTTTTCTTCCCATATCTTCTCACATATGAATAAGTGTTTTTCAGGATCCTCTGATGCCTCTCCCTAAAATTATGGTAATCTGATTGTGGGATCATGTCCTGCCATTTTGAACTATGTTTAACTACTTCCACTGCACGGTGTATATAATTGATTGTTACTTCCGGAACTAGATCCCCCAGTGGATGCTCCTTGATTGGAAGCGTGTCCTGTTGTTTTTCTTCCACTAAAATTTGGTTGTCTAAACGCTGGTGTTATTTATAGTGTATTAGTCGCACATGGGGTTGTAGGTTCCACACAGATGGTGATCTAGATTGGAGTTATTCCTTCTATCCCTGACATTGGGCATTTTGTTTTCATTTCATATGTTGCATGCAGGATTTCCTCAATCTGCTCCACATATTAGATATATTCTACCTATTCTTCATCGCTTTCCAAGCCCTCTCTGTTGGCTATGAATCTCTTCTTGTTATTCATTTTATATTTTCAGGGTACTCCACTACACGTATTTCCAAAATTTTCCATTATCTCTTTTATTTGGTATTCCTCCATCATGATTAGGTCCATGGACTTCTTATTCGTTCCCTTATCCATCTCTTCCTCCATATCTCAACCTCCTATTAATGCTTCCCCCATCCCCCACACACGTAGGGAAGTTTAGTTGTTTGATTCCATGGTAATCACACTGTTTTCATACAATAAAATATTGATTGAAGTATAAAACGATCTGATGTACATCCTACCTCTGGGTCCTTTTAGAAAATCCTTCTCTGCTATGATGTAATACTGTGCGGTATCTATTGCAAATTCGATGATAATCCCTGCAACAATACTATCTAACCAGAAATCTACCGCATGTAAATTTGTTATTAACTTGATGTAACTGCACGA
This sequence comes from Picea engelmannii, assembly GCA_009831015.1. NCBI lineage: Eukaryota > Viridiplantae > Streptophyta > Pinopsida > Pinales > Pinaceae > Picea > Picea engelmannii. The sequence continues at coordinate 930,881 of ML777883.1, forward strand.
TCTCCATAGGATTCCACTCCAAATTTCTTATTCAATTTGTAAGGTGGTTGTATTTTAACATCAATAACCACTCCTACAACAAATGCAGCAAATCATAGAAAAATACTTCATGCAAGTCACTAAACACATATTTGTCGAGATATTTGCACAGTGTTAACTTAGGGTTTCTATTGTCCTTCTTTGTTAACTCAAGTTCCTTTGTTTAGAACCATCTCTCGATCTCTGTCTTTGTTGGATTCCATGGCTTGAGCATTCCCTTCTATACTTTCATCCTCCGCATGTTTCTTGCATGGATCCCGTCCACTCAATCCCATGCAATTCCAGCTAGAAACAAAACCATTTTTTGGTTGAATTTCTTCCTCTTACCTCTTCTTGGGTTGACCCAGGTTCGAATCTCAATAGGTTTCCAACAAAACCATCTAAAACTATCATTCCTCCTGGTAAACTAGAAGGCAACATTGTGCACAGGGTGCATAGTGCAGTCTCACTCGAGATAGATTTTATGGGTGAATATCTTCATTGATGAATTGTTAGATGAACTACATGGAGAAATCTATTTCACAAAATTGGATCTCCGTTCAGGGTATCATCATATCAGAATGAAGGATGAAGATATCCCAAAAACAACATTTCAAACCCATGAATGCCAGTATGAATTTTTGGTCATGCCTTTTGGCCTTACAAATGCACCTTCCACATTCCAAGGCTTGATGAATTCCATTTTCAATCCCTTCCTTCGAAAATTTGTGTTAGTATTTGTAACACCCTATTTCCCCCAGTCTGTAAAAATAACTATATTGGCCAAGAACTATGGAAAACTCCAAGATGTGAATGTGTGATTTGACAGACCCTGTATAAAGGGTCGATGAATGTAAATGATGTGTGAATATACGTTGCATGACTGCTGGGAGGGGGGGATGTGATGAAAAAGAGACCACGATGGCTGATGAAAGGTGGTGGAAGGCACTTGGAATGGTGGCGTTAACTTCCGCCAAACCAATATCGTATTGGTCTTTACTGGCTCAAAGACCAAAGCTATTCTCTGGCCCTGGAATGAATTACTCACCAGGATGGTAGGTGGGGAGGCTCCTCATGAGTTAATGAGGTGATGAGGGTGAACCACCCATTCGTATAAGCCCTCAGACCTGACCATTGTAGGGGATTTTGTGCCACACACAACCTTGTAGGACAAAGAAAGAAAGGAAGTGTGGGGAGAGGGCTTGCAATAGGAATCACAGAAGGAGAACCAGAGGAACTCCGAAAAATACAGCCAATCTTGAGTAGAGGAGAAGGAGAGTAACCTTCGTCCTTGACTTTTGATGAGCGGGAAGTAGGAGACTGAGTCTCAAAGCCTCGTGGTCTAGCTCAGGGGTGGCTAGTGGTAAATCCATTGGGAGTCACTGAGCCTACGGTTGGGTGGAAACGAGCACCCCTCTCAGTGGTCGTGCCATATTTGGTGTTCTTTCTGATAAGTGTTTACATATCGTATCTTGAATTGAATAAAATGGATGCATGCTCATGTTTGTACACTTATAAATGATTGATTTCTATATAGAAGTGTTTGTCTGGTGTTTTGATTAGCAACAATGAATGTGTGTTTATACTTATATAACTATAATCGATTTACATATAGAACGAATAAGTTCAGATTTCGAGCTCGTTCCTTGGAGATTTTTCCCATGTACTTGACCCATGCCATGCCCTGGGTTGTCTCCCTGAAGGAACCTCTTTCTGGGAAGCTCCATCATATTCCAGAGCCCGAGTGAGTTCCTTGAAAGGACTATCGTTTTTAAATAAATACTTAAGCTTACCTCACCCCTGTCACATAGTTCATAGCTCGATAATTTAAGAATGCCTTTCAGTTAGGTCACCAAGCTTGGTGATAATTACCCAAGAATTCGTTGAAGTATTTTATGGCCTAAGTTTGGTGTTTCGGCATTTCGGCACCCAGGATACCCAAGGGCAAGTTTCCTTGTCTTCGCATGTCACGAAATCCTGACTTGCGAAACCCCGAAATGGTATAGCCTGGTTAGAGTTTGGTGTTTCAGCATTTCGACACCCAGGATACCCAAGGGAAAATTTCCTTGTTTTCGCATGTCGCGAAATCCCAACTTGCGAAACCCCAAAATGGTATAGCCTGGTTAGAGTTTGGTGTTTCGGCGTTTCGACACTCGAGATAGCCAAGGGAAAGTTTCCTTGTCTTCTCATGTTGCGAAATCCCGACTTGCGAAACCCTAAAATGGTATAGCCTGGTTAGAGTTTGGTGTTTTGGCATTTCGACACTCGGGATACCCAAGGACAAGTTCCCTTGTCTTCACATGTCGCAAAATCTTGACTTGCGAAACCCCGAAATGGTATAGCCTGGTTAGAGTTTGGTGTTAGGTGTTTCAGCACCCGGGATACCCAAGGGCAAGTTTCCTTGTCTTCGCATGTCGTGAAATCCTAACTTGTAAAACCCCAAAATGGTATAGCCTGGTTAGAGTTTGGTGTTTCGGCGTTTCGACACCCGGGATACCCAAAGGCAAGTTTCCTTGTCTTCGTATGTCGCAAAATCCTGACTTGCGAAACCCCTAAATGATATAACGTGGTTAGAGTTTGGTGTTTTGGAATTTTGGCACGTGGGATACCCAAGGGAAGGTTTCCTTGTCTTCGCATGTCACAAAATCTTGACTTGTGAAACCCCGAAATGATCTTAGTGTATATATATGAACTTCGGAGTTTGGACTCCTAGGAAACCCAGATGTGAGACCTCTTGTCATCGCACATCGCAAAACCCCGAAGTGAGTTTAGAGGATATATGAACTTCGGAGTTTCATCTTCCAGGAAACCCAGATGCGAGACCTCTTGTCATCACACATCGCAAAATATCGACTAGTGAAACCCTGAAGTGAGTTTAGTGATTAGTGGATATATGGTTCGGAGTTTTGGCTCCCGGGTATCTTAGATACGAGGCCCCTCATCCTCTCATATCGCCAAATCCTGACTTACAAAACCCTGAAAGGAACTTAGTAGATATATGGGTTTCGATGTTGTGGCACCCGAAAATCCGAAGGGTATGAACCCCCATCTTCATACATCGTGAAATCCCAGTACATGAATTTCCGATGAGTGAAATCCCGAAGCGGCTTGGTGTGAATAGGATTTCAGGTTTCGGGGTTTGAGGAGTCGAATAATTCAACTCCCTCGCATCTCAGACTCCCGGTCTCCGAAGTCCCGAAATGAAAAAGGCGCCTCTTGACTTAGTGCAGGGTCACAACCGATGGACACATGGAAGTGAATCCCACACTTGGTGCGTGAATTGTACACGACGGATTTTCAACGAAAGAACCAGTGAATTGGTTTGGTGAAGGTCCCGATTGGAAGACCTAGCCTACGCTAGAACCTTGTAGGAATTCAGAAACTCTGCCCCTCGATAATGAAGGAGAAAGAAAAAGGCGAAAAATATTAGTCCCCATAGTGGGTGTGTTACAAATTGGTATCAGAGCATGGTTGCAACACTTGGTCTGCTTGGGCTCATGAATGGGTTGCACAGAAACTCCATTTGGAGTACTGTTTAAAGGAATAACTCTTTATCTTGACCCCCTCAATTAAAAGTCAAAGTTAAGAATGAAAACTCCTATTGTGTGTGTGCATGTGAAAAATATGAATTATGTACTGGTCATAAATGAATATAAATATTGACTAACAACTAGCATTTTTATTTTGCACACAAGCGGAAGATCAACCATGGGAAATTACAGACGTATAGAATGGTGACTCACCATGAAGTGGGGGAGGGCTCCGACAATAGAGACGAAGATTCTAATGAAAGGAGGGCGATAGGGACCCCTCCAGATCTAGCTGATACTATGAGGAGCCTCATGGTCAAATTGCAGAGCTGCAAGGATGACAACGAGAGGATGATAAAAGAGCAAGAGAAGCAAACATAAATTAATGCAGTTTTACTGTAGAGCTTATCCGACATACAAAGACAATCACAACATGAACCTAAGATACAAAAACATGGTCATGTCAGTGGCCACACTGAGAGGAGCACCTCGAGAAAGGTACACCCTAGAGATAAGGGACAAGCGTCGAATGATTCCTCCAGAAAGGAAGCTGGTGACTCGGAGGGATCTTCTAGCAACAGAAATATCTCTCATTCCCGAACAAAATGAAGTGAAAACTTTCCAAGAATCATAATCTCAAAGAGTTCAAGAAGGCCAAACCACCCTCCTTCGACAGCGAAATAAAGAAAGGAGAGGAAGCAGAGGCCTAACTGCTTGGAATAAAGAAGTATTTCAGAGTCCATGACTTCTCAGAAAACTTGAAGGCCCGAGTAGCCACCTTCAACTTGAATGGAAAGGCTTCCATTTGGTGGGAAGAACTTAATAATGTAAAATGGATTCACGAAGAAGACCTGTCTTGGGAATGGTTTGAGAAATACTTCAGGAAGAAATATCTGTCAGAAAAATACTTCAACGAAAAGGCTAAAGAATTCTATGAATTCAAGCTGGGGAAACTCACCATAGAGGAATATGTCAGCAGATTCCTCGAGTTGCTGAGGTATGTACCCTACAAAAAAAGCAAAAAAGGAAAAGGTGAAATGATTCATCAGTGGACTACCTAAGGACTATCATAACATCATTGAATTTGATGAACCAAAGACCCTAGAAGATACTATCCGAAAGGCAAGATATTGTTATGAATAGCTTGGGCATTGGATAGGACCTCGTGAAGGCTGGAAGAAGAAGAATAGTTCGGGATTCCAGAAAAAGGGGTTTAAATCCCCAATATTTAAGGACTATAAAAAGAACTCAAGGATGAGCTTCCCAGCTCAAAGTGTATACCAGTAGAACTTTCCCTCCTTGAGTGGAAATAAAATTTCTGTATCTGCCCTAGTAAAGACTGATAACCCAAAGAGAGAACCTTTGAAGTGTTGGGGTTGTGGAGAAGAACATCTACTAAGGGACTACCTGCACCGACAACAGAACAACCAGAGAATTTACAACGTTCAAGAAGCTACCACCGTCAATAATGTGGCCATGAGTGTGCTACAAATTTATGCAACCTTGGATAATAACCAAGCTGACCACCAAGCTTCAGTGGTGGAAATCGAAGGTATGATCACCAACCATCTAATGCCTATTCTGATTGACCCTGGTTCAAATTTGAGTTATATAGCCTTTAAGTCTATGGATAAATTTTAACTACAACCACATAAAAACACCAAGCCATGGTTGGTACAGTTAGCCACTAGCACCAAAAGAAGGGTAGCGGAGGTCATATCAGCCTGCCAATTCATTATGGGCAAATTCCCCACCCAAGAAACCCTTAACATATTACCCCTAGGATCATATGATCTGTTGATTGGTATGGACTGGCTAGCCACCCATAAATACAAACTGGACTGTTACCATAAAACCTTGGAATGTGTATGTGAAGAAGGAAGAAAAATAACCTTTCAAGGGATCCAAAAACCTGTCTCGGTGAGACAAATATTAGCTCTTCAAATGAGAAAGTATTGTAGAAAAGGATGTCCACTATATGCAATACAAATGTTGAAAACAATTGAAGGTGACAAACCAAGCCTCGAAGACCACCCCACACTGAGAGAATACAGAGATGTATTTCCAGAAGAGGTACTGGGTTTACCTCTGAGAAGGGACATCAACTTCTCAATAGAACTTGCACCAGGAGCGGTGCCAGTGTCTAGGACACCCTATAGGATGAGCACACCTGAGTTAGTTGAACTTAAATTACAACTAAAAGAAATGATGGACAAAGGCTATATCCAGCCCAACGTGTCTCCATGGGGGGCACTAGTCCTGTTTGTGAAAAAGAAAGACGGTACCCTCCGACTGTGTATAGATTATAGACAACTCAATAAGGTAACCATAAAGAACAAGTACCCCTTACCTAAGATCGATGACTTGTTCGATCAATTGGGAGGTACCTCTATCTTCTCGAAGATTGACTTGCGATCTGGATACCACCAAGTCCAAATCAAGGGTGAAGACATCCACAAAACTGCCTTCAGGACGAGATATGGTCACTACGAGTTTGTGGTAGTACCATTCGGATTGACCAATGCCCCTGCCACTTTTATGTGCTTGATGAACAATGTGCTCAACAAATTCCTAGAAAAATTTGTGTTTGTTTTTATTGATGACATATTAATTTACTCCAAGAATAGAGAGGAACATGAAGAACACCTTAGGATTGTGCTTCAAGTGCTAAAAGAACATCAACTCTTTGCCAAATTTAGCAAGTTGTTGGCAGCCAATTTACTTTTTTCCATTGTCTTATAAGATGCCTACACCAATGTTTTGCAAACATCAATTTTTCGTCGCAATGTTTAAATAAACGACATTTTTATTTTTGCAACATTTGCACATTTACCTTCGTTTTTGTTTTCACGACTGTAAGCGTGAAAACTTGGTCTTTCGAAATCGAATTAAAATCATTATTTGAACTGTCGTTATCCTTCTTGTCGATATGCCTATTGAGCTTATATTTTACTTCTTATTATACAGTTGGCAGACCTTTTGATTTGCACTCATTGGGTATTCTTTGACTGATTATGTATGTTCGTTTCATTAAATTGCGATGCATTGGCAGTTGGATTTACATGTTATTTGATCAAATTACTTTGCATTGGTTTCATAAGATATATAGGTGTTATGGTTAAACCCTTGATATATTTTATTTGATATGACACCTAGTTCAAAACGCATTGGTACCTCGCTTAAAATCTTGATATGAATTGATACATCGCATGTCACATAGTCAAAACATTGGTATTGGTTTCGTTTTGTAAGTTTGGTTTTAAAACTATGGCATAACATTTCATTGCGCGCATTGGTTTATACACTTACCATTGGTTTCATTGGTCAGGAAAATGACATGATTGTTAAACCATACAATAGTGGGTTGAACAACTATAAGCACCGACGGTTGTACCATTGGCAATAACTATTATGCATGGCCAGCAAATAGCTCCACCACCTTCGCACGATGTCATTTATGCCTATCCCTTATCCCTATTTTACCTCTGTTAGCTCGGGTAACCCTTCGTGCACTCTGATCCTATGTGTGCTATGATCCAAACCCTGGCTCATTCACCGTGTGCATGGTTCCATGGCACCGGTGGTGCGAATCGAGCCGAATGGTAGCCAAGCCTTGCTACTATTCGACAACGCCCGGAAAGACTTAGAGGATAACGGTTGGCTCACCTTTGTACAATGATTCGAGGGTTTTAATTTATTTGTGGCACAACAGTTTGCCTTGACTTTTGATGGCTGTAGAGCCAAGGTGGGTGACATTCAGTTGGAAATCAATGAGGAGTTTAATAGTTCTGCTACAGGGTTACCATCCTCGGGCCAGCGTTGGTTTAAAAATTCAAAAGTGGAAGAGGTTCCATGGCCACTTCTGTTCATCTCACGAAAGGTCACATCCTGTGACAGAGGTATGCCCATATCCGCGCTTAAACCATGATGGCATGATATTTTGATGGTGGTCAAACAATTCATGACCTGTGAGGGTTGATATGGAATCGTTTTTCTCTACCACCTGCGTTTGTTAATGAATTTTATAGGGTATCCATTGAATATGCCTTTCTACTTCCAGCGTAGCCTATATAAAATGCCAAAAAGGTTTAAAAGGGAGAAGGCCGATAGTAGCCTGTTCCACCATGGACTAATTAGACTTATCATTTTTCATCACTTAAGTCTCCATGGTGATAGATGGCGATATTTTATTGCTCAAAATGGTTTTGATGATACAGACCCTATCCAGGTTGACAAGCCTGTGATTAATGAGGCCAAGGTCGAGCCACCCGTGCCCTTCCATGTCCTACTTCCCTCTCCTAAACCCTCGATCGACCCTGATGTTGACTTACCCGATGCTATAGCTGAGAAGGTTGAGGCTATTAAAAAGCCTGTAAGCAAAAAAGGCCAAGGCAAACCCTATTGTTGATGGAAAAGGAAAAAATAATGCTCGGCTTATCTCGAGAATGGCTAGGAATAATCCTAAACCTAGTGTTGAGAAGAAGCCCATAGTCCTTAGTGAGGATTCAGACTCTGACATAGAACGTTTCCTAGCTAGTGAGTACCTTTACTCACAGGGTCTGTGCTCCAAGCCACCTTATGACTTCGTTTCCAATCTTCCCCCTTGCCTAAAGAATAATCCTAGCTACCCTGGAATCAAACTACCTAACGAAACCCTCGGCAATGTGACTAAACCCTCACCTGCACTTGCGAAGCCTGGACAGTCGTCCTGTGACCAATGTGATTTGTGGTTGGAACGATACCATATAGACATTCCCCTACTTCAATCGAAAATCAAAACGCTGGAAAGTCAAGTTGCAGTGTTGACCAGCCAAAGAGAAAAACTTCAAGAAACTGATAGGAAGCAGAGGAATACTGGTTCCATCGTTTTTCGGAATGTTGAATTGGCTACAGCCGTTGTCAACTCCAAAATGTCATGATCAAGCCGTCTGCTCGTCATACAGGTATGAATTGTGATATCATTTTAGTTTTGTGAATGACCAGGATTAATATAATGATTTGAATTTGGCTTTCAAATAGCTCTGTCTATCCTTTGAAATGGCTCTGTCACAATGTTGTCCATCCTGTACATTGTTTTCGCTTTGCTAAAAATAAATGAAGTTTCGATTTGGATGCACGATTTGTTCATGCCCAATTTAGTCATTGATAGATTTTTATCGGATTTGATTTGCTTTCAATTGTATTTGTTTTGTATCTAATCTGAACAAGAGGTTTTCATGTTAGATTCAGAATATGATCATGTTTTGATTTGATTTCATTATGGTTAGTATGCTGTGATTGTCGAACGATTTCGTGAGTTTGGTTGTTACGATCTTTTAATATGCTGTGTCATATAATTTTCTAAATCAGGAATACAACTCTGGTCGTTTCCGATTTGAAAAGAATGACTCTGTTTTTATGGAAACAATACTCTCATTTAAGCCTGTGCAAATGATATCCACGCCCGAATCATGGAGCAGTTTTGATTCATAACAACGATGTTAAACCCCAGCTGTTCGATTCGCTCGATTGGATTGTTGTGTATCTTCAGTTAGTATGATCGATTTTATGAGTTGTATTCGTATCAAAAATAGACTTGATTGCAACTCTGTTAATTTTTATTTTTAAAATGAGTTTGTTAACTCAGACTGACTTATGTTATTTCTGTCAAATTCGTATGAGGAAATTCGGGTAAAAGTTGATTCAAAATGAATTCAAGAAATGATTTTGTGAATTATTTTGTCTGCCCCAATTTGAAATAACAAACGATCGGACAATTCTTACGAACTCTGTTATCAACTGATTGATCTCGTTACGATTTCATTTGTGACAATTTACGCACCAGTTTTGATTTGATTCACTCATGGCACATATCGTTTGTTATGTCAATACAGTTATGACGATTTGAAAATGATCTTGTTTGGATTCGATTGTGTTTCATGTTGATGAGGCAGCATAAGAATTGCCTATGATTTATTTTAATTATATCGATTTCAATTTGATATGGAACGATTTCATTGTTGTTCGATATGACTCTGTTCACCCAATTTTGTGGTAACAAACGAAACAGAGTATATGCTTCTCTGTAGTCATTTGATTTTAGTTTTGTTTTGATCTCAAATTAGCATAACAATTCCAATTTGAATAATTCGTTTTCAAATAAGCTATTGGATGATAGTTGAATTTAATTCTTTAAAAGATTTGAGTTGATTTTAATGCTGATTCTGTGTCTGATTTAGACCAGCTACAGAATCACAAGATTATGTAGCTAGTCTATAGAATTAGATTTTTAATCATTTTATTAATAAAATACCCTTCTAACTTGTCCATTTTGAACCCTTTTCAGGTACATTTGAATTGCATTGGACATGCTGGACAGTTTAGGAGATGTTTTGTGATTTAGTTTTTATTCTAGGTTCCTAGTTTAGTCAAGACTTGGGATATCTCCCCAGATTTTATGTAAACAGTTTGATAACTTCTATAGGGATGTTTTACCCTGTAGAAGGTCTTTAAATACTTATTATTTTGTGTAATAAGGAGCATCCTCACTTGTGGGATAAGAGGCTATGGATTTCTAATACAAACTGAGACAGAAGTTGATGTTTTGCTACAACTTTTGCTTTTCAATATATCAATCTTTTGTTTCAAGTTTATGCATGTCATTTGCAGTTGATTATAGTCTACTTTAGCTATAATAGTCTATTGTAGAATGATATGATTTAATTAATGTGTTATCCATATCTGATTTCTTTCAATACTTAAAAAATACAGCAATTACTTTGTTCAGTTAATGAACGACATATTTCTCTTCTTCATCAATTGAATTATTTTGTATAAGTCTTTGCATACAGGTTTATCTAATTGTGAAGATTTATAAATCATATGATTGTTGTAATTTTTATGTCTTGTTTGTCCTGTAATTATATTAAAGAGCACTGCAACTTTCTGTTTACAAGGAGCGCCTGGACAATTTGGAGCGGGTTTCCTCCCTCCAATCAGCTAAGACAATCATCATACACAGGACAAATCTGGAGCGTTTCTCCAGGTCAGTTTGTGATTTATTTTCGTTAATTTGTTAGTATAATATTAGTAGTTTAGTTAGATATATGTTTAGTTAGATTTGTAGTTAGAATTAGTATATTAGTTTTTTAGTTTAGTTAGTTTTTTGTTTTATTTCTGTTCATAAAATTATAAAATCAACAAAAAACATCTTTCTCTGTCTTAGGGCAGAATGCAAATGAGTTTTTCAGGTTTTATTCAAATCTGTAAATTGTAGATATTGTACATTTTTTGAATAAGTTATATTTTCGTTAGTAGTTAGATATTTAATTAGTTAGAGTTAGTATAGTATTAGATAGTAGATTGTATGTATAATAGTTAGTTTAGTTTATTAGTTTGTTTTATTTCTTTTTAGTTAGATTAGTTTAGTTTGTTTAATAGTTAGTTTTAGTTAGATTAGTTAACCTAGAGTAGTTTTCTTTTGTTTTCTTAGGATTTAGATCGGCTAACGGAGCCGCTAAACCCGTCAGGGTGGTTCATCCCAAATGGATTGGGTTATTAGACAACCCCGGACCGGTTCCACTCTCTTAGTTTATGGACGGTCAATTTCACCCATCAACAAATGGTGCTAGAAGGAGGGCCGACTGAGAAGCTGGCCTTGTAGGAGCCTTTAGTTCAAATCTATTCAATTCCCCGATGGCTCCCCAAATCACTATGTTGGAACATGCTTTCAACTTCTCATTACCCGATGTTCCCAACGAGACAGTCTCTCGCTTGTCCAAACTCACCTTTGATGGTGAAGGAAATACATCTGCTAAAGACCACCTTAACAAGTTTTGGTGCAAATGCATCAAACATGACATCTCAGATTTAGGAGTTTTATGCAGACTATTTGCTTTTACTTTTAGAGGTCGGATCAAACATTGGTTTGAATCCTTTCTAGCATGTCACATTTTTGATTGGTTTCAATTTGTAGATGAGTTTCTAGATGCTTTTGAAATTTATTATTTTGATCAATTATGTGAAGAATTTCATACTTCGCTAACCAACGACGATTCATCTTCAGAACACTTTTTGACAAGAGTCTATCATATCCTCTATAAATTTAATCTCGATGACATGTCATTGGCATTAAATCTCTTCTATGATGCTTCCATCCCTTCCATTCAGTCATGTTCAATCACGAATGAAGAACCAATTGCAAATCCT